>VWZW01001754.1:2462117-2532405 GCA_013397115.1 Edolisoma coerulescens
TGCCTCACCACCAGCCTGGGGGAAGTCCCTTTCGAGTGAGGAAGCTGCGCCCTCGACCGCTTTTGGGTGTGTTCCTGCTGTGGCAAGGGCATGGCACACAGACCCCGATCTCCCTTCATCCAGTCTCGCGCCCCCGCAGCAGCCGACCTGGCAGAACTGCTGAGGGCATTCCAGTAGTGTGGCCGTGCAGCCACAGTGTTGATGACATGACCATCTTCGAGCAGACAAAGAGAGTTCAGCACAGATTTTCCAAAATACAGAATTTCCAAAGCCTTTTCAGGTTTTTTTCCCACTTAAATGATGTCTGAATCTATATTACTGGACCCAAAGTAATCTGACTACACACCCTTGTGTCCTGATTTTTGAAAAAAAAAAACTTTAACCAATTTCTTTTGACTGCCAAATCCAACTGATGAGATCAAATTCAGGCCATGAAAATTTTCCAAAAACGAGGAAGAGCCCCATAGTCAAAGGTGTGCTATATGCTAAGGACACACTTATTATTGTTCCAGAAATTAATCAGAGAAACTTCTTGATGAAAGGCCAAAATCTGAGAATTCAGGAGAATTTAAATTTCAACATCTGTTTTAACAGATGTGGATAAACCGCGTCAGGGATTTTTTCTTGTCTTTGAAAATTGTTTTTGGCCTAAAAGCAGAAGAGGATCCACTGCATCATTCTCAATATCAGGTGTTTGTATTAGTTTGCATTTCACAAGCAATGGTTTAATGCAGCAAATTAACCTAATGTACATCCTTTGGGGAAAAAAATAAATTTCTCTTTTATTGCTTTTTACAGGTAATTCAACATGATCTGTTATTCCAAAATATGAGGAGAAATTTAGAGTGCCCTTGTACTGCAGCAGTAATTTGGAGGAATAGGAACTCATTTCATGTCCTTGTCCATCAAGATGTCTGTGCATCAGATCTGAAAACCTAAACGCTGCATGACTGGGTAAAAAATTCCAAAAGTTGTGGAGGAATAGAAGCTAGACCATCAGCAAAACTGGCAATGGACTTAACATAAGAAAGAGGCTCTACAGTACAAGGACTGTTAACTATAATTCTATGAGAAAAAGATTTTAATGAGACGGAATAAGATCCTGCAACAGGGAATCCCAAAGTAGATATTTTCAGGACTAGTAGGCAGATTTTTATATAAGCCTACACATTCTTTGATCCACATGCTGAGACTAGTTAGAGGACAGTTATAAGCCCTTACTTGGATTTAGCTGACTTGCCAACAGCAGTTACACTAATTTTCATGCTTTTGTGCATGTTCCTTACAGTCTACATCAGCAAAAATGGTGAGTGTTTTTTTTGAAGTCTTTACTTTCCCAATACCTCCTGAAAAAGTTAATTTCTATTGCCGTTACCTTCAGGAAAAGAAGCAATAGTAGGAGATACAAAGACAAAAACATTTATTTTGCCTTATATCATGATTCACCTCAAGGCTAGAAGAGCCAAAGGGGAAATAATAAAACAAGAAAGTAAGGGTGAAGTCAGAGGAAGAGATGATAGCTATTTATGCTGCCTCTGACCTTTTAAATCTGGTCTTAGAACCTGGCCCCAAATTTATCCCCATAGAAATGATACGTGAAATTTATATGCAGACTTTTTGGGGGTTGTACTTATTCTACAATTAGTTTTGTCTCTGGTGAGTTCACTATTTGTTAATTTATGTAATCTCTTGTTTTGTGTATGTATCCATGTCTCGTTACTGGCTAAGACCTTGTTGCCTTTCTCTTTTGAGTTTTTATGTTTATTCATGTATTTTTTCAATTCTTATGATTCACATTTAAGAACTGGTTCCTGTTTTCAGATCTCTGTCTGTTAACCTGTTGACTGTACTTGTTTACTGCCCATTTCTCATCATGAGTCTTGCACAAGCTTCTATTGAAGTGCTGTAAAACACAAAATAATACACAGTTCAGAACAGATGCATCATTAGCACAAACTTGCTAGGAGACAAATACACGCAAGATATTAGCACATCTGTTATGGTTCACATTGCTATGGTAATTCTCCTACTTGACCAGTTCCTATGTATCTTTGAATATTTTTTCTGTTTACTTGCTGTCTTGTTAAGGTGTGACTAACCAGGATGAATTAATGTTCTGCAGTGCTGAAAGTAGCCCACTGTTTTCCTTGTCTGCTTCCAGCTGCCTACCCGTAACGAAAACTGCTTCTCAGTACTTTACATCAGACTCTGTGAAACCCAGTGAGCAAAGGCACAGTATCAAAAAAAATAGCAGCTTTTTACAAAACTACAGGTACACCTGTCATTTAGAGCATATTAGGCCTTGATTTCATCTTCAGGGAATCCTCCCTGCTTGACTTCCATTTTAATGAGAAAAGCAGACATCACTGTGGCCAGTCCTGTTTAATACATTTATCAGTGACCTGGAAGAGAGGTGCACTCTCTGTCAGTTTGCAGATGACACCAAGTTGGGCAGGAATGTTGATCTGCTGGAGGGTAGGAAGGCTCTACAGAAGGATCTGGACAGGCTGGATTAATGGGCTGAGGCCAATTGCATGACATTCAATGAGGCGAAGTACTGGGTCTTGCAATTCCATCACAACAACCTCCTGTAGCACCTGGGGAAGAGTGGCTGGAAAGCTACCCAGAGGAAAAGGACCTGGGGGGGCTAGTGAACTGCTGAACATGAGCCAAGTGTGTTCCCAGGTGGCCAAGAAGCCCAATGGCATCCTGGCCAGTATCAGCAATAGTGTGGCCAGCAGGACATAGCAGAGCACATTTGAGATGTCGATGCTGCACCTCAAGTCCTGTGTTCAGTTCTGGGCCCCTGACCAAAAGAATACTGAGGTGCTGGACTGTGTCCAGAGAAGGGTAACAAAGATGGGGAAGGGTGCAGAGTACAAACCTTAAGTGCATCTGAGGGAGGTGNTGAGGCGAAGTACTGGGTCTTGCAATTCCATCACAACAACCTCCTGTAGCACCTGGGGAAGAGTGGCTGGAAAGCTACCCAGAGGAAAAGGACCTGGGGGGGCTAGTGAACTGCTGAACATGAGCCAAGTGTGTTCCCAGGTGGCCAAGAAGCCCAATGGCATCCTGGCCAGTATCAGCAATAGTGTGGCCAGCAGGACATAGCAGAGCACATTTGAGATGTCGATGCTGCACCTCAAGTCCTGTGTTCAGTTCTGGGCCCCTGACCAAAAGAATACTGAGGTGCTGGACTGTGTCCAGAGAAGGGTAACAAAGATGGGGAAGGGTGCAGAGTACAAACCTTAAGTGCCTCTGAGGGAGGTGGTATTGTTTTGCCTGGAAAAAAGGCTCAGGGGAGAAACAGCCTCAACTTGTGCCCGGGGAGATCTGGACTGGATATCTGGGAAAATCATCTTCCACCAAGAGTGCACCTTCTTTGCTCCCTTGGGTCCTGTGACCTGGGATTCCCAAAGACTGGTCTCACTAAAAAAGCCTGAGGGAAAGAAAGCATTCAGGACTTTTCAGGACTTTCACCTTTCCCATGGAGAAGATATACGTATTAGGTATCTGGTCTTGATGTCAATTACAAAATATACAAATACATCAGAAGAAACGGAAGCTGGGACTTAAAGTACAATATTTCTGTCGCGGCTGAGTCCGAGTGGTGAAATAAGAAAAACGCAGAATCCCAGGATCAGAGATGAAAGGAAGCAACTTTAATAATTTCCAAGGATTTTTATATACTAGTTCGCAAAAGGTGCGTTAAGTGGCATAAGGCAATTGGCCGTCTGGCCATCCATCCCTTGAAGGGACTGGTCAAATTCTAAGACACCCATTTCTAAATATTTTCCTAGTCAAAACCATAACAATCAGGCAAACATCCTGCAGGTGCAAGAAGTTTACAAAACCGTAACATAGTCTGAGATAGTTTGTATGGGAAAGACATAACTCTCACAAAATGCTACAGAGAGCCGAAGAAATTCTCTGCTGAAGCTTTTTCAGCATCCACATATTTCCAATGGAGTAGAAATTCACTACCAGCAATGTGAAAAAACCCCTAAAACCCCCAAACCTATATCTACAGAATATCTATGTATAAAATATATAAACCTATGGAGAAGGAGAGATTTTTGGGCTCAGAATACCCCTGACGGTGTCTGGTTTATTTGCTAAAACAAATGATTAAAACACCCAGAGGGACTGAGCTATGAGCAATATATATGCATACTTTGACTGAAGCATTGAAAAAAAAATGTTTCTTAACATATTTGCAAAAATCTTAATAAAAACTGCAGACCATTCCAAGAGATCTGTGCTATTAGAAACAAAACACACTTTCACATGCTCTGAAATTCTCTATAACATATATGATTCAATATTTGGGTGTTTCCTAGATAAATTAGAGAAAAAATTCTCTTAGTGGACTTCAGAGACCTAAGCCACTTTTTTTTTTTCCAATCTATATTCTTACGGAATACTTATTTGTTTCAGCACTGCTTTGAATTTATATTTTTGTGGTATAGTGCAGAAATAAATAACTGTCATCAAAAGCTTTTTGTGCACACAAAAACACACAAGATCTTCCAGCTGAACTGGAAATGTTACTATAATATGAATCTCTTAAAAAAAATCTCTTGGGTATCTTTCCCTGTGCATGTTATCTTTCTGTGGCTTTATTTTGTAAGTTACACTGCCTCAAACAAGCAGTGTAACTGTTACATGTATGGATTTGACATGCACGAACTTGAAAATCTCTGAGATGGGGCTGACACCCGATCTGACAATAAAAGTAGACTTGATCAACTCAAGTGACGGTGAAAAACATTTGTACTGACTAATTTCAGTGAGGACACAAGTAATAAGAGTCTTTAAAGCTTTCAAGCTCAGCTTCAAATAGAACACATGCAAGTAGACATGAGTCTCCTCTGGCTCTGTCCTCATCATGAGTAAGATATTAAGTTTACTAATCAGTTTATCTAAGAACTTTAATATTATACTGCTGGTTCTTCATCGTTTAGGGGAAAAAACATCTTTTAGCAACCACTCCCAAAAATTTCTTTTTTTTTAAACCATCATTCATATGAACACATTTTTAGATATTTCGTAAACTACTAGGGAAAAACCCACAAAAGCATTTAATCTGAAGGATAAAAGGGTAAGAGAATGGAAAGAATTCTATGAAAACCTAAATGCCCTGGATATCCTATAGCAACATAAAGAAAAAAAGCAGACACCTAATTGCCATCTTCACCTATACAGTTAAAAGAGGTCTTCTATAAAAATTACATGTAATCAATATGAATGCAGCTATAAACAGAACCACACATGGCACCCTGCAATTTAATTCTGTCCTTACTACTGCTGGGTTCCACTTTTAGATTTATAGTATGCATAATGAATGAATACATTTTAGAACTGATCCGAGGGGGGAAAAAATCTCTTTCCTTTTTGACATATTCAGAATGAACTGCTTGTTTTTCTTGAATCCAAATTAAAATGTATTTGGGTTGTGGCTGAGCTGAGGAAGAATTGAGTTTGGTTTGTGTAGCAAAGAAGCTATGTAAATGAGAACTTTTCATTAAATAAAAGAATATATATATGTATCATAAACATAATAAAATATTCAAATAAAATAATAAATTTGCAAAAATAATAAACAGTAGAAAATGCAAAATAATTAACAACCAAATATATATTGTTTCCAGATGTACAGGTATTTGTCTGTCAATCACTTTTAAAATCTGTCTTCTGGCTTACCTTAACAATAACTTTGAAAGTATTTACCATTTAAATATAAGATACATAATTTAATGGATAATATGTGTTGAAAAATAATTTTCCAGGTATTTGTGATTTTGGGTGTCTTTCTATAGTCAGCTTATGCAACTCAACCTTGATTAATTTTGTCTGGACACTTGGGTCCTGAAGCATCTAGTGGGGATTTATTTCCTGTCTTATACCATTGTGATGGGTAAATTCATCCTCTGCGTTCGGATTTTTGCTCTTCTTTAGTGAAAAAAAAATCTAATAACTTAACAATGTCTATGTAGATCAATGGGAATTTCAAATACAAACTCAGTGACTTACTTTTAACTAATTATATAAAATAAAAATTTTATGACAATAGAGCTTGATAGTAACATGAACATTATCAATAACTAAGTCAAAATATTTCTCCATTTCCATAGCAAAGGAGTAACAACACTGTTGTTATGCCTGGGATGCATAAAAAGAAGTGTGGCCAGCAGGTCAAGGGAAGTAAGCAGGTCTCTACTCTGCTCCTATGAGACTCCACCTTGAGTACTACATCCAGCGCTGGAGTCCTCAGTACAGGAAATGTCTCTTGGACTTCTTGGAGTTTGTCTAGAGGAGGGCCACAAGAATGATCAGAAGATCAGAACACCTCCCCTATGAGGAGAGGCTGAGATAGTTGGGGTTGTTCAGCCTGGAGAAGAGAACATTCCAGGGAGACCTCATAGCAGCCTTTCAGTATTGAAAGGGTGCCTGTAAGAAAGACAGGGACAGACCTTTTTAGCAGGGCCTGTAGTGTTATGCCAAGGCATAATGATTTTAAACTAAAAGAGAATAGATTCAGATTAGATGCAAGGAAGAAATTTTTTTAAATGGGAGAGGTAAAACACTGGAACAGGTTTCCCAGAGAGGTGGTAGATGCCCCATCCCTGGAAACATTCAGGGTGGACAGGGCTTTTGAGCAACCTGATCTAGTTGAAGATGTCCCTATTCAATGCAGGGGCATAGGACTAGATGACTTTTAAAGGTCCCTTGAAACCCAAACTAGTCCTTGATTGTATGATGCTATTGTTACTACTAACTGAAAATAATATGTTTAGAATGGGTATGTTGCATTCACTGAAATTAGTTGCTAAAATCTTTGCTAACAGGAAAACCATGAAGAAGCAAACATTTTGTAAATATGCAAGAATCTTTTTCTGCACGTTTAAGAGGGCAGGCGTGCATGCCAAACAGAGAAGAGATTATTTTGCTTTGCAGTCTGTGTCTATGATCAGACCCAAGGTCTTTGAATGGGTCCCATTGGGTGTTCACAGAAGACCTAACAAATACCACACACGTCACATCTGCCTCTATGTGTTGCATTATTGTTTCTATACGTGCTGCGACTCTGAAAGCTGAGATGTGTGCTTTCAAGAGTCTGAATGTGACAGATATGCTCATGTCATTGTCTATGCCATGTAGAAGCACATTACATAGAGACTGAACTGCCCGTGTTGCCATGGATCCAGGGGTCACCTTGGAAAAAGCGTGTTTTTCTTTGTTTTTGGAAACTACTAAATATTCTTCTGTTCAGACTCTATAGCACTCTTTTCCATGCCTCAACTACTGCTCTGATATAGTTGCCATTATAACAAAGCTAGTACTTGGTATTCACAACATTATTATTCAATAACCTTTCTTTTCTGTTGAGAAATTGCCTTCTGTCCTTGTGTTTGACCTTTGAAGTGAAGTAATTCTACCTAGCAGACCTTGCTTTTATTTTAGTATTTGTAAAGCATCATCCACTCTTGCAAAATGATTCATAGAATCCTAGAATGGTTTGGGTTGGAAGGGACACCTTAAAGGTCATCTAGTTCCAACTCTTCTGCCATATTTGGGAAACTTTCCACTAGACCAGGTTGCTCAAAGCCCCATCCAATGTGGCCTGGAACACTCCTAGAAATGGGGCATCCACAACTTCTCTGGGCAACCTGTTACAGTGTCTCACAACTCTCACAGTGAAGAAATTGCATAAAAACATTCTAACAGAACAAAGATACTACCTCCACTGTTGCTGAGAGACTGTTTATTCAAATTCAAAGTTCCTAAGCTCTAATTTTCTCTGCAACTGATCTGCTCTATAATCTCAAATTTTTCTGTAATTTAATTGGCTGAGTTTTACTTTGGATTGATATTATCTAATTCAGTGTGAATCTTCTGAGGGCTTAATAGAGCATTGTTCATGATATGAAAAGAAAAATGTTACATGAATGCATATCATCATGCTTAGATGCTTTGCATCAGCCTGCTGCTCGTTGATGTTGCCTATAAGCAAGAATGAATGACATAAACTGTATTTGACAAAAATGTCTTCAGCAATTGCTAGAAGTATAGTGCTATGAATATACTAAAAGTAATGACACTGGCATTGTATTCAGGCTGACAGGCTTTGCTAAGAGGCAAGGAATGTTAACTTAGGCTTAAATCTGTTAAAATATTATATTCTGGACGTGGCTTCCTGTGTTTGGCTGCTTTGTTGTGCCAGCAGGATGAACATCTGATGATCTGCAGCAGCTAAAGCCTGTGACCTCAAATATATTGACCTGCTCATGCTGATATTGTTTATTTGGCTACTGGAATGAAGCTGATTTATGCCAAGTTGGTTTAGAGAACTTAGAAAACACTGTATAACAACATGCATCTGTCCAGAACTGTCCATACACATCTGTCCAAGCTTTAATCATTCACCAGCCTTCCAGATTGAAACGAATCCTTTTTTTATGTTTTTTTCAAGTCTCAGGTTTACAGTTTTATTGTTGCATTAAAAGTATAATGTATTTTGTATTAAGCAGTTTAATTAATGTTAGACAACAGAAGCTCCTGAAGAGATTTTACCTACTCAGAATTCTTCATCTGGTTTGATATTTTAAATATTTTTTTTTCTTTAATTAAGAAAAGTTAGTAGTTAATGGACTGATCAACAGCAAAACCAAAACCTAGTCCTTTTTTAAAAAAAAGATTTTACATTCAAAGTGCCTAAATTTTGCTTCTGTTCTCAAAGGTACAGATAGAGAGAAAATGCAGAGGAAAGGCCATGATTTATTCTCCTCAGAAGCCACATTTGAATATAAAATGTTCTTTTCAGCAACTTTAATAGATATTTGTAAGAAATATACCTGTGTTTTAGGTACTGGCATAAAACTATGTATTCTGAATACCATGATCAATCATTTCTTTACTAATTCCTACTGACTAGTTGTCTGGAAGCATAAATTTCTTAATTGTGTTTTGGCACTTTTATTCTACAATTTTTTAGTATTTTGAGACAGAATAATTTCCTCACTGTATCATCCAAACTCTACTTATGCTCAAATAATCCTTTCTTTCTTTCTTCTAAAACTTTAGTATAATTTTTGACATTTCCTTGTCCTCTTTGCTTGGATCGATTTTATGAATACTGGAATTCCACTTGTGTCTAAGACAATCTCATTAGATTAGGCTACAGCTACAGATTCAGCGTTTCAGCTTTACCCATGAAAGATCTTCTTCACTATGCAAGATATGTTTATATTTTATTTCTTCTTTGATAGTTCCACTCGTTCTTTGTGGGTTCTTGCAAAATGAATTTCTTCTTAGACATATTAGTTGTGTCTGCTTAGGTGTGTTTTTGCTGCCAGATCTCTTTCTGTTTAATTTTCTTTTTCTTCTGGAGGTATGATGAAGATTTGATATAATTTTGTATCTTAGAAAAAACAAACTACTTTCTCTAACTTTAAATCACATTCTTAATAATTCCTTCACTTTTGGGTTTCAGATTACTATTATAACACTGTTTACCTAGATTCTGAATTCCTTTCAAAGATTGCACTAGTCTCAAGACTTTTTTTGAGTTCTTACATAAGACTTATGAAATATAGACCCCAATTCTTTTGAAGACTTAAATTTTCTTAAGTATCTTTGAATTTCTTTTGCACTCAACAGCTATGAATGTAATGTAGTTGTATAAGCTAGAGTTTTTACCTGTGAGTCCCTTATTTAAACCTTTATTTTTTTCCTATTGGTTCACTTCTCATTCTCTCTCTGCTGCTGATACTTTGTAGTGCCAAATTTTGCTCTAATTTACAAGTTATAATTATATTAAATCCTTAAGATGACGAGGGAATGAGAATTTTTTTTCTTTTCCTCAGTTAATGATATGAAATTGACTTTAAATAGACTAGGATGCAGCAGAGGTTTTTTTTCTGGTTTGAATAGTCTAATATCTACAGGTTATCTTAATATTTTTCTACTCTACGACAATATTTTTAAACTTTTCATCAGAATAGATAGCATGCATTTTTTATAATACCTATTTAAGGCTATACAGTAATCAAAAAATACGACAAGCAAGTGCAGTAATATATATTTAAAAAAATAAACATGAGATTTATGAGAATCAGTGAAATGGAAGAGCTTTAAATTATTGTTTTTTCGAGTGCGATCAAAGATGATTGACCACTGTTTATTGGTCTGCAGTTTCAGGTGTGATAGAGAACAGAAAAAAGTTGATCCTTAAAAGAGTGGAAGAAAAATGAGACTGTGGAGAGAAAGGGCTAAATTGAATATGCTGATAAAAATTAGACAATGATGGAAATCAGGACAAGAGTGAAATAATTTCACTTTAAAGTTTCTTTTAAATGATGAGAAATGCTGCAGTGTAGACCTGAACAAAGGATAAGATTCCTTTCTCCAATCTGCACTGCAGTTCTTAATGGTATATTCTGCAGCTGCCCTGCATACAGAGCTCCCACTGATATTAATAAATGCTCTTTTCATAGAACTATTGCAGAATATGAATAGAAATCAAGAAGATAAAAATTTTGCTGTATAAAAGGGTTTCCTGATGTTCAGAGGGAACTTCCTGTGTTTCAGTTTCTGCCTCTGGTCCTGTCATTGGAGACCACTGAAAAGATCACAGCTCCATCCTGTTTACACTCTCCCTTCAGATATTTACATACATTGATCCCTTTCCCTCCAGCCTTCTTTATTCCAGGGTGAAGAGTCACAGCTTTAAAATATCATTTTAACGTATCCAATTAAGGAGTGTTATTAAAGAACTTATAGAACATTAGGAAAATTATTTTTATGATTTATTTAATTTGAAATTTACACTGGTATCAATTCAAAGAATGCATAATATGTTAGTTGACAAAGTAATTGCATTTATACATGTGTGGTGTATTGAATATATTTAGATCTGAATGAATTTTTAGAATTAATATTAAAATATATCTTCATTTTTAAAGGAAAAACAAATGCAGTATTTGATTGATTATTTTAAAGATATTTCAGTAAACAATCTCCGTGGTCCTATGCATTTCATATATGACACAAAGTACTCAGTTATAATAGTGAAATGGATTTTCAAATATGTATCTGTAATTTCTTTCAAAGAGCAGATAATTTAAAAAGTTATAGTTAAAAGACTAAAATTGTACATTTGGTAGACCAAGAAAGGGAAAGGAGAGAAGGAATTTTTAAAATTCAGACTACCTTAATCTAAACTGACTTTGAGTCTCTAATAGGTGAGCAAGATGGGTTTTTTGTTGTTTGGGGTTTCTTTATCCAAACTAAGATAAAAACAATAGAAAAACAGAGATTATAAAGAATCCAAAGGAATTTCTGCTCAGATAAAGTAAATAGCTTATTCCAAAGCACAGTAATTAGTGAAAAGCCTTCAACTTCTCATCTAACTTCAGACATAGGCAGTCTGCTTGTCTCTTTGATGTATTGACAAGAGGATTTATTTATAATCAATACAGAGTAGCAGGAATTTTTAGGCTGTGGTTTATCTCATCTTAAGTAGATATCTTAATTCAGATGAATCACATATTGCAACGGTCTGTTTTATTTCATTAACTATAAACAAAAGCTGAGAACAACTACCTAAGATGCAGACTTCTCCATTTAATTGGATAAATCCCCCTCTCACTTCAGTGGGTCTTGGATTTCTAGAAGCAAAAAATATGGTTTTTTATAATTGTATAATGAAACATATCAGTATGCCAAATTAGTCCAAAAGAACCCATGAGGGGAAGAGGATGCCTATTAACCTGAAACGGAGTGATGCCATTCACTCTAGGACTGATTCTACTAATTTCCCACTAAGACAAATTGATTTGGGGATATTGAGCTGACCAGCTTGTATTTAAGTTTTAATACTAACTGAAGTTCTTAGTGTAATAAACTTTCTGTGGAAAACAATAATAAAAAGTAGTAATTTATTATCCTCAAGTTTCTGAATACAATAATTTTTAAATAATACAATAGTTAAGCAAAACCATACATTTGACTTCACATGTATCTCCTTCCACACATACCCAGGCACGTCCCCCCACTCACACAGCCAGGATCAGCACAGCAGATAATTAACACCTTGGAAAATACTGAAATGCTAAATACTTCTTGTGCAAAATATCTGGTACAATCATGGGAAAATTTTATTTTAATATCTAAATCATATTTAAAACATAGCTTTTTATTTAATTTTATTTGCAGAATATTTTCATTTAATTTTTGAAATTAAAATTACTTATTTCTCATGTGTTGTATTTCTATGAATATTTTTTCCTAAAAATAGAAAAAAATTATGTGATATATTTTCAGGATAAAATATTGGTTTATATATTTTCAGGATAAAATATTGGTTTATACAAATTTAAACAATAATGATATGGAAGTATTTATTTGTCCCTCACTAAGGTGGAATAAGTATTTTAATCACAGACCATTTGCAGTGAAATACTTTACATTTATAAGATGGTTTCAAAAAAATTTGATCCTCATTGCTTATTCATTGTAAACAGTAATTTTTCAGTGAATGGAAAGTATGTATGGTGTATCTACATTAGTTAAAACACCAGTTACTACTAATGGCCAGGCTGAACTACAGGAAATAATGCCCTGAATGATGTTTTGCCTTTGTCTTTGTCACTTCATGAAATCTTAACACAATAAAGTGTTGAAATACAGAGTTTTCCTCTTTGATAGTCTCCCATGTTGAAACCCATCCCATGCATTTTATGTTGTAATTCTTGTATCTTTTAAAATTTGATATATTCTGCATGGTTTTCACTACCCTTTCTGTTACAGTAGTGAAAAATCACAGATAATTAAAATTTTGTACAACTTTGAATTTACACCAACAACTGAGAGAAAACTTGCTCCTATACTTAAATCCGAGTCTCTTCTGTATTCAAACTTTGTTTCACAACCATCAAGAGTCTCATTTGTTGCTGCTCGAAGCCCCATCCAATCTGACCTTGAACACTTCCAGAGATGGGATATCCACAATTTCGCTGGGCAGCCTGTTCCAGTGCTTCACCGCCCCCACAGTAAAGAATTTCTTCCTTATTTCTAACATATGCCAGAAATAATAAATCTAGGCATACAAAATTTGAGGAGATTTTTGCAATTATTTTGATTTGAAACACATTTTATATTAATAATAATTCACAGATGACTAAAATACGTTGATGGGCATTTGAGCTTGACACTTTTTGAAAAGTGCATGGAATTTAAAATTAAAACCAGTAAAATTAAAACTTCTTACAATTTCCTCTTTCCTCTGGTATTCAAAGTTGCATATGTCAAATCTCTATGTTTCATACAAACCTCTCAGACACTCTCAGAAAAAGTTTTTATTTCAGACTAAAATATGGTTTATATAGAACACTAGTACTAGTGAAGGTTCTTCAGGGGATAAGGTGGAACACCTTCTCATTGGAATTGGGTACACAATACATTTTATCTAAACTGGAGAATCCATCCTAGGTGTGTTACATCCATAATTCTTACTGCACTAGGCCTCAAGATTCTGTGAAAATGATCCTGTGGACCTTGAACATAGCTTATGTGAAACAGATGAGAGGTGGTGATGAAGAAGTTGAGGGAGAGAATAAAGAGCATATGGCCCAGTACAGACACCAGAAACTACTTTTTCATATGATCCACAGCCTGACAAATTGTTTAGCTCCATTTAAAGGCTGTGTTTGACTAACAGAGCTGAAACAGATCTTCAAAGTATCTTGTAGATCAAAATCCCTTTAAGCAAATTACCCTGGCCAGTCACCTTGCTGCTGATAATTCACACTTCACCCCAGCTGATCAGGCCAAACAATGTTGTAGCAAAAGTATTGTGAAAAAGGTAGGCACATATTCACAGATGCAGCATAAAATTCCCTTGGATGATGATTCCTCAGGGAAGTGTACCAAGTTATGTATCCTTACCTGCTGTGCGATATCTAAGTTGGTGGGTTCACCATCTGTCAGCACCACTTTAGAAAATAAATGTTTGATCCACAAAAAATATTTCATATGTCCTATCTGCTTCATTTCAGCCAATGAATAGGCTGTGTTCCATTAGCAAAGTGTTTATAGTCATATGTTTCTTTAAACTGTGATAATTCTTTATTTTTTTCTAAATCCAGCCACTGTCTATCCATGATTTTCAGATGTCCATGGTAGGGGTGTAATTAAGTTTCACATTCTCTGAGTCAAAAAATATCATTCTCATTATCCTTTTATTAAATTACTGACATCTAACATCAGTCTGAGATCTGAAAAACAAACTTAATTTGCTGCTTGCCAAGTATCATCTATGTGATACAAATTCTACTTGATAAATCACACCCACACATTGCCATATGATACTACTAGTAATGTCTTCACAACCTTTTCTTCATCGTTAGTTATTTTGGTGGAGTGAATGATTAGAACATAAGCAACGGCATTTGTTCGAGATGTGCCAGAAAGAGCTGCAGTCTGTTCGCTTCTTCACTGCCCACGTTAGCACTGTGCTGTAAAAAAGAAAGATTACTAGGAAAAGTGTTACTTTTAGTCTAAATTTGTAAATTATATTCGGAATACCCTGTTAAATGACAAGATGCTATTTTAAAATATGGCATCTTAAGGGAAAAAGTCAGCTTTAAAGAGGTTTTGAGATGGTTGTTTCTGGGGGAAAAAAATAATTGGAGGCATCCTAAGATCTTTAGCCAATTTGATGATTCAAAACACAGTTCCTTCATATAGGAAGAAAAGAGGACAAGAAATGCAATTCATTTAAAAATGAACCTATATATGTTTCTGGTTGGGATCACCGGACATAATTTCTTGTAAAGTCGAGGGACTGCAGTTAGTTCTCTAATATTTTCCTTGCCTGAAGTCTTCTGCATTTTCTACATCCAGTCTCAATTTGTTAGTGATGGTATAGTCCATCTATCCATTAGAATATGCAACTAGAGCATGTGTCTCATACTTTCTAGTTAAAATTGGCTGGAACTGAATTGGTATTTACAGTTGCTTGTATTACAATATTCTTATTTTGACAAGTTTTCTTTAGACAATCTTTCAGCACCAATAGCAAGTAGTAAGTACAATTTGCAGCAGGGAAAGCCTGGTGAAAAGAGAAAATAGCTACACTCTTCCGCTTTCTCAAGTCTCCTGCAGTTAAACCAATGCCAAAAGGCTTTTCATAATAATACTATTGTCTTGCAGGAGTACTTAGGATAATCCTACCTTTGAGAAAATTACTAATGGGCTACTTTTCCACAAGGCAGAAAATTTTTCTTTTAATAATAGATTTTTAATAAGTTGGAAACATGAACTTATGCACCAGTCATGTGGAATGTACGACTACTTCTTAATAAGTTTCACAGTCTAATTTAGAAAATGTTCATGCTGTGTGACTTCAAAATAAGAATTCTAGGCATCTTCATTCTACTGATGTAAAATTTTTTCCTACCATGCTGTTATTTTTAAAATAAATTCATTTTTACCAATAGAAATGTTTTTTTCCATGACAGCTAGGGAAAATACCCATGTTTACTCAATATTGCGGCATCAGTATATTGTTTAAAATTATTTCAACATAGTCCCAAACATTTCTGACAGCTTGACAGCAGACTTTAGCAACAGTGAGTGGGAATGACTTCTGAACAATTTCGGTAGGTTTCCCAGGAAAGGCTTGCTTTCTGCCACTGCAAATTTTCCCTGAGATATTGTCTGGTTAATAGTTGCATAAAAAGAGTATTTTTGCACAAACCTTGAGGCAAATTCTGTCTCAGCTTTACCAGTGAATGCAAAGAGGGTAAAGATGGTGCTTCACACCCCTCTGTGCGCTTTCTGCACCAAAAGAGGGCAGTGACCCCAGAAATAGGTTTTTCATCTCTCTTCAGAGAGCAAAGCATCACTTCTTGCCTCTTTTTCTGGGACTCATGGCAACTAAGTACTATGAGGCTCTCCTGCTTGCTAAAATGTGTTCAGCAAAAAAATTTGTACCCTCAGCAAATTTGAACATGACTACAATAGAGTCAATTCAAATGCTGGCAGGGCAATACTCTTCCCCAGTAGTAACATGCCACCATTAGAAGACTGTAAAAATATTTGTGTACATGCCCAAGTTCAGGGTTGTTTAAAGTCTTCACTCTAAATATATTTTACATTTTGAACATAGTTAAAAAAAAAAAATCATACTGGAA
Organism: Edolisoma coerulescens; assembly: GCA_013397115.1. Lineage (NCBI taxonomy): Eukaryota > Metazoa > Chordata > Aves > Passeriformes > Campephagidae > Edolisoma > Edolisoma coerulescens. The sequence continues at coordinate 2,478,314 of VWZW01001754.1, forward strand.
ATGAGCATCTCTCACTGGCTCAGGGCAAGAGGAACTGCATTTCTTCATGACTCTAATTCATCGGATTTCAGGGAAATTGACAACACCTCCTTTCTCATAGGTTTTCTGTGAAGCTAAGGAGTGGGAGAAAACTTTAAACACTGAAAATAAGGTTTTGTATTTCACAAGCTGATGGGAATTTTGCTATTGATTTCAATGGCAATCCATGTATCAATTCTTCCTTTTACCCAATAGCTTTTCCTCTTTTGTAATTCAGCTCCTGGTTTTGGCAGAGTAAGGAATAATTTTGCTTTGTGTGCTTGGGTTTTTTAAGGTTAAGTATATAGGCTTTCTGACTGCCTTGTGCTTGAGAATAAATCACATATGACATATCACAATCCCTATTTCTGGCACATTTTTCATTGCAAATTTTTGCAAATTGTGTAGGAAAAGACAACAGCTTCAAAGCCTTGCATAGTTTTGACTTTCCTGCCAAATGAGTCCTTAAAGAACGACTCAATTGATTTTTCTTGTATTCTACTCCCTTTCTGTCAAAGCATCCAAGCTTTTGCCTTGTCAGCCATCAGTTGCATCAGGGCAGTGGGAGAACTTTATTTTTCTGAGAATGCACAGTGTGGTCCAGGAATGTAAATCTGTAAACTGCAAGCTTGGGTATTACATTAGGTGTAAAGGGCCATGATAAGACGCAATTCTAGGACATCCACACAGATCCCTATCTACATGCTGAATCTCACTCAGAAGTATGTGAGAGGATTATATCATTTTGATTTGATTTTTGTTCCAGGAGAAGAGAGTAACACCATGCAGCAGCTGTTGTTTCTCATGTGGAAGCTCAGAATAAGACCATGCAGTCTTCATTCCAGCAATGTTCCAGCCAAAGTTGCAGGTAACTGTAGCAAGAACTAGATCTGAAATGTTTAAGCAGATCAAGGGAAAAAAGGAGAAGCTTATTCATCTGTAGAAGATTTTGAAATTGTAGGGTAGGGAGTGTAGTGCATATTTTATATGATTGGCTCACTGTTCTGGCACTGAGCCCAAGCAGAAACAGATTCTCTAAAAAAATAAAAAACAAAAAAAACCACACGGGTATTTAGATGCATTATCAGTAGGTAATTGTCCTTCTTTGCTAAATGCCACTGGGTCCAAGAACAGCATAGTTTTTCCAGAAAAGTAAGTCTAAGGGGATATAAGAAGAAAAAACCCAAAAGTTTTCTTCTTATAAAAAAAATGAGGGAAATTGTAGAGTGCAGGTGTATTATTTCACTTCCTGAAAAGCTGAGTATGTTTGCTATGGCCAATGGTTTTCATTAGGAAGGAAGAAATTCCTTTTGAAAAAAACTTCAAATTGACTTCACATGAATGCTATGATGTTTAATTTCACCAACCATGAACAGAAATTCTCATCACTTGATTTGGAAATCATGCTGGTAGTGGAGATAAGGATACCTGGGCCATGCATCAGGAACATAAAAAAAGTGTTAGAATGCAGGTAAGACTGTGCTCCTGTACTTGTGAGAAGAGAGTGCAACAAGGACATTTTCCTTTACGAGTCTTCAGGATTAACAGCAGAATAAATTTTTTCATGTGAAGTGTTTATGAATATAATTGACCTTTAAAATGACATTGTTTTCAAAAACCTGCTTACAGTATCTCTTGTAATGATAGACAGTTATTACAGACAGAAAAATAAAAGCTTTTTTTTCAAACTGTTGTGCACTCTAAAACAATCTACAATAAAAATAGTATTTTTTCATGCTGGAAATTATGTTAATTACAAATAATGCCTTGTAGCCCACTTGGCACTTTAGTCTCTTGTTTAGCATAGTTTTTTATTCATCTAACAAGTTTCACATTGACTATTTTTCAACCTTAATTAATGGTGCCTTTGTACTTATGCAGCACTCATGGAGAATTTCTTGGGGGTTTTTGTACTCGATCCTAAATGGCAGGTTCTGTATTCTGCCATCTGTCTAGCTTTCGTGTTTGATGCAGCTTCTGAGAGGTATTTTCAGATTTGAGGACTACCTTCAAGAATGATGTTAAATACATGCATTTTACTTCTTGGTTAATGAAAAACTATTTTTCCTTTACAGCACAATAATAATAGGAAAATAATGATGGTAGATTCAGTTCTCATACTAATACACAGAGGACTATTATCATCATTAGAAACCAAGCAAGTCACATTTATTGCACATGCAGTACCACCACTAATGCAAATTACCCTCTGAATTCAAAAGGAATCTGTATCATAGGAGTGGATTGAATTTTTCTATTGATATTTTGCTTAAAACAGAAAACTAATTATTTTGACAGCCAACTCATAATTCCAACCTAACTTTCAACTACTACTTTCAAGCAGTTGAAACATGTCATTTTATAAAACTGTACAGTACAGTACACAATACCAGGTCAGGTCACACACGTGAAAAAGAAAAAAAAATCAAAGGACAGACTCATTCACATCTGCAAGTCCTCAAGAATGTACAGGCTCAAATGTCTCAAGAAAATTAGGCTGGTGGCACAAATTTTCTACATTTGCATCAGCAGAGCAAGCTGATATCTTTATAGGATGCAGTCTTGCTTACATCACCCTCCAGAGCAATCTTCTGCACCCCTGCCCAATATGCCTTCTGCTCTATTCCATGGACTTCACATTTGCATATCTACAGAGTCCAGCAAACTGAGTCAAAGTTTAGGTAATAGTTTTCTGAGATTTAGAAATGCTGCGTTAAGTTTATTTATTTCATCTCTAAGTTAACTTTCTGAAGTTAAATATGTGGAGTATATAGTGGATTTTGCATATCATTTCTCCTTCACATTAAAACTTCTCACAGAGCTCTGTGACTCCTTACTGCAAAAATATGTAGCTGAAAAGAGTGGTTAGGGGAAGTTAGAATAGCCAGAAAATCATGTAAACAATCTAACTACAGAGCCTTGAATTTCTGAATTAATTCTGAATATAATTACACTATGTAAGGTCAAAATATTTTTGAAATATTTTCATATAATAATGAGCATGGGCAAGAGAGAATCCAGATAGACATTTTTTTGAAACAGTTCCAGGAAAAAACATAGTCTTAACTTGAAAGTATAGCATTAAATATTTTTATACAACCTGAGTTCTCATTACTTAATAATATGATTTTTATAAATGAATTGGAAAACAGGAAACAAACTAAGAAAAAGATTCAAGCTATAAAATATATGAGTTTGTCTTACTGTTTAAAATTTTACTTCTGTTCCAGATTTTAAAAATATTAGGTAGCTAAATGGTCACACATTATTTAAAAGAGTATCTGGATATAAAACGTACATAAATTTCTGTAGGACCTTCATGTCAGGTATTTCTGAAAACCTTTATTTGACTCCTTCCCAACCCTGATTCAGTCCACTTAAACCCAGCTGTTTAAGATACTTTAAGATACTCAGTGAAACTGTACATAAAATGCATATAGTTTACATATAATCTGCAGAAAAAGCTAGATAAATTTGAAGATCTTTTTCGGTAAGTGGAATTTATGTTATTTGTACAAACACACAGATGGGATTTCTGCTGTCTTCTTAAGGCCACTTCCTCCAGAGACCTCTCCATTAAATCTCTATAGTTCTACTCTTCTGATGATCCCCAGTCAGCAGTGGGGTTGTCCAACTGGTTGTAATTACCGTATGCTGTAGCTGCACACTGAGGGCTCTGTGTGACAGCATCACATGAGCCACATTAATGTCACCCTATTGGTATAAACTGAGATCCCTCAGCTGGCTGACAGCTGGGCCTTAAGGGACGAGACTGCCCTGATTTTGTAATACAAATTACGTACTAAGAAGGAGGCTGGAGAATTTAAATATTTCTGCTTCCAGCTTAAGCAATCTTGGTCTTTATCTGAAAAACTATGTGAATTAACCCATTTGGCATTCATAGGCCAATAAAAAATCTGAATAATACACTGAGGACTGTCAAAAGAGTAACAATTGCAGTAATTAACTTATAAAAATAATTCATTTGAAGAAATCAGGAAGAAGGACTAATCATGCAAATATCCTACCCTGAGTATCATTCTGTTTATTTATACAGGTTTCTTATTATATTCCCATCTAATGCATTGGACATGTGTGGTTGTGATGACACAAATACTTGCAAAACTTACCAGATAAACCATGTGTTCTCTTCAAACAGCAAAACATTTATTTATGGTTGGATTTGCTAATTACATTTGGACTCAATGTTCTTAACGGTCTTTTCCAACGTAAATGATTCTATAATTCTCTAAGTCACACATCCTGCTCTATAGAGATATGTCAACAGACTATGCTAAGACAAATTTTTGGAACTGCTCATTAAAATTCTACAACCACAGTGAAGCCGGGGAGGAAACACAGATCACTACAGTTACCTTGTGGCATGCCAATACTTCCTTTTAATCATGATGCTTTTCATTTTTAGATCCATGACATCAGAGGCACTAATTAAATACCCTTTGGGCAGGAAGGAAGACTTCTTCTCATTTTACTGATAGATAAGCTGAAATGCAAAGCAGTTAATTCAAAGTGAAAAAGTAATAAAGTCAACACTAAAACTCAGCACAGTTTTGTTTACTACCCTAAATCCTTACTATTCCGAAACACAATAACAGCTCTAAAAACATTGTGGCTACTAACTTTTTTCCTATACTTACGTGGCAGGGTAAAAGATAGACGATTCCAAACAATGGTAATCCACAATAAAGCATCCTTGATATCATGTTCAGGTTTTGCATAGTGAGATCTTTGTCTGATAAAGTTATTCCATTGCAAGGGTTTGGGGAGTATCTCAGAAGGCTGGGTATTGTTTGGTTTTAAACCAAACAACATCTTGATGATTCAGGTATTCAGCAGCAATGAGAAAGTTTAAAATTAGATACGCATTTATTTTCATATATGACAGACACACTTCTGCAACACAGAAGGCTGACCTAACACTTTACTACATATGGGTGAAGTGGCATCTTGTTCCCCATAGGTTTTTCTATTTATTTTTGTCTGCTTTCCTACCAGATTAGTGAGCTAAACTAGCTCAAAAAGAAATCAGATAAGTGCCAGAGCATTCAAACAAAGAAACAGATGCAAAATGGTGATTTGTGAGTGCCTTTGAAAATACAAGTTTTTGTAGTTTTCGTAGATACATGGCATTCTCTAGAATGATATCGCTCCAATATATATTCTTTTAGATTCTGAATTTTATGTCTTCTTTTGTCCATTTTAGTAAATAGATTTTCTCTGATATGTTCTTTCAAGCTGAAATTGGTTCTAGTAGATATAAACACACTGGTAGGTAAAAGTAGACTATAAAAGATAACATCCAGAATGTATTTCCCTTAACTTTCCATTAAAGCCAATGAAGAAAGCAGGCAGGAGATATTCAGATAATATGCTATGTGAATTGAAAAGAATCTGTCCTTATCTGAAGCAACTGAGAAACTCACAGAAAGAAATAAAGTTCAGAGAGATGAAAGGGTCACATATGATGTCAAACCTATACTTTTTATGTTTGAATTAAACAAAGTTTCTCTATGTAAAATCATATAAAACAAAGGTGAATTTGCAGATGCAATTGAACTAGGTCTGTTTTATAAATAAAATGTTCTCTAATTAACTGAGGATTCAGGAACCAACCATGTAATTAAAAGGATTTAGGAACATACAAATACCAAGACTGGCAGTTCATTAGCTTTAAAAGTCTGTTTGAGATAAGATTTCTTTTTAACTTCTGCTTGTAGTGGGTCTGATGCCATTAGGAATACTGCAATTCAAAAAGAAAAAACAAAAACAGTCTCAAAAAGCTTTTAGAAAGCAGACAAAAGTATGATTTATAGGGGTTAAGTAGTCCTTTAAAAGGTGTCTCTTGGAAAAGAGATAAAAAACTCTAATGACTGTGGAGTATATTACGAAACTGTAATGAAGCATGTAAGGGGCAAGAGCCTGTAATAAAAATAGCATGCCGGGTTCATTTGTTGAAAACATTCCAGAATGGTTGAAATTATGATTCACTTGTTATGGGAGAAAAAAAAAGAAGAAAACATAAAAAAAATATTTTCAATGTACTTTCCCAGTTCCAAGATGGTATAATGGCTTTATTTCATTTTGTTACTAAGACTATTTCATATCTTATTAAATGTCTTACAATAGAGAGTGAGAGTGTTCACACTAACCATAGTTATAAACATTGATGGATCTCTTTTACTTTATACAGCAGCAGATATGGTTTAGAAGTCCTTCACAATTCAGTCCTCCAAACTGAATGAGTGTGGCAGATTTAACTTCACTGCCCAGTCCACCAGAATCCTTAATTATCTTTAAAAACACTTTGCTATATCTCATTATCTAGACGTGTCTCCCGATCTCCACTTTGAGCTCCTTGATCTTTCATCCACAGGAAGAGATCCAATTTAGCCTACCAAGGATACAGCCTTTCCAAACCACATATTTTATCTTCTATATTCTTACAGGTAAATTCATACTGCAGGGATCAGTTTGGAAAAGCCTAGTCTTTTTGTTTCTCAGATATGTTGCTGTGTAAAATAGCTCTTATTTTAACTTTTTCTCTGCTAAAGTATATAGTCTGTGCTCAAATTATTGTGATGCTAACCCATTATCACATATTCTGTGTTCTTATAGAATATGCAGCAAAGTATTCTGTTCTTCTGAGGACATTTTACTATTTTTATGAGAAATGCTGAAGGTCTGAATTTAGTTGCAAAGGTCACTGATTCACAGATTGAAAATTTGTTAAGTCTAGTAACAGTAGCTGTTGCTGTGTGTGTAAATGTCAAGTCAGCTGCCGTTGGGAAAAAAGGCATGAGCATAACCAAAGATCTCTGCGTGGATATAAAGGAAACAAACAAGAAGATATTTATTGTGATTTCTGCACTAGGGAACAAGAATAAGTATGAAGCACTAATTTCAGTGGCTAAACAGTATCATCTTTGGGCCAGTTCTCTTCAACATCTTCATTAACAACCTGGACACAGGACTTGAAGGAATACCAAGTTTTCCAAAGACACTAGATTGGGAGGAGCTGTCAACTAACTCCCTTGAGGGCAAGAGAGGCCCTGCAGAGAGACCTTGACAAATAAAAGAGATGGGCAATCACCAAACATACGAAGCTTAACAAGGGGAAGTGCCGGATTCTGCACCTGGGGCAGGGCAATCCTGGTTGTGTGCATAGACTAGGGAACAAGAGGCCGGAGAAAAGCGCTGCAGAAAGGTACCCAGGGGTCCTGGTCGATGGCAAGTTGAACATGAGTCAGCAGTGCCCTGGCAGCCAGGAGGGCCAACCCTGTCCTGGGGGGAATCAGGCACAGCATCGCCAGCCAGGCAAGGGAGGGGATTGTCCTGCTCTGTTCTTCACTGGAGCAGCAAGTGCTGGGGCAGTTTTGGGAGCCACAACAAGAAAAAGACATTAAGCTATTAGAGAGCATCCAAATGAGGGCTACAAGTACAGGACTCAAGGAAATGGCCTGAAGCTGAGTCAGGGCAGGTTTAGGTTAGATATCAGGAAAAAGTTTTTCATCCAGAAGATGGCTGGGTACCAAAAGAGGCTCCCCAGGGAAGTGGTCACAGCGTCCAGTCTGTCTGAGTTCAAGAAGCATTTGGACAATGCTCCCAGGCACATGGTGTGATTCTGGAGGATGGTCCAGTGCAGGGCCAGGATTTGGACTAGATGATACTGATGGGCCCCTTCCAACTCAGCTGATTCTATGATTCTATGATTCCATGGTTCTATTCTATCCTGGCCACTAAAGGTATATTGCTTGGTCTCACCAGATTTTGATCTGCTATTGTTGGTCAGAATTTGTCACTAGTGATGTTCTGTAGCATATACTGGGTAATGATATTTATCACAAAAGACAAAGTGCCTTTTCTCAACAGAAAATTGAACACACACTCTATAATCATAAAAAAATCTTTTTCTTGAAACAACACTGTTTTATGCCACGTATTCCTTCCAGATCTTAAGAAGAAAGAAGGCAAAATGAGGGGACATATTACAATGAAGTATTGTAGATTTTCCAGTTCTTTAGCAGTATATTTGTACTTCCACTATCCTTTTATAAAACTTCATGGTTTTGTATAGCATGTAGTTTTCTATCAAGACACATTTTTGTAACTGAGCCCATCAGTCTCTGTGAAAATATATTTTAAAAAGCACAAAACATATGAACAGGCAGTGACAAGTGAGAAACAAAAGTATGAGAAGGAGCTCTATGATACTAAGGTGAGACAAGGAGGAGGAGGTGCTCCAATTGACAGAGCAGAGAATCGTCTGCAGTCCCTGGAGGACATCATAGTGAAGCAGGTTGTCTCCCTGCAGCCCTTGGAGAACCATGGAGAAACAGATACCTACACTGCAGCCCATGGAGGGCTCCATGCTACAGCAGGTGGATGTGCCTTGAAGGAAGCTGTAGCTTGTGGAGAGAGGACCAGAAAGCCATCCTTGACCTTTAGCACGTAATGGAAAAGTATGTGCAAATGTCAAAGAGCTCCTAACTCTAATCTACTCTCTTTCCAGTTATTGTCACAGGTAAGTAAGAAGACAATATAGGAATTAGAAGCCTAAATGCTTTAGCTTGAGGCTCCCTTTCTCCCTCCCCCCCCTTCAAAATTTAGTTTTATATGAAACAAAATTCAATATAAAGTTCTTAAGAATTGATGTTCAGGTTTTATAGAAAATAGGTAGCACAAATAATTCTTGTCACTGTACTTTTTTTTCTTTTCACAGAACTAAAAAAATAAAATTACTGTTTTCTAAGGACTTATGGAAATCAGTTGGTAGAGGTGGTGATAATGAAGAGTATAATTAATATGAAATGAGAATATCATTTAGGTACCTCAGTGACCAGGAACTCTAGACCTTTAAACAGACTTGGGACACAATAGTTATCTCTAGCAATATTTTAGTGTGTATAGTACATTCATCTTTAAATAGCTTTATATGTTTTATAGTTATGACTTACATTTTAAATTTTATTTGAAAAGAAATATTTGTGATTCAGATAATTTACAATTCTGAAGCATTCCAGTTGTTGACAGTTTTTGCTGTCTCCTGAGGGCAGGAAAATAGTCTTTGTAACAATACTGAAACAAACTAGTCGGAAAAAATATTTTTCTTCATTGCTTTCTGTCTATTGTAACAGGCACAGCAGCAACACCACTGCTATGAGTCTGAGCTGCCCTGCCATGGATGGCAGACTTGTAGTGGCTGGCATTTTATTCGTACACATTTCTGATCCTGGTTGTTAACTGTTGTGCAGAAGGATCTGTAAACTATTTTCACAGGAGGACACTCCTGAATTGCTTCACTTGTTCCTGAATCAGAGAACTAAGCTAGCACTGAATTTCTGAGATCTTGCTGTGCTAGCCCCCAAACTCATTTCCTTAAAATGAATTTTACTTTAAACCAAAGCTCTTCATTACTTCATGATATAATCCTGTTGTTCTTAATGTTCAGAGTATTGTTTTATGTCCACAATAACATATTTCAGTAAGCAAGTATAACATCTGTCTTAAGTAGCATACATCACTTAGCTTTGGTTCATGGATCATAACATATGCAAGGCATGTAATTTACAATAAATATATATACAACTGGCCACAGGTTTAGGATTCTTTCTCAAATTAATTTTGCTTTGAAATTTAGCTCTTGTCATTTCAAGTGTGCCTTTATTAAAGCAATCAACTATTTATTACCCGTACCACAATGAAGAACAATAAATATTGGCTGACCATCACACATCAATTCTAATAAAAATAATGGTCTGAGCCCCAGAGTAGCACAGGGGGCCTGTAATAAAGCCACAATTCTCCAGGCATCTTCTCAGCGTGGAGAAGAGCAGACTCTGGGGAGATGTTATAGCAGCCCTCCAGTATCTGAAGGCAGCCTACTAGAAGGAGGGAGATGGGCTTCACACAAGGGCATGTAGTGATAGGGAAAGTGTTAATGGCTGTAAAACCTGAAGAGTATATGTTTAGTTTGGATATTAGAAAGAAATTCTTTACCATGAGGATTCTGAGACACTGGAACATGTTGTGGATGACCCGTTCCTGGAAGTGTTCAAGGCCAGATAGGATGGGCCTTTGAGCTTAACCCGGCCTAGTGGAAGCATCCCTGCCAATTGGCAGGAGGCTTGGATTTAGGTGAACTTTAAGGTCCCTTCCAACCTGAACCGTTCTATTCTATGATGATATTCATACTGTGCAGTAGCAGTAAGTAGTTTAAGATGGAAATAATAACAGACAGTATTGATTCTGAGAAACCGCAGTCCAATGAGTTTAACTGTTTCAGTTTCACATATATGTTCAAATTAGCTTTATTATTTCTAGTAACAGGCCTGGCACTTAAATGTCATACATAAAAAAGTTTTATCATTTTTAGGAGTTCTGTCATTTTGGAATTTCTTTTTTTCTTTCTTTCCTTCCTTCTTTTCTCCTTTTCTTTTCTTTTCTTTTCTTTTCTTTTCTTTTCTTTTCTTTTCTTTTCTTTTCTTTTCTTTTCTTTTCTTTTCTCTTTTCTTTTTTCATTTCTTTTCTTCTTTGACATTAATTTGCAAACCATGAAGTAGTTGCAGTTAATGACTCTTCTCTAAATATCATTTTGAAGTATAAAAATGGATAAATAACAAAATTGTGAAGATAGAGCATTTTCCAGTGATTTTAATGTGAGAATTTGGGTTAGATATTGAAAATTTAGAAATACAAAATTAAAATTATGGAATAGATGGTTTTAAGGGATTTTCTCTGTATTTCTGTGATACAGATTATGAACTCAATTTTTATGGAACATATCTTCTGAGAATACATATCAAAAGTTACTACTTTAGATAACAAAAATATTTCCAAAATAAGGAAATTAATTTATGCAGATGAAAATATAATATTCTAAATATTCAACATCCAGTACAAAGGGTTAGCATTACACATTAAGCTTCATGGAGATTTCTAGTCTCACAGAAGCATAGGAGGGTTTTCAGCTGATTAGAAAATCTTTAAAAACAATTTATCTTTGAAAAAAGATAAATAAAATCAGAAAATGGAATACCTCCACACTTACTATATGTTGGTTACTAAATATTAGATCTGTTGAGTGGATGAGTACACTTACTGTTCACACACACATACTCCTTCCCTCTTCAAGTTGTGTGATTTTGGGTCTCAAAGAACGGTCTTTCTTTTTTCTGTTCAATATGTTTTGGTTCTCAAAGTCAAGGGGTATTCTTCCTGGATCTGAAGTTCATAAAATTAATAAAATATTTGGTAAAAATTGTTACACCCTCATGTGAACCATTTAGTCTAATTTGGGCTGCTTACATACAGTTATTTTTCTAAATATTATGGCAATTAAAGAATAATTATGTCAACGACAGATCATCTTTTGCAGGAAGACATCCATGGCATGTTTAGTACACAACTATGGCATCCTTTTATTAAAGGACTTTTTTTTCAAGAAATGTCTCTACATTTAATTTTTCCAATTATTGAACTCTGGATTCATTAAAATATGAAAAAAACTCTCATTAAAACCAACACCTTGCTTTCCAAATACCACAAATATATTTAGTTTCTGTCTAGATAATACCAATCTGTGTAGGTAAATTTTAGGTATAACCTTGAAAATATATTTTCTTTTATCAGAGTTTATATTTTCACAAATATCATTCTCCTACAAATGTATTTAAATTTAATATAAAAATAATAATTGTTTCTAGAGATTTTGACAGCTAATAAGATAAGAAATCTACTATGGAAATTTACCTAAGCTCATTTGCTTTACAAGAGCCTTGTGAGAAGTGAAATGTAGCCAACAACATGGTGAGAAACCCATTCCAAAATTACCAACTGAATAACTTGTCATGACCTGATTTGATGAACTTAGAAAATTCTTAAGTGTTATTAGCAAAAACACAGTTTGAGCAAACAAGAGTTCAAGTGAAGAAAGAACAGGTTTGTTCATTTTTTGGATTTCTGGAGGTTGATGTTGGAAGCATAATCACTACAAATACAGTGAAATAAATATACATTGATTCCTCAGCCCCATAAAAATGTCCAATAGAGGCTTTGTTTGTAAGAGGTATGCAATAAATATGCACTTAATTAAATTACAGACACATACTTTTGAATGGACAAATCATAAATTTACCCTCGTGAAAATCCGTACATCAATCATAATAGAAATTATATGAGAAATAAATGAAACTGCAAGCTGGTTTTAATTAAAAGGTAATAGTGCAAATATGTCACGTATATTTTTTTAAGATCATATTGCAGTGCTTCTGCCAACTATAAATACTATCAGAAAAGCTGAAAATAAATACCTTTCATTGCACTTAGTTTAACTACAGCAGTTTTCACAGGAAGCACTTAAATAACCAGCAGTATATTGAAGTTCCTATCAGGCCTTCTGGATTAGTACTTGCAAGTTACTAAAATGTATGAACCATAGTATAATTTAATTTGGTATGAAAAAAATATGCTGACCATATATGGTACCCTGTCCATAATTTTTAGCTTGCAAAATAAGAAAATAGTAATTATTATAAATATGCAAATTACAGCATTTGGAATATCTATGCAAAGAATGCACTATAAATTCAGGTAGAAATTAGGATCTATTAAAAGGCTGATAACTAAAGAGAATGCTGGGCTGCATCACGTCACTACAAGTCTTTGTCTTCATCTGACAGAAATCTATTGAGCTGGAAGATTCATTTTAACCTTAGTTTAAGCAGTGACTAAGAGCACATACATTTAAATAACCTTCTCCATGTCTTTTAATTTCTTCTATTTTCTTTTAGAATAGGGAGAACTTATGTAGAGGCACTAAGTAGTGACTAAAGGAACTTGCCTATCAATTGCTTAAAGGTTAGTGGTTTTCCCACCATCCTTCTTTTTTTTTCCTTTGGAAAATCCAGGAAGTTTTCATCAGAAACAGTATGGACATCTATCACAATATCCAATACATTCCATGAATTATGCAGAATAAATATTGTTCTCCATAATTTCCTTATTTTAGCCTTTCAAGAACTTGACTTACAGTGGGAAAATTTGGTTATTTAATCTTGGATATTTAGACTCAGAGAAAATTAAGTTCACCACTTTTCAAAGGTAAATTGTTAATAATTGATTGTGAGGATTGCTTCTTCAGCAATATGTTTTAAAAGTTATTGCCAAAAGATAGTAGTGAAATTTGGAGCGTAGGAAAAGTCTGTAACAAATTAAAAGAAACTGACCTGATTTGTACAATAATGTCCAGACACATATGTATATATACACATAAATAAATATGAGTATTTTATTCCTGTAACCAAACCATCTTGCACAATTTAAGTTGCTTAAAACCATAGAAATGTTACAAGTAATATTTTCAATTACAACTCATAGAAGCAAGCACTGTTACTTAGTACAGTAAATCATATTAGAAACAATATTCAGGCCAAAATATTTTCAGAAGCAGTGTGGTTTCAAATAGACTTGGATACTTTCTACTCTTTAAACTGCCAAGAGCTACCCTCACATTGTGGAAGATAAGTGAAAAAGTGGCAACTGAATAAAATGCTCCATTTGATTGTTTGTTTGTGAGTTTGATTTTTTAATTTTTAAATTTATTTTGATTTGTTTTATTTTGTTTCTAACACAAGATACATTTATTATTTATAATGTTAATAAACCCTATCAGGAGATATTTAGGTTTTGATTTCAGAAGTATATAAAATTTACAACAGTTTTTATAGAAGTGGCTAGAATGCAACATGAAACAACGATCTGGAAACACATTTTTAATGTCATTTTTTTCAAAAATAAACTGATTCACAGAAAGGCGTTTCAACTTTGAAATACAGGTACAAGTTACTAGCTGGGCATTTTGTTTTCATAGCTCTAAATATGATTTGATTTGGTGGAAACCCTATTAAAGAGAATGGTGTTTCAGAATCTTTGGTTTCCCTAGGACGCTATCATCTAGAATACTAAGGAAAAACTCACTGAAATTAAAATTCTCACCTTTTTCAGATGTGACCAAGTAATCATTGTACCCTTTTGTTTCTAGATACTTGGGACTAACCATTTGTTTACAGTAGAATTCTTTACATTGCTTTTTAAATGTGGAATTTTTTTCTAAATATTTTGACTTTTCCGAAGAATACTGGAAACCAAAACCTATAACAGTCAGTATCAGAGCATTACAAATTAATTCAACAGGAAAGAGAACTAGAGAGCAGATGAGGAGATGCACTTATTTTTTCAAGTCTAGATTCTAATAGTGGGGTAACTGTCCTTTGAGAAAGATGGCAGAAACAGGCATACAAGCGTGTTGCTCTCAAAAGTCTGGATGAGAAGCTCTGGTTTGATAAAGTGCAAGTGTGTTCTGGGATTCTGGGAATAATACAAAATGGTTTTGATCAATGGTGGGATAAATAGTGGAGAAGTATAATGGAAATACTCTTAGATTTAGAGGGTTTGTCTTCTATAGACAACACCACAAATGCTTTGTAATATTGTACAAATGACAAAACAGTCAATTAGACCATTTCTAGAAATTTTTGCCAGTGTTCCAAAAAAAAAAGCTTATGCAAATACTTGCAGAAAACCCCTCCTGTTTATCCAAAAAGCAATAAATAATAGATTGTAAAGTCTATTGCAAAATGCAAAAATTGCCAATGGGAAACTAATAGGTGGCTAAACATGTATCCACAGGGTACATGTCTCTAAAGAAATACTCTAATACTAAAAGCCCTTAATTCTTTATATCATAGTCTTATCATCTTTCCTATTTTAAATGTGAATGAAAAACATAATTAAATATCTCCGATTCATCTTACATATAAAGCAAATATTTTTTCACTGGTTTTCTTTAAGTTCTGCTGACTGCATTATACTTTTATTTGCATGCTTTTTTGCTTCTTTCTGCTATCAATACTGTGTAATTCATGCCATCTACAAAGAGTATGATTTCTCTCGCCTAAGTAAATGTATTTAATCTTTAGGGTCCCTTTATATTAAAATGAAAGAAAGGTAATTGATTTGTTCCACCTAACATTGATTCTTTTGGTAAAGGTCACCTTGAGAAAACTTTTTCCTGCTAGGATTCAACTCAAGGATTGAGATAATTGAGAAGACTGTTAGGCACTGGAGCATGGAGAGCCCTTCAGCCTCTGTAGATATATATTACAGAATAAAATTATCAGCTCTCTAAACTTTATTGACTGTACTGAACAGAATTCTGACTATTAATCTGTTTCACATGTAGATATCCCGTTTAAAGACACATGGTAAGATGAATCTCACCTCCTGTTCTGTGCAGGTATTTGAATTTCTATTGACTAGGAAACCTAGGTGAATTTCAGATGTCTAAAGTTAGGTGAGATGAAGCCCACTCCCAACACCTAGAAACCCCTCCCTATAAACTGCAAAACCCACAATGCTGCAGTTCTGTCAAATTTGCCAAAGCAATGACTATGGCGTTAACTGAGGTTGCAAAATACCTGCACACAGATATTTTTCAAGATATTCACAAGATACTCTTCATATAGGAAGATTTGAAGACACATCTTTTATCTCTTCAGTGAATAAAACCCACAAAATATATTACATTTTTTAATTTAGCACCCTTCCTGTTACAATTATTTAACTTTTTGTGACTTAATTAAAAATCGTCCAATTCAGAGAAAGATTGGTAAACTCAGATGGGAAAGAAACTCAGAAATTGGTTACTCAGAGTATGAGTAGGAAGACAGGGAAAGATTTAAAAGAGTAAGGAAACTAAACAGAAGCAGTGACAATGAGAGACATCCAGCAAGTTTCCTGTGGGGATTATGTATTATTTAATCAGTGACAAAATGATAAGAGCCTGCACATTTGATGTCTCACCACGGGAACACAATAGCCATTGTGCATGCTCATAATTGCCAAAGTAACATGGCAAAGAGAAGGAAATACACAGAATAATGTGTAACTGAGTAATAAGACTTTTTCAATAATTGAAATTCAAGTGGTGAATTATTCAAATAACCATTTTTATATTGTAAAGCAGCCAATATAGACAATCTGGTAAACTGCATATGTGCATCACTTGTACTCAGAAAATGATTTGCAGAAAGCTACAGATTCTAGTTTTGATCAAAAGTTCCTGAATGTCACAAAAGAAAGTAGAAAAATGCAAATCAGAACATTTGGGTAAGGTACCAGGACCCAGGGATCAAGAAATTTGTCAAGGCTGAAAAAGCACAGCTGAATTCTCACAAGCTCAACCTATGCTAACAAATAAACTATAAATCAGAGTTTTGTCTATTACTGAGGGCAACTCTGTGGAAAAACCTGCATTCATAGTAGTAAACTGTTAAACTCCTTTATGCGCCAGGACATCATGAATACATCCACAGTGCCTTTTGGGGTTCATCCATAGTGTTAATTCCCCAAATGTCCTAAGAAATGCTTCAGGAGACTGTAATTGGCACAAGCTTTTCAGAGACTATTCCAGCAGACTAACAGAATATGAAATAGTGTCCAGGAGCATTTCCAGGAGCTTTATTTAATAATATAGATGCAACCCAAGGCTTCACTATTGATGTTGTTTACTATTCCATTTACTTTTCAACTCTTTACTTCAAGCTTAGGCAGCTTGCACAACTGTGCATTCAATAAACCTCTCTACCTGGTCATTCTGTGATTTCTCAGTCTGATGTCCTTGAATATTAATTGTGTATCTTGCTCTCATTAATAGCTTTCCTTCTGGCATGCTGCTTCTCTGTACACTCGGGTATACTAATTGGAAACCACTTCCTATCTGTTACACCAGTTCATAATCCCAGGCTTACTTGTGAGGTGTGAAGACTAAGGTACGGCTCAAGAAGGCTTATTAGAAATGCCTGATAGTCCACTATATGATTTTCATTTTAAGTTGCTTAGCAACCTTTCTCTGGTATCAATCCCTGCGTACAGATTGGCAAAAGGCTTTACAAAGGAAAAACAGATAATCAAGGAAAGGGAGAGATATGCGAAAGAAAAATCTACATGTAACGGGATCCATTTAATAAACTTATTTTTATGAATTTTTTCATGCCTATTCATTTTTTCACTGATTATTAGTAGAAGTTTAAAGATGTCATTGTGGTCTGTGCACCTCTGCAGCTTAAGATGATGCCAGTAATGAATGGATTAAAAAAAAAAAAAAAAAAAGAAAGAAAAAGAAAAGAAAATTATTTGTGTCATGACAGTTGTAGACTGAAAGATCTAAATGCAAAAATCCATCCACTCTTCCCTCAAACTTCCTAGTGGACTCTTTAGATATTATGTTATGCTTTTTAGAAAGGAAATTTTTGAGAGTTAATAATGGATTCTTTTTTAATGCTGTTCAGCTTTTTTTTCACATTGTTAAAAGTTCTATAAATGAAAAGATGTGGAGTTCTGGAAACAGGAACTGGTCTACAACACAGACTCGGGTATTTACCATAGGCTTGAAATTAAAGACACTTTTAAATTGTTTTAATTTACATAATTATATCAAAGGCTGAATTTGTGGAAAATCTTGCATCATTTTCTTCAAGCATATATACCGGGATATAGATACTGTATTGTGCCATAGAATATTATCAAAATTATCTCTTTATGATGTCTACTTACATCTGGAGTCTAGCAACAGAACCAACAGAAGTAACATACCCAAGACAGTGTAAAATCAGCTATTTCCAAACAAAGGCCAAATGTTGTACCTCTCTTTGACTACCTGTTGATAAAGGCCACATGTAGTTCCCTTATGCATTCAACTAGAGTCTTAAAGCTTTGAAGTACAGCTTTTTACAGGCATGGGAATGGATCCTTGAATGAGCTGTTATAAAGCACAGAGAGCTCCCATCCAGCTTCAAACACTTCCCTCTCAGTACATGATTCCCGTGCTTCTTATCTCAGATGTCCTTTCAGTGTCACTAATAGCGTAAGGAAATTTAATTTGAAAATTTCTCCTCTTTTTTATATTGTACAAGATTGAATTTGGCGACTGAAGGCAGTGATCAGAACAAGACACAATACCATTCAACTCTCAAACTCCAAAAATTTAGACTAATGGTGTGAAAAGGATTGTGAGCAGGATAAAAACTATAGAAGTATTAAATCTCTCATAAACCCTTTTTTTCTATTCCTTAGGTATTCCACATGTCAGAGGGATATGGACTCAATTACTGATAGCTAATGAAAGAAAAGGCATAAATTGGGATTTACCTCAGTAAAATTTTGATTTCTCAGTCTTGTGTCGAAGCCTCTGACTTCTCTGTCTATTTCAATAAACCTGTACCTTGTGTTACTATATATTTTGACTGGTTTTGTTGCAAGAGAAAGTGAACTCATGTAAACTTGGGCTGAAGATGAAGGACTTATGATGCTGACCACCTGAAGCAAACACTTCCTGCTTGGGGTAGGTGAATCAGTATTGGCTTCTTGTGGCTTGTGGGCAGCCATCCACAGTGATGTGCCACTGGGAGCTTGGTCCATATTACTGATTATCCATGGAGCTTGAGCAGTTTACCTGGTCAGATGAATGCTGACACCACTACAGGAAAGATCAGGCATTGCTGTCAGGTTCTGTGAAGAGACAGTGTTACTGTAGAAATCTGTCAGTACTGAATTCGTGCAGTAATATTGCATGCAGTACTTCTGACTGCTATATCCTTATCCAGTACACAATGTGATGACAACGAAGAAAGAGGAAACTGTGTCTGTATATCTTCCCAGGCCCACTCAGAACATCCTTTATATCGTTTTTTTTGAAAATCCTATCTATCCCTATTTAGCCCCCCTCCTCCAGTCTGTGTCTTACAGGTCTTCCACCTTACAGGGCAAAGTGGGAAAACACTGCCATCCTACATGCTACTCAGCGAGGGAGCAATCTTCAGTTTCCAGCAACTGTGTGCTCTTAGAGCAAGGAGATAAGCATGTAAATCATCAGCCACACTGCACTACAGATAGCAACTGTAATATTTATTGGCTGAGCATATGTGATATCTGCATGATCCACCTAATTGGTTTTGGCTGTGACAGATGGAAACCATGGGGTCCAGGTGTGCTGGGTTTTGCAAACTTTCTGCTTCTATAAGACTGGAAGCTGTGACTCTTCTCTCAGAATTTTCTTAGAGAGGCGACAGCTTTTTGTCCATGAAAACTGAATCTTCTACTTTCTAGATAGGTCATCTGGGGTTACGGGAAAGAGGTCCTGCTAGCAGAGAAGGAAAAATAAACCTCCAAGGTTTGTGGGCTTTGCAAAGCAGGGTAATGATGGATTTGAAGAAGGAGCAAGACTGAGCAGAAATGTGGAGGGAATGACTAGGAGGAGGAGGTTTTAGTGTGATGCCCTGCAGCACATTCCCTTCATGTTGTTGTATTGTCATCTTGATAAAGCTGAGTCACCTGAATGACTCCAGCTGAAGGCTGTCTATCCATAATATCTTCCATTGTGTAAATAGGGAAGTAGGATGTCTGCCTCTAGGCAGCTATCTCATGATTAAATGCAGTTTTGAAAAAGCACTAGCCTAAACTGACGTCTCTATTTTTAGGCAACTGAATCACATCCCAACAGAAACTAGTGTGGAAGTACAATGAGTGGTCATTGTGAACCAAAGGATCGCCCTGCTGTCTCTCTCAAATTTCTTACTATGAATATGAGAAGAATACAGGATCACAAAAATATGGTTGATGTACTGTGGAACCTTCAAGGAAAAGAATTATGAGGAAAAAGTAACACAGAAAATAATCACTATAAGTTTAACAATTAGCAGCTGAGAGGAACTACAAAGTCTCTGAGTCCTACTTAGATATTGCATGTAAGAAATGTTATAAGGTGATGTCAATTAATGCATTATAGATGCTGTACAGCCATCACATCTCTTATTATCACATTTTCATTTGCTGCATTTGGCTAGACTCTGAAACATTGACATTTAAAACTAATCTATCGGGAGAAGTGCTTATAAGCCTAAAATTAAAATTGCATGTATATGTTTCAGGAGTTCAGTTGGGAAGCAAGATATTGTCTAGCATCTAAATATGTAATTAAACAAAGGCTCCTTAATTATACTATGCTCATTAACTCATACCTGTAATAAATGCCCATCTTAAAATATTTATATGATTGAATTCATGTTGCTGAATAATGTACTTCAAATGATGTCTGTTTAAAACAAAACCATTACTGTGCATATTGCCATTGTAAATGTAGTGAGGTGGTAATAACTCAATGGATTGCAGGGCTTAGGGTTTTGGTTTATTTTAAGATGGACAACTACAAATTACATTAGTGTAATTTTATGTCAAGTTTTATATTAATAAGGATGACCAAAAATGCCCTGAAATAGGGAACCATGAGATTTATTTGAGGGAACTGTTCTCAAAAGAATGTTATTTCAACTTCTGGTTAAAGCAAGCCTTGTCCTTGATGGACAAGACCTGGAAAACTCAAGGCAGGTAGGTGTTTCTCCCATCTTATTTTTAGGTATATCCAATCTTGTTTTCAGCTACAGTGAGGAGATATATTCAGTTATTTATATGATATATTCAGATGATAGCAGTTAAGCTGTTATCATTCTGCTATTGTCATGTCCACAGCATCAGCAGAAGACTTCATTTGTTAGTTTCTCTCTTGCTTGTGAAAAGGTATGAAATATAATTTCCAAGTTAGACTCAAATTTGTTCTTCAGCTATAATTGCTGTATAAGAGGGCAAGAGTTCTGAGCTTTTGTGCACACCTAATGCACTTAAGTCATTAATTCTTGGGGTGGTCCAGAAAGTCCCTGTGAAGCTATCTGCATAGTTGAGAAAATGAACCGACTGGAGAGAAATTTATTGACTGAAATCTTAGTCGTTTTCCCAACAAAGCCTTTGAATAATTTGCAGAGGATCTCTCCAGGTCAGAATTTCAAACTCTCCCTAAGATTTTCCCAGGTGAAATACTTTGTCTGTACCAGTCTGTATGTGCAAAGTATTGACTAACATCTTGGGTGAGAAACCTGACCTTTTCAGAAACTCCAAATGTTTCCTGGCCAGAACTGAACAACCTTTGAGTAAATGAGACCCTTGTAAACAGCCACGCTTAAGTGTTCATGGAGATACAGAAGTGGTCACATGTGACAATCTTGTGCATACCAAGGATAAGCAGGAGGTGTTTCCCATGTGGTTTAAGTAATGGATTGAACATCCTGGTCATGTGGCCATGTGTGTCAGGGAGCAGCAAAGAGCAGGGCTGCTCCCTGAGCTGAGCTGGAGTCCTGGGTGACCCTGGCATAGGCCGTGGGCCGTCATGGACTGGGCCAGTCCCACAGCACCTAATCTAGGCAAGCAGAGCAGGGGTGGATGCTTCGCTGGAGGATGCAGGTGAGGCTGCTGGGGCACGTAATGCACAGTGACTGACCATCCTCTTTGAGATTCCCCATGTAGTGTTGCTCAACGCAAGGATCTCAATACTCAAGTCTTTTTTTTTTTTTCTTATTTCATTTTCTTCCTTTTCTTTTGTTTGTTTCTTTCCTTTTTCTCTCTCTTTTTTTTCCCCCTCTTTCTTCTTACTCCTTTTCTGTGGAACACTTAAGCACTGCTGAAAGAGGTGTTCTCTGAAAATATATATTATCAGAGTCAGCACTGAGGAAAAATCACTGGAGAAAGCCTGGCATGCAATCCGTAAGATGCTAACTAGAACTAGGTATAACCCCCAAATTTCTCTTTTATTTGAGATGTATATTTTTACAGGTCTGCTTCTAGGTAAAAAAAAAAAAATCTAACATGAGTAGCTTAAGGTACTTTTGTCCTTTCTTCTGTTTAGGTTTATTTGTTGTTAACTGACATAATTATTTCTTTATATTTGTATTTTCTGATTATGTTTTATAGTGAACATTCAATTCTTTTTTTCCTTATTTTTACCATTCTTTCTGAGAATGACGGACTTAATCTTTTTAGCCTTCTATTTTATTTTTCACCAGAGATTTTTTTCTATCTTATGATTTAAAAAATGAACTTATTTTTAATGTAAATTCTGTGGAGTATTAAGTAAGCAAATAAAATATCCCATGAATGTATGACACACAAAAAAATAGGTATTTCAACTTTTGAAACATATATTGTTGGTAATATAACTAATGATACCCATAATTCATATTCTGAAATAGGGACACTGAGATGAGCTTGTTACAGCAAATATATTAGTGTAAGACTTCAATAATGCATAAATTGTCTAAGGTTACTGGTGTGCTGTATTACCAAGCCTGTCATAAAGCAGTGCAAATAAAGCCCACATGGAAATGGAAAACCAAATAGTAACCATGTAGCAAGCCAAATTTCCTCCCAAACTTTTCCACCAAAGTTGCATGCATGTATCAAAGACCAGAATGTGTATTGCCTTCCTAGTCTGTTGATTTTTTTGTTCCCCTTTATTTTAGTCCATAGAGTAAGAATGGAATTGAACTTCTGAAATAATAGATTCAACTAACACAAACTCTATGTTTGTTATGATGTAACCCTATCCTTCATGAGAAATTTCATATTTTTATCTCTATGATTAGAAGACTTGTTTCACCATTCAGATAAAAAATACAAGCAAAATGCAAAGCTAAACTTCATTTTGTCTTTTTTGGGTTGTTTTGGTTTTTGTTTGTGCTTTAGATTTTTGGAGTGATTGATTTACACTTTATCTTGGTCTTTTCTTTCTGTCAGTGAAACAAAGCATAGAGCTTTTATCAGCAATAAGTTGTTACTTTCAGTTGTCTTTAGGTATCTAAGTAGAGATCTGTACTTAGAATCATAGAGTTCTTTAGATGGAAAAGCTCTTTAAGATCAAAGTCCAACCACTGACTGCACTGCCAAGTCCACTAAATCATGTCCCTAAGCACCCCAGCTACACATCTTTTACATACCTCCAGGGCTGGTGACTCAACCCCTTCCCTGGGCATCCTGTTTCAATGTTTGACAATACATTTGGTGAAGAGATATTTCCTAATATCCCATTTGAATTTCCCCTAGTCCAACTTGAAGTCATTTCATCCTGTTATCACTTGTTATTTGGGAGAAAAGATCGATCCCCACCTCACTAGATTTTCCTTTTAGATAGCTGTAGAGGGCAATAAGGTGTCCCCTCTACCTCATTTTCTCCAGGCGAAACAACTGCAGTTCTCTCAGATGCTCCTCATTTTGCTCCAGCCACTTCACCAGCTCAATTGTCCTCTGGACTGGCTTTGGCACCTCAGTGCCTTTCTTGTAATGAGGGGCTCTCAAGATGGAGTGATATACTTCACTTGTAAGAGCAAATATACTTTATTGATATAAATATACAATATACTTTATTGATATAAAATAGTGAGTTGAGCAACTTTAACGGGAAATGAGACAGAAGTTTAACAATATTTGATGACAAGGTACCCTTGATTATTTACTACATAGAGTCAGATAAAACTATCAGAAAGACCTTCTCATTAAGTCATGAGGTTTTGGAAGGAACCCCCTGCTTTTTAAATTCCTTTTCAGAGAGTGACCTAGGTATAGCTGGATCCAGTCCCAGTCCCTAACTTGTTCAATGGCTTATGTCTAAAGGATTAAATGTGCAAAATCATTCCTTTAGAGAACTTAGCTAAAATTTCAAAGTTTAGCATGCTGTTAATCTCTTACCAAGGATCTGTTGTGGCAAGGAATCTCTCAGGCTCAAGGAGTAAACTTGAGAGGCATCCCTGCTAAAGGGGAGATCCTGGTGTGTAGCCCATGGTTGTGTGGGAAAGCTCAGTGGGTCCTGAGCTGTGCACTATTTATAGTGCAATTATTGACCTACAGTCATAGCTGCATACCAACAAGAGGTCTGGATCACTGTCTCCAGACAGCCCTTGGCTACCACATTGCTATTGGTCGCCTTGTCATAGAAGGAAATCTGGTTGGTCAGGCAGGAGATGCCTTTCATAAACCCATGCTGCCTTGCTGTGATGAACTGGTTGTCCTGTATGTGCCATGTGAAGGCACTCAAGATGATCTTTTTACACCAAAACAAGCGCCAAAGTAAAATAGGCCATTTTTTGTCTCAGCAATTTTACTATTTAATGAAAGTTCAAATTCAGATGTTAACTTTATTCATAGTCATTTTATACCCATTTTTTCTTGCACCAACATTTATCCCACAGCTTTAATAACTCTTATTTTTATGCTCTACCTTTTACTACTGTCTTTTCAAGCTTCATTTTATCTGTTTCAACAGTGCTAGTAGCCCTTGTAGCTGCTACTCCTAAACACAACTTTTATAGTCTCCTAATCAGTCGAATCATCTTTCTCTGGACACAAGTATACATTGGGAGAAGAGTGTCGGGAAAGCAGCCCTGCATAAAGGGAACTGTGGGGGGCAAATTGACAGCAGGCTCAGTAGGATCCAGCAGTGTGCCCTGGCAGCCAAGATGACAAAATGCATCCTGGGGTGCATCAGGCAAAGCATAACCAGCCAGTCAAAGAGGTCCATCATCCTGTATTCAGCACTGGTGTGGCCTCACCTGGAGTGCTGTGTGCAGTTCTGGGCCACACAGTGTTAAGGTGATTCAATGAATCCAGAGGAGCTGGAAGGAATGTCCTCCGAGGAGCAGCTGAGGACTTCACATTTGTATCGTTCAAAGGAGGCTGAGGGGTGACCTCATTGCTCTGTACAGCTTCCTGAGGAGGGGAAGAGGGAGATGCTGAGCTGTTCTCCTTGGTATCTAGTGATAGGAAGCATTTCTTTACCAAGAAGGTGGTCAAACACTGGGACAGGCTTCCTAGAGAGGCAGTCAATGCCCCAAGAGTGTCAGTGTTTAAGCATTTGAACAATAACCCTTAGTAACTTCCATTCAGTAGTAGTAGTAGTCAGGGAGTTGGACTGGATGACTGTTGTAGAGACCTTTCAACTGAAATAGGGTATTCTGTTCTATTCTCTCTTCTAAACCTCTGTAAAATAATTCTGATATCTACTGGGAGTAGCAGGGCACTTTTGACACTTTCCCTTAATTTTTTCCACATCTGTATTAATTTGGCAGAGTACAGTCATGGTCACGGAAGTAATATTCTACTGATTAGCTTTCAGTTAATCTAGCAGAAACTCACTCTATAAATTCCTATACACATAACCCCACTAAATTTTGTCCTATTTATATTACTGTATTTTGGAAGTTCATCTCATTATTCCCTCATATAATGTTCAGGTCTTGTTATGTATTAATGATGTCTCCTAAGAAATAAGGGTAGGGAGAGTTCAGAAAAGACAGAAGCATTACTTGGTATTTTCCCATTTTATTAATGTGAAACAATAGAGAAATAATAAACTTTAGTAAGTATAAAATAAAAAGTCTAACATTATTAGAAATAGTATCTTTCCTTAATTTAACCTTATTCTCTTCTCAATTCCCACACTGTCTCTCCCAGTGTTATACCTGTTATATAGCATTTCTAAGAGCATATGGCTTCCATTCTTTCATTTCAGAGCTCTGCCTGAGGGTACAGAACTATGCTCCTAAGTCACTTTCTCCACTAATTTTACAATTATGAGCTACAGAGCATGAGTTGAAAAGTCACTTTTGAATTAATCTCTGTTCTTATTCATGCAGACTTGGAAGTTTACATCGGATAAATTCAGTGTAATCCTTCCTAATGGATTTGATAAATGCAAGATTAAGCAGAGAGTCCCTTACAAGAATAACCCTGCTAGGATAAACAGACTACAGCATGTTAAAAGAACACAGTATCCTGACTGCTGCCTTGACATCCATTCCACTTCCCTTTTTATGGGGTAAAGCAGCAGTCCATGGTAGCGTCTGATATGGAGTAGCTGAGAGCTGGCAAATAAGATCTGTTTTGCAGGCAGACTCTTTTTAACACATAGCTGATAAAGAAGAAACATCCTTATGCAGTGTTATTCAGCCTGAGGCCTGTGTTAAAAATTTGTTTCAGAAAAGTCAAGATATTAAATGGTTAAAAATGGCTGAGTGGGCATCCATTTGTTGCTATTCATCAATTATCAAAAATTATAATTTCTAATTATCAAAAGCATTTTATGAGTGTTGGTAGTCATGTCTTATCATTTAAAATGTTAAGAATGCTCTAGAACTGGAGTTTTCTCTGCAGTAAAATGACACTTATGAAGGTATTAATTTTATTTTTGTAAATCTTATGAAACATTTCACCAAATACTCCTAAGAGCTTAAAAAGAATATGAATTCTCTTTAAAAAAATATTTTTGGTGAAATGTTGGCAAATGCTTTCTGCTGTTTTTGAGTAAAGCTGGCAAACTGATTTACACTGTTTCAAATATTAATGCATAGACCCCAAGATGCAGTTCTTCTATAATATATGATTTTTTAAAAAGAATTAATAAATAATGTAGTTATTTGGTTTAGATACATAATTACATTTTAAAAAGTTAAAATAATCTATTTTCTAGGAAAATATTTGAGGTAAGGGACACGGGTTTTACATCCTGTTCTGTTACCACTGAAGTCAAATGAAAGTTCTGTAAAAGATTATGTAGCATAAAAGAGCCCATAAAATCAAGTACTTCAGATACATAGGATACCAGTAAATTAAAGAAGACATGTAACTTTTCATTTTTTCTGGGTTACACTGGCATGCCTTTAGCTATGGACTAGTGTCAAAAGAAATATTAATCAACTCCCCTGTAATGACTTGTATTAAAATACTGCAGTTGGATAGGGTATGTTAATTATTTTGCATTTTTTTATTCTAAGCGTAATTTTGAATGCCATTTGAGATGTATTTTTTTCAAGATGCATATTGGATTGAGAGAAATTTTTGTTAGTATGGTTTATCAGACTTTTTTCTTTGCACTCTACTTTCCAGACAGAATGTTCTTTGATTTCTAAATCTGAAGGGACAGAATTGCATACTGAAAATAGGGTTAGTCAAAAAATGCTTTGCAAATAATGACAAAATTATTGAATCTGCACCCCTACGTGTTTTGGTTTGGTTTGGGTTGGGTTTTTTCTTCCTTTTGGGAGTTATATGACAGTGATGAAGGTGTTGATAACTACATGCTATCTGGTAATGAAAAGCCATGGTGTCAATAGAGTTATGGAATCAAATCTCTTGAACTTCACTGTTTGAGATGACATTGGCAGATAAAAACCACTTTAATCTCAGACTTGCACACTTTCAAAAGTTACATAATGTGGCTGTCTCAAGGGGTAGACCGGGAGGAAGGTCAGATGCGTCAAAGCAGCAGCCACAGCTGTAGTGTGTGATCCGGGAGCTGGGCTGTGGGCTCCTGGGGGTGTCACCTTCGTGCTTTTTTCTGCAGTCTGAGTCTCGTGGCCCTCTCTCTTTCCTAAATACAGGTGAGCCAGAGCACTTGGGGGTCCACTGCCTGGCTGCAGTTTGGGGTGCAATGGGATATTTATGGCACTGTCAACTGCCCCCTCAGGATCTCCTCCTTTCAGAGCACCTGGCAGCTCCCAGCTACCCAAACCTGCCACTTAGGTCCAATACATGAACATTTAACATCACATCTTCCTTTCTTTTTTCCTTCCCTCCTCACTTTTTTCAGACCTCAGTCTCATGCTTTGCTGCTAAGATTTAAGACTTTCTTAGTGGATGATGATTTTCATTGTTTCTACTATATGTGAAATACCGACTTTTTCCTTGCAGTAGGCAGGTTTACTGTTTTTATTCACTTGTAAACTAGTTACTTCCTGATCTGAAAAGGAAGGGTCGGGTGGTGGTTTTTTTCTTTTTCTTCCAAACACATAACTTTCCTTAAAGCAACAAATTTTCACTTTTTGAGTCAGTCCAAAAAGGTGCTTTAGAGCAAAGTATTAGCAGCCAGAGCCAAAGCCAGGACAGAAGGCTGTATATTGTTTAGGTTACTAGTATCACTATTTTCCAAATACTTGAAAGAGATGTTTTGGCTGTTTTTCAGTGGTAAGATTGAGCTGGAAAAATTCAGGGCTAAAGGACATTTTTTAACTTCTACAGCATATCAGATGGTTTTTATATATATGTATTTTATAAGTAAGACATATGGAAAAAAGGAAAAGGGAAAAATTCTTGTTAGGATTTGATTGAAGCATAATTACTAAATAGATCCTTGGTATAATATTTCTGTCTTAATATACATAATCACCTTGTTTATGCATTCCTTGCTTATAATTTTGTGAACAACAAACTCAAAGAAAATGAAAACAAAGCAAGCAGGATGTGCAATTCTCAAAAGTTTCTTGCTCCTGATGGTTGGTTTTGTCATGAATCTGTCTTTCATTACTTTTTGACGTTTGGCTTAGAGAAGCTGTAAATGGCTGACAGGTTCTTTTTACATTTATTTACTTTCCAGCTGGAACTTTATGGACGGATTAGCTTGAGGCCATGATAGTGAAAAAAACAATGAAATATAAAGTGCTTTCTTAGCATTGGAGGCCGCCTTCTACAGAGATTATGTATAAAGTCAATTAAGCAGTCAAAAAATATTCTACACCTGCCAGAAAGTTTAAGGAACTCTTACTGTTAGATGCAGCTTCAAATGCATTGTATAAAGATGTCTGAGTCTACCTATTAAAGAAAAAGTGTTCTGTGAAGCAGTTCTACAATGATTTTCTCTCTGCTTCCTGTCTTTCTGACTCACCTGTTTCCTAGAGAGTCTTAAGACACATGAGCACATGGAATTTTCTTCATCTTCATGTAAAATCCTTATTTATATAATGAGGATTTAAACTGTGAATTGAAGATGTTAATTTTACATTTCCAGAAGCTCACCAGCCCTAAAGAAAGGGGATTTGACAGATCCTCCCTACAGAATGACTGTGACATTCTAGTTCTGGGGTTTTACTCTAAGTGAAAAAGTCAGGAAGACATCTAATTTTTAATTAGTTTTCCTCATTTGGGAGATCATCTGATTTTACTGGCAGAATTAGCAAGTGAAATCACTCAAGAGCTGCCATGTAAATGTCCCCTACCCCTAGGGACTCAGTATATTAAATGAGTACAGTGTTAACCTGGAAACATTATTATTGATTTTAAATGAGAGCAGCTCTGAAATTTGGAGGAAATCATTAACTTGAAATAATTATTTTGATTCCATTCTTGATCACTGATAATGGAAATTAGATGTGTATATCTCTTTTATGCATAGGACAATTTCTGTCCCTCTCCTGCATTTCGCTAATTATAATAAATAATTTAAATTAATTCCAGACAAATTTTATAGTGTTTTCTGACAAACAAGAAGAACAACTTGCAAGACATATCAGAGAATAAAAAAGGCTTTAACCCTTTTCCTCCTTGATTTTTATTTTTTAACTCCTTTTACTAACTTATACATAGTATGACATTTTACTGAAACAATTCAGAAAAAAATATTCTGAGATTTTGTTAATTGGTTTATTTTTTCAGTGCCATTTAAATATTCAAATCCAACTGTATTTCTATGGCAAATTTTCAACACTCAATTTGATTACAAATAAAGACCATTTCTGCAGTATCAGGATGGAAGCTCATTTACTGCAAAATTTACAATGCTTATGTAAATTCTAAATGACTGCACCCTGGAGGCATACAGACAGCTGTCACATATTTAAAGCTCAGCCCTCCAAAAGTTCTTGAATAAGGACTCCAGCCTTACTAGAGCTGTCATTCTTATCACTCATCCTACTTGAGAACAAACAATGACCAGAGATAAGCAGAGATTTGAGTACCTTTGCTTCTCAGTCACTATTTCATGAATTTTACTCCTAATGCAAAAGGCTTTCTTTAAAAGAATCAAGCATTTCCAGTTAACTATTAAGACTGAAAACTAGTTAATGTAAAAATTCACCTGTAATGACATGCTCTTTTAATGTATGCATATATATATGCATCTGCATATGGATTCATACACAATCACAGACTCATAGAACCCTTTAGGTTGGAAATTACGTTTAAGATCATTGAGTCCAGTAAATTGTAGCAAGAATATCTGATAGAATCACAAAAGAAAATACTTTCAGGCATAATATAATAGTATAGCTTTTCCAATTCCCTTCTATCTTTTACTCCAAAGATGACATATGTCTCCTTAAAATAATTATGCATTCTTACATTTTAAAACATAAATTATTGTAAAAAGACTAGCAATAAGAGGTCTTTATTTCACAAATCCACTCTAAGTCAATGAGGACTGTATCCTCTAAAATCAGATAAGTGGTATGCAAATCTAACACAATGCAGAGGACTAATTTTAAATGTAAGCACTCTGAAAGGATAAATAAAAGCAGAGGGGAAAAAATTTACATATTACATTTATTATCATAAATGAAAATACAAGAAATACAACAGCTCTTCATGAAACTTTGCAGTCTTTAGTATAGAAAACTAGATACTTTCACCAAGGAGAAGTTCATCCAGTTTTTGACAGCCTCAGAGATACATTCCTTTCTTAGTCACTAACTATTTTTAGAAATAATGTATAAGAGGGACAAGGTTGAAATAATGATAATGAAAGACAAAAAAAAGAAAATAATGCATTTTTATTTAACGCAAGTTATAAGATTACATTTTTCAAAAACCAGATTCAGTTAGAAACTGCATCATTTCTTAGACAGCTTTATTGCATATAGTCCTACAAAATTTAGGGAAGTGTTCCAAATTTCATTGTAATAGATTTTGGTCTTCTACTACTAACACATTATTAACACCATTAATATTAATAAAGGGGAAAAAAGAAGAGGCAATTCTATCAAGAAAATGTATTATTATTCTCAGTAATAATTGCATCTGGTCTCAATGACTCAAATCAAACTTGTCATTATATAAAACTCTATACCTAAAAACGGAAATTTGTTTCTAAGAACTATCAAGGAGGATATGAGAACTCATTAAGAGTTTAAAGACTTCTGTTAAACAAAAGCAGCGTACTTGAAAATGCTTAGAAATCAACGTAACTACATACAGCCAGGAAAAATATATTAGTAAAACAGAAAGGGATTCGATTCTATAGTGCTCTTGATCTTGTAGTCATTTCCAGCTGCAGAATACTGGTGTAAATCATTATCATTTTAATATTTCTAAGAAGGTAAGTATGTATGTATACTCAAAAACCAAACTCATTGGAATCTGTGAATTTAGATTTCTGGGACCTTCTACTATTTCTTTCTATTGTTGGAAAACTGAGTATCAAAGAAGTTCCTTTATCAAATTATCAGATAATTTTGACTTGCAAATAAAGCCCAAAATGTCAATATTTGGATGGCCCATAATTAATGGTTATATTCTGCATATTTCACTGAAAACATAGTCCCTTTTACTGCTTTTGTCAGAACTTATAAAAATAAACCACTTTGGAAGCTTTGCCAATAAGCTTCCCTGAATAATAATTCAGTGAATAATATGATGGAATAGATAAAGAAGTGATAACCCTTTATTTATATATATAGGTCCTGAGAATATTAATTCCAGTAATGAGAGAGAGTATCTGCCTGATTTATAGGCCAGTCAATATGCTTTTATACAGAATAAGGGGATAATTAGAAGTAATGACTTTCCTTTTCACTTAATGTCAAACTTTTCTTGTCTTTTTCTGTTATGATTTCTCAGAAAGTTGCATCTTATGTCCCTTCAAAAGAATACATTAAAAAGTATTACCCTAACAGAAAGAGACATTCATCTATGAAAGAAAAAGAAGATCTCCAGGTAGCTGAAACTCAACGAGGTATAATCAAAGAAATATCTTGAGCAGAAGCTGTTTCAAACACTTGAAATGTACAGTAGAGTATGTCACTGTGTCCTCCACCTGGCTACTACTGGTTCTTTGGCTCTTTTGAATTACTGATTTTTATCCAGCTACAACAACTTTCCAGCAGAATCATGTTTTATGAACCATGGCTGTGTTGCAGGTCTCAAACTGTTACATGCAGACATATCGTTCCCATTTAATACAGACTAGCATACGGATAGTAACTACGTAATGAAACTTGATTTTAAAGTATGTACAAACCTTACAATTCACAAGTTCTGTGAATAGATCATCTAAACTCCCTATGTGCCCCCCTAGCTCTGAATTTCCACAGAAGTACTTTGGTGTGACCTCCTTGGGAATCTTTCAGTAAATCAGCATGTACATCACACAGACCTAAAAAATGTATGGTTGCAGTGTTATTTCCAAGCCATTGGCAAGACTTGTGACTTTTTGAATTTTAAACAACTGCTGGGAGACAAACTGGTACCATGTTTCTAATTTATATTATTTCTCTGCAGTCAGAGGAGTAGCCCAGGCTGTCAAAGAGCTTTGTTTACTCCACACTGTACACCAACAGGGTAAAAGTAACATCCCAGACTTCCCAGGAAAAAGCCTTAGAGATTATATTAAGAGATGTTAGGTTGAAACAGATAAATTCTCTCGTTTTCCTCTTTTGAAGCAATGCTTATATGCAATAAGAAAAATAATATTTAATGTGTTAGAAGACATGCCACAAGTGTGAAAATAACTCCTATATCCTCTCAAAGTTGAAATTCTGAAATAGCAGGGATAAATGAATCCAAAATTTTCAATTTCTCTCAGCTTTTTAACTGCTGCACTCTTATTGTGGATTACTTTACTAGTACTGCACTGATAATATTTTTTGTTTATTATTACAGTTTATGAGGGACAAATACGGTGGCAAAGTTTGTTTATTGTGGTTTGAGATTTCTATATGGCCATTCAGAAGACATTGGATTCAGTACACAACTTCAAAGTTAAAGAGAGTGGTTATGCAAACGGATCAAAATGAGACTCCCTGCCAGCCTGCACATAAACAAAGCACAGTGATACTAGTGATTTAAAGTCA
Organism: Edolisoma coerulescens; assembly: GCA_013397115.1. Classification (NCBI taxonomy): domain Eukaryota; kingdom Metazoa; phylum Chordata; class Aves; order Passeriformes; family Campephagidae; genus Edolisoma; species Edolisoma coerulescens. The sequence continues at coordinate 2,511,118 of VWZW01001754.1, forward strand.
AAAAGGGATAGAAACATGTTTTTTGACACTTCATGCCAAATCCAAATTTTGGGTTTGGGCAAAGCCAAATTTCCAAAACCTCAAATTAAGACTGCAAAGTATTCCATTGTATTTTGCCTCTAATCAGATTTCAGGGGTAGCATTTGTTTCAGGTTGGGTCTATCAGTTACTCATGCAGTTATCACTTTAGAAAGGCCTCCATAAAACAGAGCTACTTTCCAGCCTGGATACATGGATGTATGTATCAGCTTGTGATACTCAAATCTGTATGCCAGCAAGACTTCTAAGACTGTACACTGTAGCTAATTTCCACAGTAGATTTTGGGAAGCATAACCTAAGTGTATTCAATATCACAAAATGTGAATGGACGAGAACAAAACAAGAGACTTATCTCTGCCACTGCAATGCAGAGAAAATATATCTATGTAATTAAAATTATCTAACTATAATCTAATATGGATGTTTGTTTATCAGGATTACTTATAACACACAAATGTTGTTTATGGTTACAAGTACACAATTAAGGACAACAAAGTATAAAATTCAAATAACATATGGCATTTGTAGAACCAGCAGTGCCATCAGAAAAAACATACCAGTTGTCATATTTTATTAATCTTATGATAAACTATTGCTGCATTGTAATTAAATGAGCAAGACAGTCAGCCAACATCATTATCAGAGCTCCTGTTTTCTTTGAATCTCTTGTAACTTAGAAATCCAATTATTTATGAATATTACATTTTTTATTGAATGTGAATTACTATAGGGATAGCGGGCTTGAGTTATTCTCTAGTAATATTATTCCAATATAGCAATGATTTATGCTAGGTATTAATTCTGTCATGTTTCATATTGTATCTAGTTATACTTAGTTCTTGGCAAGAACAACTAGCCCAATATTCCTTAGGTAATGAGCTATTAAGTTCAACAAGTGAACTTGCAATGCCCTTTGAAATATAACATTCACATTTAGCTCTCATTCATGTCAGAGGCTAATAATTTCACAATTTAATAACTTCCATGTAACAAAGGTAGTCAATATTATTTTGTTTCAAATGTTGGAATGAACATAAAATTTGGTAACATGTATCAGTAGCACCCATAATTTGAAAAAAAAAAAATTCTTTTCAGTATCTGAGAAGTTTTTAAGAACTAAAATACCACTGAAAAGGAAATGAAAAGCTAACACCGTGAAAAGATAGCCCTAATTATTTTCATTACAGAAATAAAACCTGGAGATATAATCCAGCAACAGATGAAGTATCTTAAATTAATTTTGTGTTGCAGTGCTGACCACTCTTTGGATAAATAATCATTAAAATAATGTCTAGTCCTATATTACTGATTCTTCTCAGCAACACCAAAAAATCAATAACCTTAAATCTTTCAGGGTCATGTACACACCTTGTAAGTGCTCATCTTGCATTGAGGGGGACCAGATATAAGACATTTTGCCCCAGAATGTCTTTGGTATTAGACACAGCTAAATAAACTATCAGCCTATTCCAATTATAAAACTCAACAATAGGTCAAGAAGACACTCCAATTACTTCACTAAGAAAAAATCATTTGACCTAAAATGGGTCAACTGGTTCAAATAGCAAACTAACAGTTGCAGAAACAACTTCTAGTAAGTTCTTGAATCTGGAGGTAAAAAAGGGACTAATAATAGGTGAAATACTGAACATATTACATCCAAGAAGAAATTAAGCAGAATTTTAAACTTAGAGGACTGTCATATATGTCTTTCTTGTTCTCAGTTAATATAAAAATATGGGCCACAATTATATTATATAAACATCTCCCTTCAAAAGTTACAGTGTCCAACCTGCTTCTTAAATGCTAAGTATTTTCAAATTACCTAATTTTGTGTACCTAAATCTATTCAACAGACATAAGGTGTCAGTTCTCGCAGCAGAATCCTTTCTGGAAAGGGCTCTGCAAAGGATTTATCTGAAATTGAAAGGATTGTGGGAGAAGCTATGGCACATGCATAAATAAACAAGAACAAAACACCTCACATTATGAATCACACTAATTTTTATCAAAATCACATGATATTTTGTCTAAAACTGATTGATATCTGGATTGCAGAGTAAACCTGGCAAATTAAATACATTTTCATGTGCAAGCAGAGAACTACATCTTTATAACTCTTATATCAAATAAAGATACTACGAAGGACAGAATTAATTGATATCTGGATAGATATGATCATTTGCTAGCTTATCCATGTTTTTCTCTTTTTATCAAGACACAGAAATATTTTAAATCTTACTTTTCAACTTGCAGCTTTATTCCACAATAATCTATTGACTGGAGCATAGGGCGTATAACAAACAAACCAACCAACCAACCAAAACAAAACCAAACCCACCAGAAAAAACTATATTTAAAACTGCAGGGAGAGGAGGAAATCTGAATCTACAACTACTATATCTTAATAAACTTCTATTGAAAGGGAAACAAAACTCTTCTTGCTGAACTCTGTATCTTAAGAAGAAGGACTGTTAATCATGCATGGAGAAAACAGCCTCCCTGGGGATTGGTATTTTCTGAAGAGTAATGGCACTGAACAGATACTTCTCACTACTGGCTAACTATTGGCTCATCATTCAGCACTCTACTCTTCTAGTCAGTCTCAAATACATCAATTTGTTTATGAAGCTAATAGTCCACCAAAAATGTCTGGGATTTCAGTCTACAACGAACATATCTGAAAAATAGACTTAAAAATGAGGAACCACAGTAATATGCTGCAGTGCCTAAAGTCCTTTCCAGATCTGAACTCAAATTAATTTCACACAACACTTACACTGTTTGTTTCTTTCTTTTAATGGAGTATGTTAATCATACTGGAAACATGTTTGTTATAGCAATGCTTTGTAAATAATATTTTTTACTGTTTCCAAATGAGCAATTCATAAACAAAGTATATCGAGAGTAATTACATGAAACAATGAATTTTGGAACTACAAGAGAAGAGATTTTGCTTTTAACATAATTGAACTAATTTCTGTCATGAAATTGGATTGACATATTTTGGAGTACACAGCTGTAATTGCTTCTGCAAAAGTAAACAAATAAACAAACAAAAATCAAACCAAACTATCAAGCAAAAATAATTCCTAATCTGCCCAAGCAGTCTGGGGAAAGAGAGAAGAGAGACCTAACAAATATGACTGAGCTGAATGAGAGCAACAAAAAGGGATTTGAGCTCTTAAAAAACTCAGAAGGCAGTCCTGAGTTTTCTGGACTGTATACAGCTCTGGATAAATTATATTTGAGGATCATAATGAGAGATATTTGTATGACAGAAAAATATATTATTATTATTACATGTTGTGTTATTAATTCAAATTTCTATACAAGCAGAGTAAATATTTGGGCAGCTCCAACAACAATCTAAAAAACAGAATTCAGTGCTTTTTTATGATTCTGGGTCATCTTATTAAATGCCAGGCTAACATATTGAAAACCATTTTCCTTTGTTTTTAATGGAAATGAAATAATGAAAAATACTTCCAAAACATTCTGCATAGATTTTTTAACTGTAAATGAAAGCATACTCTTCAAATTAAATTAAAATAGGAGGAAGAAAGATTTTATAAATCTTCATCAGTGAACTCATGCTCACCTCTAACAGAAGACATATATTTCAGGAAAAGGTTTCTTCTGTCATGTCTTCTGACACCTTCATTTCTTCCAGTTTCTTCTGTCACACTGCCAGAATACTATTCCCAAAAAGTGCATGAAGATCAAAAACTTTTCAAACAAGGAACATAACAATTGCCATATCAAGAGCAGAGGTGGTTGGGGGCTATTTTCTTTTATTTTGTTTTGGTTTTAATTTCCCTTCTTAACCATTCTTCATCTCATTTACACGGCCATTTCTGTAGCATCACTGGTTTTCAGTCAGAGAGGACTTTTACTTCTCAATTTCACTTGGCCAAAACGATTCCATGCACAGGGCACATTACCAAGTTAAGACTTCTATCCAGCCAGGTAGCTTTCTATCAAGGAGGAATAATATGACATGGGAGTCTAATGACATTAGTCTGTGCTTCAATAATTTCTGTTGGACACTAACTTCATTGAATTTATCTGACTTTTTTGACCAGTTATTCTTTCTAGCATATATATAAATCCAAATAAATAGGTTATTAAATTACAAGTAAAGAAGTACTGGCAGGAGAAGTTAGTGGCTGTGGTGCCATTCAACTTTCAAGTGCATCTGAGACTCAGACATCATATTTCTATCTATCCATATGATACACTTGGTTAAGAGCTAACACAGAACTTAAGAATTTATGTTGTGTAAACACACAAACACAACGCACAGGCAAATCAGACTTCTACAGGGTTTGAATACACTATAGCAAGAAATATCTAAAACCATACATAAAAAAATTCCAAACAAATAGACACTAGTAAATGAAATACGTCAAATATAAAAAAAAGTATCCTCAGTAGAAGATGTGTCTTTAGCTATCTTACGCAATTGTAACTTGAGGGAGAAGGACACGGGGACTGTATTATATCTGTCATGTCCCTTTGAATGGCAAGGCAACTGGATGGTGCCAAATCCTACCATTGACTAATGCAAAGCACAGATTTAGCTTTCAAAACCACATGTGATATCTGAGCACAACAGATTTTTAGTGTGTGTACTCTGGAGCTCATTCACAACTTGCATGACCCTACGCTTACTCTGTCCTATGTTCTTACCAATTTCTGTCTTCTGGCCACAGAACTATCCTTTAAAATCTGCCTTAGAACCTAAACTACATTTGAAAAAGGACCTGAAGACAGTACAGGGGAACTAGAGATTACAGAGTTTACATTTGCTCTGTTTGTTAGCAGCAAACCCAAAGACTTTAAGCGTGAGAAACATTCAGAGAAGGATCAAGTTCCAGGCAAGATGTGTACAGAAAACCAGATTCACTGATGGACTATTTCCACACTTGGAAAATATACAAATACCTTTTGGAGTTTAGTGTACAAAATCATAATAACTAATAGGTATGTTTCAGCCACATTTTCTTCAATAAATAAATAATAAAATGCAATACACAGCTAAAATAGAGATAATAATTTTTAGTTTAAGTTAAGTATCAAAGTAAAACTCCAGAAATTGGTGGTAATTTTCTTTATAGCTAAAATGAAGACCACAGAAGGAATAATCAATACCTCTGAAAGCAGAATTGACTTTGAGTGCATTTTTTAATTAACTTCTTTAATCACAGTTTGCTCTTAATAACATTTTAACATAATGAAATATTTTATTGTGTTTGCAGTGTTCACAAATGTAGACTATTTTTTTAATTAGCTAAAATCTTTCATTCTCCTACTTGATGACAAATCTTCATACAGAAAACACAAATACAGTGGACTGCAAAATTCTCAGCCACAGCTTTGTAACTAGCTTTTTTTACTTGTTCAAAGTTTGTAAGGCTCATTTAAATGAAATCTAAAAGTCTAGAAGAGAATTTACTTTTTTTTCTAATAAGAGAGATGTTAAAGTATGTTTTTACAGTATGGATAATTTTCAGTGAGAAGATGATGTCAAAGTTGATAAAGAAACAAGCAACAAGTAAAACATGGAGTATAATGATGACCTATAAATATGATAATAGCATAGAAGTAAAATTTTATGCAAGACTAGAGTGTTTGAGAAAAGGAATCAAAGCCAGATGGTTCTAATAGTTATTTGACATCTCTCAATGCCAAATACTATTAGTGATGTTACTGGAAAAGTTAACTGACAACAGGCATGTTAGGAAGAGAGGCACAAAAGTGATGGGCACTTATGTCTACCTGTGCGATAACAATTCGGCATTTTAGTCCCCTTAGTTACCTGTGTTACTGGTATAACAAAAAGCCTGTACTTGAGTGTCCATAGACATGAAGACTGGCTTTAAACAGCTGTGAACTTACATAAAAGGTGGAATCCTTTTAGGGCTGCAAGCCCATGACTATGCTGCTGGCTATAACCATGCCCTGAGATAAAGTAAACTGAGCTGGACATGGCACGGCGTGGGAAATGGCTGGATGTGACAGATAACAGGATGAGAAGCTGAAAAAAATTAGAGAGCACCGTGAGGCATGGCATGGGGTGCAGAGGCGGCTAAGGCAGAATTATGCGAGAAATGACCAAAATTCACAGCTAATTGGAGGGATTACTTGGGACCTTCAGGATGGCAGTTTCTCACAGGCAAGCAGTGACAAGGTAACCTCGTCAGCAATGACCTACAAGGCTGAGATTACATAAGGAATGGTCACAGAAATACCTGGTTTGGATAAGGATGCAGCAAAACAGGGATCAGTAGGGAAGAAGTAATTGAGGTCAGTTAGGAGATGGGGGCATCGAAAGGGAGGTGGCAAAAAGAGTCAAGATAAAAGAAAAGCAGTAATAAGGTGTGTTAATGTTGAAATTGGTGCTGTCCGGGTGTACCTTCTGAGCAGTCCTGCAGTTGATCACTGTAGCCTAAATCAGGACTGTAGACAAGGCCTGCTCCTCTGAGCATAACACAGGGGTCAGCCCTGAAGGAAAGACACCTTGGAGGAGCACACCTGGAAAACCAAATCAACAGTGTCTCCATACAAGGTCTTGTTCCTGGCAGCACCCACATCTGCCCATCACCTCTAACAAGAATAAACTTTTGATACAAACATTCCCATGCAATTCAGCTTTCAGGTTTTTCAGCTGAAGATGTAATTTGAAATAAGAAAAAGGGATTCACTGGAAATATGATGTCAACATTTATTAATTTGGAGAGGTCAAAAGAATACTTTTCTTAAATTGTTTTTTTAAATTGCTAGTATTCATGGTTTAGGATTTGTCTAAGCACAATTAACAATTTGTACTTTTAATAGTACCAGAATGTTTCTTTTTTGGATTTACAAAAAGATAGAGATGTGAAACAAGCAAAAGGTAGGCAACAAAGACTTTGCACACACATGGGATAGATTGAACTACTAGGAAAATTTTGCCTGAGATCCGAGACATTTTGTTTCCTGTACCTGGGGAAGAACTTGAATTAGTATCTTGAATTTATTGTAATTAAATGGCATTTGTTCACTTTAATATTTGGCAATGCATGCATACACATCTACAACATTGCTGGGCTGCAACTCTCTTAAATGGTATCACCAACAAAGCTATAAAACATAAATACATAAAACATACACTAGTAAGAAGAAAGAAAATTATTTTCAGAAGTATTTGTTAAATTCCTTATTCAGTTTGCTTTTTTTTATAGAGCCTTTATGACCAAATGGAGGACTTTCAATATTCACTGCCTACTTTGAAAAAAATTCAGAATAAACTGCAAAAAAAAGTAATTTATTGAGCTGAGAATCAAGTGCTACATGTTATAGAATCCCTTGCTTCACGAAGACTAAATATGTATTACCTACTTTATTACCAAGTAAATTTCAACAGAGCTTAATTGTGCAGTCTGTCTGCCCATACATCTCTCAATCATATTCTCTCTGTGCAAAATGCTTTTTCCATAATTTTTCATTAATCTAAAATATTTTCACCTCCCTTACCTTAGATTTATACCTCTTGCTCCACAGGAGCAACACATGATGAACTCTGAGCAAGAAAAACATAAACTTTCAGAAGGAAGCAGCAGAAGTCTACCCCAGTAATGATAATTTCCTTACTTGATTAGAAAAAATTAAATATGGATTTAAAGAAATGAAAGTTCCCATCTCACCTTCTATAGATTTATCCTCCATTTGTAGCATTATGAATTCCAATGAGGATTTTGTTCTATAGCACTTTAATGTATTCAATAAAAAAGTAAATTTATCAAAGCATGAAATATTTCAAATTTCATACAGTACAGGATAGAGGAAAAAAGGGTTGCAATGTGACCAAATTATAGGATACTAATTATTTTAAGAGATGAAGAAGGAAGAGTTAATATCCAGGCAGATTAAAAAAAAAAAATACTGCATAACATGGTATGGTTTCAATTTTAAATAGGTAGACAAAACACTCACTTAGCTGTCCATTACTGGTTTCTTTTTCCAAGTGGGCATGAGTCATATTCATTAAAATTGTCATATTTCAGCAACTATGACGTTCAGAGACAGTTTTCAAAAGTATCTTGGAAATAGTCGCTTCTGTTGTCAAGATGCCGTGGAAGTTACAGCCTCAGTGGCATTCTACAGTCAACTGATGGAGACATGGATGAATGCAGGAATGGTGGCCATGACTTTGGAACTCAGAAGCAGGCAATGCTTTACAAATTAATTCTTCTCCTTGCAGAATTGCCTTGTGCAACACTCTACCTTACATTTCTTGAAAGAAAAAAAAAAGAATTATGTGGGAAAACCCAGAAATCAATCAAAAAAGACATGGACTTAAATGTAAATAATGACTTTTCATTTCTTTCAGCATATTCCATCAAATTTTGAGTTTTGCATTTGTATTCTTACCAAAAGAAATATCCTAGACAGTTTATGAGCCAGTTTAAAAAAAAGTCGCACCATAAACTCTGCTGTAATTTGGTCAAAAGCTTATGGTTAGACTTTCATCTCTGAAACTCCTTCGTGAAGATGCCTAACTCATATCCATCTAGATCTACCTCAAATCCTGCAGAAGACACTTGCAGTTAAATCCTTTTCTTAGCTGCTATTTTATATTTCTACTGTCTTTAGGTTTCCTTGTCATCAGGATTCTTCATATTTTCAACCATATGATACCTTTATATATACTGCAGATGTAACTAAGATGCTAATTTAACCATAAAACTTACTGAATCCGCACAACTAATGCAGCTGCAGTACTAAGGCTTATAAAATTTCTTTTCTGTGTCTTCAGTACTTTGCTTGTCAATTGTATTGAGATAGAAAACATGAGGCAAATACAACATATTATTAGCTTCCTTACAATTTAGGTTAATAAAAATGGATGCTATATTGGGATATTTTCCAAGAATTGTTTACTGCCAAATGTTAATGAATACTAATTTGAATTTAATCAGGACAGTATTTCACATCAATTTCCAATCAAAAGGAATACATTTTTCTATTGCCAAGAGGTAAGTGGTGTTCACCAAAGTTTAAAAATATATCTAAAATTCAAATTTGATTTTGATACACATTTTACTAAATACATATCAAGAGGTATAAAAGCCAGTTTATTTGAGAATGGCATACAATCTACTTACCAAAGAGATTTAATTTATGATTAAATGTTAGGTGCTTTGTGAGTCAGATATCAATGAGCAGCTATCTTTAAAGGTACAAAGATAAATATTCACTAAAAAAAACCCATATTTAACATTAAGAAATTTATTTCAATTTTTTGGTTTGGAAGATGAGTTATTCCTTAAAAAAAAAAAAGGAATTATACGAATGTTAATAATCTGAAGACAATTTCAGATAACTATTGAACCTGAAATCCACATAGAATCATAGAATGGTTTTGGTTGGAATGGATGATGATCTTGCTCTAATCCCCCTGCCATGGGCAGGGAACATTTCATTACACCAGGTTGCTCAGAGCTCCATGCACACTTCCAAGAATAGAGCATTCACAACATCTCCGGCCAATCTGTTCTAGCGCTTCGCCACCCTCTCAGCAAAGAATTTTTTTTGAGTATCTAATCCAACCTTCCCTATTTCAGTTTGAACCTATTCCCTCCTTGTCTTCTCACTACACGCTCTTGTAAAAAGTCTCTTTTCATCTTTCTTGTAGGCTCAGTTCTGTTACTGAAAGACCACAATTAGGTCACCCTGAATTCTTCTCTTTTCCAGGCTGAACAAACTAAGTTCTCTTAGCCCTTCCTTGTAGGAGAGGTGCTCCATCCCTCCAATCATCCTGGTGGCTCTCGTCTGGATTCGCTCCAATGGGTCAAGGTCTTTCCTGTACTGGGGACTGCAGAGTGGGATGCAGCACTTCAGGTGGGGTGTCACCAGAGAGGAGTAGAAGGCAGAATCACCTCTCTTGACTTGCCTTTGATGCAGCCCAGGGTATCTATAGTTTTCTGGTCTGTAAGCACATGTTGTTAGTTCATTTCTCATCTCTCATCCACCACAACCCCCAAGTCCTTCTCAGCAGGGCTGCTCTCCATCAGTTCAACCCCCAGCCTGTGTTGATACTGGGGATTGTCCCGACCCAGCTGCAGCACCTTGCACTTGATCTTATTGAACCTTATGAGATTGCCATGGGCCCACTTCTCAAGCTTGTCCTGGTTCCTCTGGGTGGCACCCCCTCCTTAAGGTGTGTCAACAGCACCCACTACTCAGCTTGGTGTCATTGCAAATTTGCTGAGGGTGAACCTGATCTCACTGTCTGTGTCACTGATGAAGGTATTAAATAGCACTGGTCCCAATATGGACCCCTGAGGGACAGCACTTGTCACTTATGTCCATTGGGACTCTGAGCCATTGACCACTTCTGTCTGAACGCAACTTTCCAACTAATTCCTTATCCACCTAACAGTCCACCCATTTTCCTCCAATTTAAAGAACAAGGGAAAGACCTTTACTCCTTATCGTCTGCAATGCTTTAAATTACTTCTGGCTCCTTTTTGCACATCTGTCACTACTCATCTTCAAGACTAATCTGTCATTAAAATGGCTAAGTTTCAGCAGCCTTTCTCCATTTGGTCACTGGGCTAGTATTCATTTCCCTGTCTTCAGTAAGTCAACAGTAGCCAAGATAGCCATGGCAAGGGAGGGAATACATCCTGTCAGTTTACCGGAAGCAAAAGGATAAGCAAGAAAGAGCTGAGTCATTACTTAAGGAGCACCAAATACGGTTGATGCTGGGAAGGATGAAGTGTTTACACTTCTCCTGCTTCAGCTTTCATTAAGGAGGTTATGGATTAATGGACATCACACTAAAAAAAAAATAATGAAAAAAGTTACTTAGATGTAAGTCAGATGAAATTTCATCAAGTTGATGTACTTTTCTACAGGGGATTTAGAGCAATGGCTGAGGAAAGAGAATAAATGATCTTCCAAAATATTAGGAAAAAGAAAAAATAATTTTTTTTTTTTTTAAAAGGAGGAAAATTTGCCCTGGCAAACTTGCTCCCATTAAGGAAGATTATGTTAGTGCAAAAAAATATGGAATATCAAAAGATGTTTATTGTCAGCCAGTAAATTATGCCCTAAAAAATTTCATTCAACCAGATACCTCATCTCACGAGTATGTTCGAAATATTAAGGTATTTCAGATAGTGCCTGGTACTATTTTCTTAAATGACCTAGAAAATTACAGTGAAGGAAAATCTGCCGCAAGGTAAGAATATAAATGGTTGGAAGACTGTACTCGGCTGCTATTCATTGCACACAGTAGTACAAGAAAAAATGCTGTGCATGTTTACATATGTATTTGTCTTTACTTCACTATTGTTTAATACATTTATCATTTTATAACAGAAAATAGAGTACACTATTCAATTTGCAGATCACTGCAGACTGGACTAGGCTTTGGAGACCACATTAAAATTCAAAGAGACTTGAGAAACTGAAGTTGTTTATCTTCCAAAACAAATGCAAACTGAATGTTTGCTGACAGTAATGCACTTTTAGCTTAAAAGAATATGAAAGATTGCTGTTGTCTTCGCTTAAAAACTACATCCTGATAGTCAAACTGCACATATGAATATTTGGGGCAAATAAGAAAATTGCCCTGAAGTTTACTGTAATGATTCTATTACGTGGTATTTTCTTCAGTCCCCTTCTTTAGATTATCAGAAATAATAAGCCTTCTCTTTTTAGGTTTTCTATGTAGCAGCACTTTGTACTGCTCATATAATTTCTACTGGACAGTTAATACATGTTCTGTATCCTAATCGCTGTATCCTAATTACTGACCTTCTTTGTTAATTATGCCTTCTTATTAGTTATATGCCACAGCAATCAAACTGCCAAGCTCAGGTTATAACAAAATAACAAAAAATATTTCAGTCCTTATAGATACACTCGCAGCTACAAACAAAGTTGTGTCTCAATTTTGCATCTAAATTTAATTTATATGTAACCTTATGGTACTGCTAAAACATACTGGAGTAAATTCACAAAAAATATGGACTTTCCATTAAAAGCACTTTTTAAAAAACATATCTGTCAGTTATAATTCACTCAACCTTGAGGAAAAAGTTGAGGGGAGAAGGGGAGAAGAGAGATTGAGAGAGAGATTAAGTAGAAAGATATCATCACCAAGTAGACTTTTGCAGCATCCTGCTGGTCCCTCTTCACCCTGGTCTTCCATGGTGGGGTCCCAGCGTCGTTCTTCTGGAAGTAACGCTTTTGTACAGTTCAAGTCACAGGTTCCAGTCCACAGGGCAGAGTTCCCACAGCCTGAGTTGGCATGTGTATCCTTTCCCACAGTTTACGACTGTATACATTTTTTTGTCTGGATAAGTCTTATCTCAAGTTCTCATAGTCTGCACACTATGGTGTGCTAATTCCAAGTCTTCACCTTTGTTAGACATGGAATTAAGGCCTTCCTGTTTTGCCACCTGTGTTTATCTCAAGTTCCTGATGTGGTGGCTTATCTTATGGGAACTTTCTTCTTTAACAGTGTTTTGAGAAATGCAACTGCATTCTTTAAGTCCTCCCAACATTCTACCTCTAAAAAAACCTGTGGGCGAGGGATTAAAAATATAGCATAATTTGTCAAGTAACATCAGAGAAAACACAGTAGGAAGACAATCCTGCAAACAGAAATAATTCTGATTATGTGAAACTTCGGATATATACTAATGTAAAACATTTTTTAGAGTGTCCATAACCATAGAATCAAATCTTTCTGCTTTTGTACTATGTCCTTAAAACCAGGAAATTTCAAGCAATTTGTGATCTTGTTATGTTAACATTTATTACTGTAAGTGTCATGACATTTGGATGGAAAACCATCCTCTCAAGTTGTTCAAACAATTACAATACTTTCATCTGAATCACAGAGCATTTTTTTCAAGGGGAAAAAAACGCCAACAGTATACACTTCGGGACACTCAGTTCAAATGAAAGTGTGAATAAGCAGATTAAAAAAAAAAAATTTGCAAATATTTTATTTTTTAATTTGGTCAGACACTGAATGTAAACAATCAAATACCATATGTACACATAATCATAGACAAAGCCCCATCTTTCATTTTCAAAAGGAAGGACAAGAGAAGCAGACAAGAGCTTGTTTTATTGCCTTATACTCAGGGCTGAAGAATTCTTTTAAAGAAATAATAAATTTCTGCAAAAAATACTGTAACTTCTTGCTCGCTTCTTTTTAATGCATTATCTGATTGTGATACAAGATGCGAAAGAATGAAATGCATTGTTAATAAAGATTTCATTGTCATTAACAGTTACTTTAAAATTAAAATGGCAGTCAGAGAACTCCAAGAGCATAACTACATCTGTATTTTCTTGTTAGGACTCCCAGAAAGAGCATGAAGTTAGAAGTTGTCCAAACATCCACCATTTCTTGAAAACAACAGAAAAAAATCTGTAACTATGCAATATAAAATTTTAACCTACTCTTACTCATGTGGTGACAAGGCACTTGATACAAGCAATAAATATCTCGACTGTAAGTAGAAAGTTTAATTATCACGGAGAAAAAGCCAGTAACTTCCTAATCTGGAAATACACAATTTTTCAGAGTCTGGGAATCTGTCTACTGAGACCAGAAAATACAGAAAGTATAAGGTTCTAAAAGTTTGATGCTAAATAATAACTCAAGCCAGAGAATATACCTCTGTGAGGATAGGGGTCTTACATACCATCAGAGATGGGGAAAATAGGGAAATGCTTCTCCTGTTAGTGTGTGTATTCACAAGAAATTAGAGTAGTAGGGACAGGAAGCTATATCCAAAGGGAAAGGAAACTCTGAGCTGAAGAAAAATTGAGGAGAATTCATGATCATCCTGTTACTTGTTTTAATACATAGTATTAGACATTTAAGGAGCAACAAGATTTGCTGCTTAAGTAATTGTGTGAATGAGATGTAAATAAATTTTTAGATTATTTGATTTTTTCTTGATTCAGCTTAATTACAGAATTTTGTTTATATTTTTCAATGGCAAAGAAAAAAATACACATTCATTTTTAACGTTAATAGAAGTTAATTGCTCTTCCATGCTTCAAAATATTTTACTCTAATTGTAGGTTGCAGGAAGAAAATGTTAATTTAGAAATGCATACAATAATGCTGTTAGATGGTAAATTTTTGCTCTTCATTTTATTTCTGAAATAGCAAAAAATTTAATATAAAATTATATTATTACACTTGCTACTACACGTTAATCTCAGCAACTGCATTATATTCATCCATGTATTCCTCAAATTAACTGTCTACATACATAATGTAGTGCAGTTGATATTTATTAGTTTCTACTTATCTATTTTTCTATTTAGATGACAAAGTTTGCAATTTAGAAGGTAAATAATATTATCAGATGAGATTCTTTAAAACAACCCAATATTCACTTACTTAGACAAAGCCTTTTGATTTTTATAGTTAAGTTTTTTAGGTATATTATGTTGTCCTATAAAATAAAACTACAAAGAAAATTGTAAGTCAAATTTATTAAAAAAAAAAAAAAGTTTCTTTTAAAACAACCTGTTCACAGAGGGTCATTACAAAATATTTCATCAATGTTTTCAATGCCAAAATTTGCCCAAAATCGTATTTTTTTTAACTTCAGAAGAACCTGTAAGCTGAAATATAAGCATCGTAAGGTCATGTCTAGAACAGTAAACAAAATCTCCCTGTGCCTATTCTCTGCTCTGTTCAGCCTCTGGACCCAGGCCAAATGGCATGGCACAATTTACCTCCATATGGCTAAATGCTCTTATCCTCCAAAATGCTGGCTGTATTCAAGGTGACTACTGAGTGTGTTCCCTGACTTAGGCTAACTTCTGAATGAGTGTGCAAGATGCTGGTTTGTACAACCCAAAACCATTTTAAGACTGTGATGCCTTATCAGTATTGACCCTCTCATGCCAGTTACATCGGCACTGTTTAATTTAATTAAGTCTAATATAATTTACTATTACATGTGTAGTTGTAAAATTCTAGTAATTCCCTTTTTACAGAGCCTATTTTGCAAACCATGGGTGTCTCTATTACTGTGATTTGCCAACATATATTTGGAAGTTTTCAATTCAGATTAAAAAATAAACATTGAATAAAAGATCAGCAGGAAACTGAATATTTTTTGAACAGAACATGAAAGAAAACCAGTTCTAAGAAGATTCTGAGTCACAGAAAAATGACAGCAACTATTATTGAATCTAGCGAAGAAAAGCCACCCTATTTTCTTTGCATCACCAGTATTTCCATAGAGATTGATGTCATTCACAGAAAAAACACGAAAAGCGTTAGTTTTAGATCAAAACAAAACAACATAGTGATTTCTATAAGATATTCTACCACTTAAAATATATAGTAACAGCATCTATGTGAATCAGCAAGTGGTACAGATGACCGGCCTCGAAATACTAAGGTCTAAGGATATTATGTGGAGTATGGCATAGGAGCAGAAAGGGGTATGCTCTGCAAAACTTGTAGTAGATGGAGTTCAGCTGTTTCTCTTGACTATAATTTAGGAGAGAAGGCATGACACTTTCTTCAAATAAGGGTGATTTATAGCCAGCTTGGGAACTGTGGGTAAAAACTATGTATTTCACAAGAGAATGGACAACTTAGAACCAGAGAAATCGTGGGAATTGATTTAGGAATTTAAGAACCTTAATATTCTTTAACTTCCCTACTTTTTGAAAATAATTGGTGTCATAATTTCATGTTCTCTAGCCTTAGTTTACTTGTGAATCTTTATCCATGACAAATCCTGCAGCATTTACATTTCTTAAGTGAAATTCTCTGACCATTTAAAACTACTTTAGGGTGTGTTTATACAACTGCTTGTGATCATGATGAAATGGATTAAGAAAATACTGTCTCTCAAGCTTATGTAAGATAAGCAACTGCTCTTCTAGGCTCCTGCAATGCAGAATAAAATGTATCTGTTCAAGCCACCACTAGAGGTAATTAATACATCTTTTTTTTATCTGGCATTACTAAGGAGGCACTCAAAAACAACAGCTTTGAAGGAGCAATTTTTTTTATGACCTGAAATAAATGCAGTAAGTCATGTCACCACACTTTCAGAAAACTGGCCTGTGCTGTGCTCTCACTTTTAATTTTGAGAAATGACGCCATTTAATTTTTTAATTATTGAAGGTAAAATAATTCTCAGAAGTTCAATCTCAGTTTAAAACTCACTACAAAAAAATATACATAAGCACTGACAAGTGAATCAACTCTGGTTTACTTTTTGTATGGTTTTATTATTCCTTTCTTGCCATTAGAAAACAATCATAGTAAATAATTGTAGGCATATTTATAGTATTTTAAATATGACTATGCATACTACTATGGGAAGAAAATCAGCTCAACAACTTGATTCAGAGGAATGCCACAGGATCATGTGTATACATTATAAACAATGTAAGAGTTTAATTTCCCCCTACTACTACCTATTCCCAGTGTTTCTCAGTTTACTTATCAAAACACACTCAGAATATATCTACATATCATAAAACTTGTTCAAAGGCTTTGTACACACCAGAAGTTTAAAGAATAATTCTAAAGCATTATTTATTTGCTTGAATCACTTAGCACACTGACATTTTCTGCACTGAATTTTGATCTCTCAGTGGATGTCCCATCCCATCAATTTCTTTCTCAACTTTCTTTAGCTTGAGTATTCTACAGTTCTGTTTCACAGCATCTTTTTAACACCCTCTAGCTTCTGAATGTATAATTAACCACCCACAAAATAAGCATCTTTATAGCTGAAGTGCATGTTCATTCATTCATGTGAGAATTCCCACACTGAAGTGAGAGTTGTTGTAAAACTACTCATTCTAGTACCATCCTTACCCGAAGCACAGTGCTGTCTCTTACTTTTTTTTTTTTTTTGGTGCTTGTTCTCATTGGAATTTAGTGTCTTGTGGATTAAAATACGTAACCGGATTCAGTAACAAAATGATGCCTTATCCTTTTAATTTTCTGAGCAGTATATCCCTTCTCTTATTAGTAACTATCATGCTCCAGTACACATATAAGCTCATCATCCTCTCACTTGCTGTATCTTTTGACTTTTTGCAATGCAGAGACTCACATAGACTAAGACTACTCTTAATCCTAAGGGGTTTCTTGGCATGATGGTTCCTCTGTTGCTTGTTTTATCAATCAATAACTGCAACTACAACTCAACTTCAGTCCTAATCCACCAGTTCTCCCTGGGGTACAACACGTAAAGAGCTTGATGTAAATCATGTGCCTAAAAATAAACAGTACTCCAAACTTTTGCAATGGAAAGGAGGAAAAAAGAGGGTTAATAAAATCTGACTCGTTTGCATACCTACTTCAAGTTTCTTCTCTTTGGAAGTGCTTTTTACTACTTGAAAGATTTATTAAAAGGATATATGTCCCTAGGCCATTTTTCCTACAGAACACGAGCATGAGACTTCCTTAGGGACATGACTATGTGAATTTATTTCATTTGAAGAGCATTAGAAAGGCAAAAACACAAAGAGAAAGTGTCAGGAATCTGACTCATAACACGAGCATAAAGATTAACCACTTTCATCTGTTTGCCTGACTAATAGATAAAGAAAAAAGAGCCATGAATACTTTCAAGCAAAATCCATAAAGTTATCCAAGATTTGAGTGGCAATGAATAATCCAGGGAAACTACATCAGGGAGGAAGTCAAGAAATGCTGTTTAATAAACAAAAATACAATGTGATATACAGTGTGCAACCAACAGACAGGAAAGTTTACCTGTGATCATTATTATTTTGGCTATACTTCATGGAACACATAAGGTACAGATGGAAGGCTGCAAGACATCAAAATGTTTCTCTTTGACAACTTAAAAGACAAGTGTAATTTCATAGTTCTCTTCATATGTCTATGTCAATCCCATATGAGTAGACTAAGACATATTTGACTAGTAAACTAATTATTTTAGAATAATTCCTATGAGTAAGGTCCCTAGAACTCCAGCAGAGGACCATTTTTTCTTGTTCTGGATGGAGAAGCAAGTCTAGGCAAATTACAGAGTTAAGTTAATCTTTTTATGTACCAGAAATTTCAACTGAAACTCAAACACATTTTGTGTTCTTGTCATGCGATAATCTAGAATATGTTCTTTGCCTCACTGGTATATGTCAAAAGCATTCACTGGGAAACATGAAGATAAGAAACTGTGAAAACCTAACTAAACCAACCTGTTTAATTCTTTTACTTCATTCTCAGGAAACCAGTTTATTAATTAACTATCAATACTGACAATGACTGCTTTTTCAATGTAGCTCTTGTTTACCATACCTTGACAAAACAATTGTGATTGTGATATGAACTACGATAATCAAGACAGTTTTCCAGATTTCATTTTATGATTCTCAAGTGTTCATACATCTTTATGTAGGATAAACCAGGCATACATGCCAAATTAATGTATCTCTTACTGCAAAAAGTATTTATGTACTAAAATATGAAAGAACCAAGTAATGTTAAGAAATATGTCAATGCCTATACATGATATATTGAAGAGCTGAGATTTTAGTTATTAAAAAAAAAAATCAAGACTTTATTTCAGTTACTGACATAACTGAAATAAAAATATATGAATAAGAAACAAGCTGGGGTATTTTCTACCTTTTTTCCTTATAATTGCTTGATAGCTTTTACTGTGACGGGTGATAAAAAACCTAAATCACTTTCTTGGAGGATACTATAATATAAATTCATTGAGTGACCTCTGAAGTATATTTAGAAAATATACTTTGTTGGAATGTACTGTCATTTATATTTATCTATTTAGGTGAAGTAAAGACAGAACATCTAACCTATCAGTTGTTCACATCAAATGATCAATTTAAATATTAATGTAGATTTTAAAATGACTAAGATTTATAACATGGCAAGGAAATGATGCAATTCTCCTCAAATCAGAGTATCTGAATTGGCCTAATCAGTTAAGAGGCATTAGACACAGAAGAGATAGCATTCTGTCTATCGATATATTCATCGACTAAAACTATTTTATATGTAGATATCCCCATCTTCTAGAGCGTGTAACTAGGCACTAAGTAGCCAGTATTCACTACAGATGATTGCATACATTTCGTCATAAGAGATGCACTTCTAGACTCTCGGAAATTATTGAAGTTTCGTCTGTCCTATTCTAGATGAAGATTTCTAAGCATTTCTTCCTGCTGCTCTACTAAGCAGCACATACTCAGTCAGATCAGTTCCTGGATAAAAATTAGCTGTCTCTTCTGTTTGGTTTAGAATGGTTTTTGTCCCTTTTTTATCATCACTGAATACTGTGAGCAAACTTGAGGCACCAGGGAGTTTTCAGTCCAGCTGTGGTGGCATAAATCAATATTTAAAATGCACAGTGGCAATTTTTCTTCCTTTGAAAGTAGGACTTGGTGCCTTGAATTCTTGTACTGTTAAATCCCAGACTTTATCAGTGTTAAACAAAAACTCTAATGTTGGTTTGTATCCAGAAGCACTACTTCACTGATAAACTAAACAAAACAGTAATATACTTCAGTCATGAAGTAAATATAACAGTAATAAATTTTTTAATTTGTGTTTGATTTCTGTGCTTCCCTGGAGGAATTTTCAAGCTATAATACTTTATGAATGAGGAGTTAAAACACTCCAGCTTGAGGGAAATAATTCCTTCAATCTTATTTCTTGATTTCACAAAGAGTTAGAATAACAAACTTTTGAGAGCTCATGAGTACATGAGTAAAGCTGGCCAATGCAAAGATTACTGGATGAAAATACAATCTATTTCATCATTTTCCTAGGCATAAATCTTCTAAAATATTACTTAGTAAGGTACGGGTGAATTGCAGGCATTCTGGGTATCATCTTATTGCCACCAACTTTTCATGCATGGGGTTTATGAGCTAGCAGGTGATGATATGCAATATTGCTGCCATATCCCTCTCTGATGTTTCACCATACAGCTTTTATTTCTGTAATTATGTCCCCAATGCAGCATACTCTGTGACACCCCTCCCAAGTGGGCAGATGTTCCTAAGCAGATCTCTCATGTTGTGAAAAGAACCTCCCTTGGGTTTAGCACTGTCAGACTGCATTAAGAGCAGGTATGAAAGGTAAGAAGCAGATGTGTCGTGCTATTTCTGTTTGACATACTGTCCCTCTAGCCAATGTTTTCTACTGGTACAGCAACACTCAGCCAGCAGGCTAATGAATGGAGCCTGCAGAATACATCGTTAACCTTGTAACCTCATCCAGTCTGCATGCAGTCTATTAAGTCTGTGCTCCTGTGATTCCCATTTTTGTGTTTACTGCTGCTGATACATTTGTTGTTGTACTTTATTTTGCTCCCAGTAATATACAGCTGTCTCAGAACCAAAATACCAAGGTGAGGAGACCTGCACTGGAGAGAGAAGAGGAGGAGGCTGTGAGGGGCAGTTAGCGACCTGCCGACTTACTTGCACGAGGAAGCCTGAAGCATCTTTTTCCCTCTGTCTCTCCACACTGACGGCCCCAGAGCACATCTGCGTCACATGCAAGGGAGGGGGCGGCTTGGTGAGAGGGGCCGAGATAGACAGAAAATTGTATACTGAGGACCTTGACAGCCTCACAGGCGGGATTTTTTTTTTTTCCCCTCCTACGTACAGTGCATATAAAGGAGACCCGATTTCTTTCTGTGCCAGCTCTCAGGCTTTGCCATCCCAGATAACGGCAGGCATGGGACTCCCCAGAGAAACGGGATGGGAAGGCGGGAGGTGGAGAGAGGCTTCCAGGTGACTTTTTCCTCTCTGTCTGCACTCGGTCACAGAGCTCTAAGAGACTGAGGAAGTGCCACCTGCCTCCCGCTGTGGCTGCTGCCGCCGCCGCCGCCGCTCCTCTCCGGGCTGTAGCTCGCTCCCCCGTTAATCAGATTAACGCGTCGTCGCAGCCTCCCTCGCCCGCTCTTCCCTCGCAAGTGTCCGTCTCCCCTGAGAGGTGTCTCTCATTTCTGCCTCTCTCTCCTCCNCTTCCCACTGATCACCGTGCGGTTCTCGTCAGCTCTGGGCATCTCTCCCTCTCTTTCTCCCTTTCTTGCTGGGTGTCTACCTCCTCTTGGCACTGTGCATCGCTCCATCCATCCTCTCTCTCTCCGCACTGGGGTGTGCGCGCATCTCTCTCCGCCCGGCAGCTGCCACCCCTCGCCCTACAAGCCCAGCGCTGCCCGGAGGAGCCGCTGCCGCTG
>VWZW01001754.1:2533388-2757704 GCA_013397115.1 Edolisoma coerulescens
CCTGTCCCTGACCTGTCCGTGTCCCCACCTCCGGCCCCGCTCCTGGGCTGCCTCTGCCCGCGGGGCTGGCCCGAGAACGGGCGCCTCTCAAAGCCGGCGCTCCGCGTTGAGGATCGTCACTACCCAACTTTCTCAGAAGTTTATTAAAACGCTAGCGGGAGGTGGTGGTGTTCTGGGTAGTGGGATGACAGGTGAAAACTCAAAAGTAAAAGCGTCCTATTTCCTGAAACTCGGTGACTAAATCGTGTTACAGCCGACCTCAGAGAAAAAATAAGAATTATAAGGATTTTACGAGTCATGAACCGAGTGACACCCGAGAGGATGTAAGAACAAGCAAGACACATCCAGATTCTTGTGTTTCATACAAATGCGTTATTGTTGAATTGCTTTTCTTTCTCAATCCCTGCCCTCCTCGCCCCCAGCTGAAACAGAAATTAAAATCATTTGAAGAAGGAAATGTAGCTAACAGAGAGCTTTCAGAAAAACTCTGATACAGATAGTCCTAAGGGTAAAATGATTCATTGCTTTAACTCTGCTTGCCCCCGCCTCCCCATGGTTCAGATTACTTCATTTTCATTTCCCTTGTCTTTTTTTTCCTTTTTTTTTTTTGTCTATGGAGAGAAATGTACCGTTCTGTTTCTAAATATGAAAAGAAATGGAAGAAATTATTTGGTTTTTTCATACTGAAAGTAAAACATATAGTATTAAACATTAGATGAAGGGACAGTACCGTGTGCATGTTTGGATTAGTACGGCTGTAGATAAACATATGTGTGTGTAACTATGTTTCACCCTTTCAGAGAGCCCTAAAGCACATATTCTCTCCTTGAATCTCTGATTGTTTTGTCAGTTAGCATAGTTCATTTCGTAGGAGCTACATAATTTAAACACGTGGAATAGCTGATAAGTGACTCAGGGTATATTTTTAAAGAAAAAGCAATACTGAAGTTTTTATGAACATTGGAAGTTGTTCTGAGCAACAAGAAGGTGCTTATCCTAGGATTCAATTCAAATTGTTGTCAGATACACTACAAAAACAGGTGAAACACCAACCCTAAAATTATCTCTTCAAGGTTTTTGAAGAGTGAGTGGGAGACGTTAAAAACTAGCACAAATATAGTTTCATTATATAGACTTTTCATTTAGGTGTGTCACTGATCTGAGACTCTGTAGAGATCTGCATACTAACTGAAACTTACTGAGTTTTAATGGCACCTCTTGATTTGCACTAGGAGTCGACTTGCTAGAATTTATGTACTCTGTGACATTATGTATCTGATTACTGCTCTTATTGCTCTTGATTTTTATAATCCATTTATTCCATGTTCTTCATTCATTGCTACTGAAACAACACATCTAGTCATCAGTAACTTGTAGTCCTGTTGAAGGAATATGCTCGAATTTGTTCAGATTTAAAATAACTGTGTCAGGAGAGATGATTTTGTTATTAATGAAAATGCCACCTTTTGAGGTATCAAAATGTTTAAGATAGTTTTAGAGTGTAAGACTTCCCTTTCTGTTTCTCATCAAAGAACCTTTCATTTACCTCTATGAACTTTGTATGTTATGGCAAGAGGTGGTCAAGTGCTGCAAAAATTGCAGTTCTGTGCTTGAAAATTCTGTAATCCAACAATCTTCTAATGCCCTGGGCATTTATGTCTCACTCATTCTGTAGAGGTAAGTCTTATAAATGGTGCCAACTTCTTTACTTCGCTGTGACTGTAGGATATGTAAACTACTCCTCAGTCCAGAATGTCAGATACTATCAAATACATAAAACAGGTGAATATGGGGGACTTCGACTCAGCTTTAGGCATATACCTGGATTTTTTGGTACAGAGAATGATAACTTTTGAATTTCCATAGTATTTAGTCCTGCCCATATTTGACAACTGCTTTAATATTTGAGGACTGTATAGAAAACAATATTTTTGTTATGTGAAAGTGGTGAGAATTCAACATTTGGATATGTTCCAATATAGACCATGTCAACATTATTTCAAATGTTGTGAACAGGAGGTCTCTGGGCAGTATTAACTTGAAACCCAGTGGTAGGACATAACATGAGGAGCAGTTTGACAAGTCGGCTTTGCTTCTGTACTTGGGATTTCTAATTTTTTTTGTTGTTTCTGCTATTGACATATATGTACAAGTGAAAATTTATTTTTAGTGTCTACTTGGCATCCTTGTATCACCAAAAGAGTTTTGGTTGGGTTCTTGTTTGGGTTTTTTGTTTGTCTGTTAGTTTCTTTTTATTAATTTTTTTCTCAGCTGGTCTCCTCAGCTTGAGACATGAATTTTGTACTGGTATCCTTTTTCAGCTCAGCTGGGTTTGTTTTTCAGTGGACTTTTAGTTCCTGTTTCTACATCTAAGCTAAACACTAAGCTGGATGATCTCAGATTTTTAATTTTAATTTTAGTGTTCTGTTAGATACTGTGGAATAATGAGTATGTTCTACTTTACTGATTTGGGTTTTTTGCACGTTTCTAAAGAACGTCCTGTCATGTCAATTGTACAGCAGATCTGTGCATAAGTAAGGCTATTTGTATAGTCCTACTAGCATTAAGAAGACTGAAGGGTTAGACAGGGCATGTTTTAAAGTACTTCCTTAATTGTTCTATTTTCCATATTGTATCTGTGAAAAGAAAAAAAATGTTTTATGTTTAACAATTAGTGTTAGAACACTGGCTGATTGCTTGGAATTGCTTGGAAACATGCATATCAAATTGGTTTAGAGCTGGCATGACAAAACTGTCAATAGATGCAGTGTATGTTTAAAGGTTTTTTTTTGATCTTCATTTCCTAAGACAAAACTGTTAGGAAAAAAAAATCTATAATATGAATTTATAATTAAGATTTACAAATCAGCCACAAAATGCTTGGAAAATACCAGTGCAAAGATTTGCAATACATCCATCAGATCGCTGTAGTTTATAATGGAGATTTTACATGATCATGACAGCTCTTTTCAGGTGACATGTTAATCAACCCTCAACATGAATGGGATTCACTTAATAGGGAAAGAGTTACTATTTTAATCCCTCCTTCCTGAGTGGGTGGCAGCATGTTTTGCTTGCCTTACACTGTTCAAATCTTACGGAGATGTAATTCCTCATGAGCTCTCAGCCCTGTTCACCACTACACTCAGTACGTCGCACAAACTAGTAACAGGTTTATTTTTACAACAGCCCTATTTTACAGTGCAGGAGTAAATCAGAAAGAGAGAGAAAAGAAAAAAAAAAGCATTGAATTGATTGGTTTCAGAGCATATAGCACTTTTCTCCCACTACTTCCTCTGTTCTCAGTTGCACCCATAAATGATGAGCCCATCTGCAAACCAGTCCCAGACTCCTCTGGTTGCGTGCAAGAGAAGTGGAGAACATGGGATTCAATTAACATTTTGTTTAAGAGACAGTTCCAAGAAGGATATGCCAGATATGTCTAACCCAGTTAAAGCAAGCACTGACAATGCAGAAGTCTTTCATAAAACATGCAAGAATTTGAAAATACAGCTTCTGAAAGAAGACAGCAAATCCTCCCACTATTAGATACTGTCTAATAGTGTACTGTAGAGCAAGAAGCGAAAGGACTGAGTACTGTGGCTTCCTCACATGGCAGAGTTTCATGCTCAAATGTTGAATCACTAGAAAAGTAATGAGGAAAGCATTTTACTCTGTTTCTGTCGAGTTTGTCAATGGGAAGTAAAAAATTCAGTATTAATGGGAATCCAAAAGGTTAATAAGTGAGAGAATGATTTTCTAATTCAAACATTAACTGAGAAATTTAGTTTGAAAGTCTCTGTGGTCAAAAATATTTATTTAAATCAAATCATTATGATCAGTGTAGAATCAGGAACATAAAAATGTGCATGATTAAACTATAGGATCAAAGCTTCTGTATAAGCATTTCTTTTGTGTTTTTCTGTTCTGAGCCCACAAATCCTGCATTTTGATGCTTTTGCCCATTAGTCTCTTCCACTTCTAAGTCTTCTTCCTTTTCTCCTAGCAACCTACAGCCTTGTGCTTGGCATGCTGCTATAGAAAGTTATGAATTTGAAACCTGTCAGGATGAGCAACGTTCTCAATGCAGCTTCCTAATTTAATGAGAAAATATTTTGACCATTTTACAAAATGTAGATAAAATTGTCATAAAAATTTGCTGCTTAAATACTTCATGTACTGTTGTAAGTGTATCTAGTCTCATGACAGGATTCTGGTCTCTGGTTTCTAAGTAAATGGAGTTTCCTGTTTACAGCTTTCATCTCGATACCTGAGCTTACAAAAAGAGGGGAATCAAGATACCTTCCTATCTCTTAGTCTATCCTGTGAGCTCTCACAGCTTCAAGTATTTTCACAACTGATCATTTCTGTGGCCTTTCTGAGGTGCTATCTACATTTGAACTATAGCTTCTGCTCTGATAACCAGATCCTAAAATTAGATACTAAAGAAGTAAAATTAATAGCTGCTTATGTTTTTGTCCTATCTCATATAGACTGCTTTGTTAAGAAGGTAATTTAATGCTTAGGGTGGAATATAAATCACACGATTCTGCATCTCTAGGTTATGGAATCAGAAGAGAAAAATCCATTTGTTTTTATCATGAGCCAGTTTTTCAACTCGATTATGAAACTTCTGAAAATGGTTATATAACTTTTACGCTTTTGTATTTATACTTTTAACTTTCACAACAAAAGAGTCAGGGTTTCTACACAACACAGGGCACAGACCTCTCTCCTCTTATTCTTTCTCAGAGGATCTATGCTCTGTGCATGGGATGCAGAAGAACTGGGTGATAAAAATAGTGCAAGATCACATAACTGAAGACTGTATATATACGTGTATAGAATTAAATAAATTACAAGGAAAATCTAGGTCTAGAATTTCCTAACTTTAAAATCTGGCCTTGCTACTTGTAGAACAGCATTTCTAAAGCTTGGCTGTTTATTTTGGTTTGGTTTTTGACAAAAGAAGCAGAAGAACACACATGTCACTTCATGTACTGTCATTTCTTTTGTCCACCACTTGAATGCGGAACTGAAACTTGAGGATTCACTGTGTGTCCCATTGCCACTTGAACTGATAGAATAACTGACATCAAAAGAAAGTTCTTAGTTTTTGTATGGGTAATTCCAATGATGATGATGGCCTCTCTCTGCAGAAAGATTGAGGAACTCAACAGCTGAAGAAATGGCAAGTCTTGAGGGTCCTCCACTGCATTTGGGATTCTAGTGACAAGGAAAGATTCATATAACTTTCTTCTTGGTGCTCCCAGACTTAGTTTCTTTTGCTACATCCTCTTTACATTCTTTTTGTATTGAATATGCATTCTCCTGGATCTTATTCTAGCTTTTTTCCTGCTTTCCACAATCTCAAAGGATTCCCAGCTGCCTTCCTCAAATCCTAGGTTCCTTACCCAGAAAGCATTACTTGGTTTTACCAACTTCTCTTACCATCTACCATGCTGATTTACTAACCAGGTTACTTACTGTCTGGGCTTGACTGTATCTTGTCTAGATAATTTCAAAAATAAAGTCAAATTTCCCCTAGTTCAATAACAGCTTCTTGGACCTCTCATTCTTCTGTTTCTCCCTATTTTGTAATCTTTGAATTTCAGTATCGTTTAAACCTTCCCTTATCTCCTTTGTCGGTTTTAATAAAATCCTAACAGAATTCCCATTCCTATGTTTTTACCTCAGCTCCCCATTTTACTTTGTTCTCTGACTTGTTTCATCACTGGCTGCCAAGCTGATGGTACCATTTGCTGTGTTTAACGGGTCAGCAAGACACTTTAGTTTGAGTAACTCGTTCAGTTCGTGATGGGGATTTATCTTCTCTCATCTCATCTCTTTCTTAAATGCACGTATTCGAATAAGGTGAATTATCTTTCAGATGTCCCTGTTTCTCTTCATTGAGTGTAACAGTAGTCTAAAGTGGCTAGTTCAGGTTCAAATGTTCAATTTAAATGTTTAATGTTCAATTAAATTTGATAAAAAGAACATCATTTGAAGTCTACATTGCAAATTCAAACTGTTATAAAAAGATAGAATAAAAGGATAGAATTAATTGAATCTATTGTATATTCACAGTGTTAGTAAAAAGCATATCACTCATCTCAATAAAATTATGGATGCTGCTAGAAAACATCAGTCCATTAAACACACTAGAAAGCAAGGGACTTCACCAGGTTTTTGGTTGTTGTTAGGTATGTACTTTCAACTTTGACAAAACCATACGTTCTTTTTTCCTCTGGACTAACCTGCACTGTTTTGCATGAATATTTAAAAAAAAAATCAAAACTAAGAAAAATTTGGCAGTGAAAATATCAGTTGCACACAGAGTGACTGAATCAGTAAAACACCTCTAAAACTATGGACCTCTTATGGGTAACATCAAAGAACATTACAAAAGGGAAATGCTTTTCAACCTTTTCACAGTCCAAGTGAAAGCAAGTACAGAGAACAGCCATCTGGAAAATCCAGCTGATGGTGAATCTTTATAGATAACTCTGCAGAAGTACTGTTGGCTTGAATATATATTTTTTTTTCCTTGATAAAACCATTTCTGGAATTATAATAGTAGGGACATATGTAAGTCTATATGTGCACAAATAAATGTGTATCATCTGCATTTCTCTCTGTGTATAAACATCATAAGAT
Source organism: Edolisoma coerulescens (assembly GCA_013397115.1). Lineage (NCBI taxonomy): Eukaryota > Metazoa > Chordata > Aves > Passeriformes > Campephagidae > Edolisoma > Edolisoma coerulescens. The sequence goes on from VWZW01001754.1 coordinate 2,540,046, forward strand.
TTACATATATTAAAAGTGTATATATGTATATAATTTATATAGTTATTAATAAATAAATTATTCCTTTATACCATTTTTTTGAGCAGTGAAGTTCACTAAAATATTGTACATGGAAAAATAATTAGAGAATATTGTTGGAATCTGTTAAATTCGTAAGAATGGTGCTGATACATACTCTTAACACATGATCATTTCTTTCTAGCAGCTACTTCTTATCCTTGTGACACATTTTTTTTATACCTTGTTGGAATCAGTTTAAAAGTTTTTCTCTTTCATTTTATATCTCAAACTTGCATTTTTTAGGTGAAAACTGCTCCTTAAATATTATGCTATGATGTTTTGGTTGAATTTCCTAGCACACAAATTTTCTAGTGTTGTTAGAACAGTTTTTTTAGAATACAGAATTGATGACCTAAAGTAAACTATTTACACTAGGGAAAGAACTAGATGTTATTAAAGTTTCAGAAAGGAGATTTATCCTGTAAAAAGTTAAGAACTGCTGCAACTTCCTCAGAAAGATAAGTAACTGTGTAATCATCCCTAGTAATACTGAAAAAAAAAAGATCCCCCAAATTCCCAAACCTTAATTTTACCAAAAATTTAATTTCAGCAGTATCTAAAATTTCTGATTTTTATTTCAAAAAGTCATAATTAACCAATAATTTCAGACAAACACAGATCTAAAATACTAAAATATTATAATTTTTTTGGTAAGAGCTTTAGTAAAGCTTATAATTTTCTTCAGATGCTTTCCCATTAGTATTTTAAATCTTTTATTTCGGAATTTTTGAAAATGTTAACTTTAAATGTAATAACAGGTTAAAACATTATCATAATCTACACTTTAAAAGTACTCTTTTAATTTATTATAAAATAATAAGTGAAAACATTTTTCTGCATAATAAAGTAAGTTTCTCCAAAGCTCATGTTAAAATTTACCTGGAAACTTCAATACATGCTTCAACTTTATGTCACATTGTTCTTTCCATATCTCCTATTTCCAGCTGAAGTCTTGAATGTTTGTACTGGCAATGCTGAGGATTACTGTTAGTTTAGACCTGTGTTACAGTTCTATAGTCATAAAGATATATATTCAAGGCATCAAAAGTGATTGTCATGAGTAGCCTGGTTTTCCAAACCACATTTGTAATCATTCCTCCTATTTCTTCGCTCTTCAGGCCTTTACTGCATATCTCCCTGCCACATTTTGGCTGTTGCATAGACCCTTCCTACCAATTAGGATCCTGAATTCATTCTTTCACTTACACAGGCACATCTTATCTCTTGATTTCCATTTTCACTACTTCATGTGGAATTTCATCTGTTCTACTTGACCCATGAAAAATATTGACTTTAATTAATGAGATAATATGGAAAATAAATGATCATTATTTAATTCTCAGAATCGAGCCAAGAGAAATAGACATAGAGAATTAAGACTTGGTTCAATGTGGTGTGTATTCCAAAGTTTGGACTTCAACTTATTATATTAAAATGGAATGTTAGAAATAAAACATGTAGGATTGTGTAAAATTGAAAAGAAGAGATTTTATATTTTAGTGTTTGCCATTATCTCATGTATTTGAAAGATGGAAATGTCTTTTTCAAAACTTAAAAATTATTTCTTGAATCTAAACCAACAATCTTTATCGCACGGATTGATTTTCTGAGTTTAATAGGCAATGATTTTCTTATTCTTTAATAAGTAGCTGGGTGTAATTCATGGAACACATCATATGCCATTCATTCTTTTTTTAACTGTATCAGTCTTCTGTTATACTATGTTTCATCAAAATTAAAATATTCAACCTTTTGTAACATTTGTATTTTCCTGTCATCTGTTTTCATCCTTCCTCCCCCTCTAACCATATGGAAAAAGCAGCATTGTTTTGACCTTGGTATCTTTTTGCTGCTATGTAGGTTTGCTTTGTGCAAAACTCATGGAGGAAAACAAAACCAAATCAAATAAAAAATCACAAAAGATCCTTGAATCTGAATGAATATAATCACATGCACTGTGTTGAATATAGTCCTAGGATTGAATCCTATTTGGGCTCCTAATTCTTTCTAGAGATTCTTCAATGGCATAAGTGATCCATACCTAAAAATAGAGTGTAGAAATACATAAGGAGAAAAAAGTACAGGATTCATACCTCATGTGTAGTTTTGTTGTGCTGTGTGATTTTGTTGAAACTATTCTTTCCCAGATTATTTTATATTCTAGCTGTGAGTAGGTTCTCTCAGAGCATAGAAGTTGTTTTATCTTCAGCCAAGTATGGAGAAAACATGATAAAAAATGCTGCATCTGTATTTGCAGGAATATGTGGCACTTCAAATACTCAACTGTCAATTCTTAGATAGACTTCTGATTGCCTACAGAGATGTAAGTTCTTATGTTCTAGACTAGTCGGGTGAATCACTGGTCCAAGCCTTCAGGCTGATCTGTTCACTGCTTTTTTCTCATATTCCTTGTTATTTTTCTACTTATAAACTGGAATCTGTAATCTGTAATGGAACATCCATCCACTACTAATCTTCACATGCATTGTTATATTTTCACTCATGCAATCAAATTATGATAGTTTATGAATGTCCAAAAGATTAGTTTTATAAAACTATTTATATTTTAGAGTTTTATATGCTAATCATCATGCTAAATGCAATCCTTCTGTGTGTAATGTCTGGTGGCTCTATTTATGCTCTATTTATCTATTAAGTTCTCTTCTGTCAGTTGTTTCATTATAATTTTTACTATTAACTTATACACAAAGATAACCTACCTTTTACATGAATTATCTGAAGTTCAGAACAACGATACCCCAAAAGACATACCATGCCCCCTTCAAAGGAGCAATAGTAAGCACAACTCCAAAGTATATGAGAGATTGAAAATAAGGAAGGACAGAGGAGAAAGAAGGGAAGAGGGAAAGTAAACAATATGGAATAAACTACTCAATATTTTCAGCCAGTGGAAACAATTTTTAAAAATATTTTTAGTCTTCTATTGATAGACATAAGGACTTCAAACTACTGTCACATCTCAGAAGTTGTTTTTTTAATAGCAAAAGCTTCAATTACTAATTGTTTGTTAATAACAATGCCTTCACCAACACATTTGGTGATAATTAATCCTCCTGAATTAAGTTTTTGCGTTTCTTGACTCTGGTATTTTAATTAAGAAGATTGATGATTTTTGTTTGAAAAGTAATAGTCTTTGAGAGGATAGAAATTTAGATGAAAATGAATGCTTCTGTACAGTGTTCATCAGAGATGTAAATTGAATTTATGAAAACTGCTATAAAAGGGATTGTAGAGGAAAGCCTTGACATGCAAAGTTAGGATCAGTAGTTGTATCAGTAGGAATTCTTCATATGTTTCTTTTGCACCCAGTACTTTCAGTTTAGTCAATAAGGACTAAATAATGAAGTAAAGCATATGCTTCTTAAAAATAAAAACGAAGAGTCTTAAATGATTCACCCGTATGTTACAGGAGAGAATTAAAGTGCACAATAATCTTGAAAAAAATAAAACACCTCTGAAAAAATGAATATGGAGTAGTGCAACTTGCTATCCTGTCACAACAATAATCAGCAGAGATGTCAAGTAGGATCAGATGTCTAGGTAGCATTCTGCAGAAGTGTTGCACTTAGTACAAAGCAAATAAAATATGAATCAAGTATTCCATACTGCTGCTAAAATTTAATCATAGGAGTAGATGAACAGATACATAGCCTGCAAAAAAAGAATTCGTATTCTCTGATCTGTTTGAGTAGAGCCTCAGCTCTACTGTATTATCCAGAACAATCAAGAAACACATGGATTGTTTGAAGAAATTCCAGGTAAAAAAAATCACCATCCTTTTAGGAAACACATGGTATCAAGTAAAGATTATCACAGGAAATCAATTTTATTGTATTTTATAAACAAACCAAACAGATTTCCTGGTAGTGGTGTGGACTTTGATATCTGGGATGATAAGATTATAATAAACTAGACAGACTTTTATATTCACAGCTAGAATAAAAAATCATGACATGTTTAGACATGACAGTCTTTTTCCCTTGAAGAAAGAAGCACATTCAATAATTTCTCACAAGCGGTCAGTCAGTATCTTTCTATGGAAAGGCTGCCTGCAGATGCTGACAAAGATGAAAAAAAAAAAAATCTAATGTCTTAGTATGAGGACTAAAAGTTTTTTGTTATCATTCCATTTTTACAACAATCACTGAATATATCTTTTAGAATTTAAGTATAGTCCTCTCTTTATATTTTATGACTTCAGCTGAATTGCTCTTCCACTGGAGTACTGTGGTGTGCCAAATCTCATGACTGTGCATTACCAAAATCAGTCCCCATCATATTAGACATTTGCATAATGCACAGACTCATAACTTAAAAAACTTAGTGTTTAATGAAATTGCACTAATTGAAAGTAAATGCCAGTACTATTATTTGTGGGGGTTTTATTTTGTTTATTTGTTCTGTGGGATTTTTTTGGTGTGTTTGTTTGTTTTTTAAGAAAGAGCACTGAAACAAAAATACCTGAATTGCATGGGGAAATTTATAAACTGAAACTAGCTATTTTGAGTCTGAGTCCTTAAAGGCAAGATCCTGAATCTCCACCAAGTAAATATTATAGTAAAATAAATTTATCCACAGTACTCATAAAAAAAAAGTTTATGTACGTAATTAAAACTTGTGTATTTAGTTAACCAAGCTGTAACTCTTTAATTATGTGAAATTTAGTTTGTTGCCTTTTGTGCACGAGCTTCGTTCTTATCCCACCCAATTATCCCACTCTATGTCATATTTCTCATTATATTATCTTAAAAATATTGTGGAAAATATAATGAAGTTTATTGCTTCCAGATAGTGAATTAAATACAAAATAAAAGCTTAAAAGCAACTTCGTATGGTTTCCTAACAGCACTAAGTAATAGCTAGTGCCATCGCTCTCACCACCATCTAAGTTGATAAGTTGATTTCTCTTCAGATGACACTTTTCATGACAGGCTTCAAACATTACTAAAACTGAGAGTTGAAATAAGGTCTTTTTATGTGTAAGGATCTTAATCCTCTCATAATGAAAGGGTACACATCATTAAGAGTGTAATACACAGAATGAAGCATAGTTGTCTAATCAAGGAGATTTCTGTCTGAAGTGTCCTGTTTCCTTTGTCGTGGTGACTGGAAATGTAGCAAAAAAGAGGCAGTGAGTAATTAAGAAAGGAAGGAATGTGCCTTGTCTTATGAACTCTAATATAAGAGGCTTACTTCAGAAGGAGAAATTCATTGGAAGGTTTCTTTCCAAATGTTGGTGATTAAGAAATGATACAGATGTTTCTTAAATTTTTGGTCTGGTATTGGAATTAGTTCCTTTGTGCATGACACAAGAACATTTTGAAAAGATCAGTGAAAAAAAAATACAAAAACCTAAAAACCAGTGAGATTAATTAATCTCAAATGAAACTTGGAAAGTACCCTTTTTTTCTTTGTTTTTTTCCTCTGCAATCTAAGTGTTCTATTACAACAGAGATGTGTCTAGGCATATGTTATTTTGCAAGGTGAAGTCAAATAACTTCTCTCTTTGAGGGCCTGTTTTTCTCTCTTGCCTTTTTGTGTAGTCTAAACAGAGCCACCCATGATTATTGTACTGTAGGAAAAGCTCAATATACTTCAGGATTTTTACTTTGCTTGGCTTTTATGTTAGCATATGAAAACAGCAATTGAAAAAAACAACCCAATCCAACAGATGGTTTGTGCATTCTGCTACAAGGAGATGATAGGTTCTCTCTAGTGTATGCAGATAACATTGTCTGCTAAAAGTTTTCAAGAAAGAATGATTATGGCCTAAATTAAGCAGAAAAAAATGTCAATATGTCTTTTTATTATATTTATGTTAAGCGGCAAGGAGTCTACATATTTCAACCATGTACAGTTGTATGTTTCTGTGTATATAGATATAGGTAGACAAACCAGAAAAATGCTAATTTCTGGAAGTATTGCTGCCTCTCTTTGCAAATATCATGTTTTAGTTATCTGTTGCAAATTTTGCTGTTGGGGCCACAACACTAAAGAAACTTTTATCTCTTTATGTTTGAGCATATTGAAATAACAAGTAGATGGCTCTCACTTTCTTCCTTGATTTGTATTGGTTTGGTTTTTTTTTTTCATTATTTATTCCAAAATTTCCTGGAGAAAATACAGATACTAATATTCTTATCTTTTGAAAAAAACACTACAGTGGAGGAGAGTCTGATGGAGCTCGGAAAAATACAATTCCTTATGGTGTGCAAGTGAAATTTAATTTATCCTTAAGATTCCTTACCATTACCATAACAGGCAATCTTTCTGTCAGAATTCCAGCATCATATCAGAGTAAGCAGCAGTTGTAATTGCTTTTGTAGAGGTTTTTCTCTTCAGGAACAGAACTTTGTCTAAAAATGTCTAAAAAATGCACAAAACAAACACAAACTTCATATCATGTACAGTAGACAATTTTAACAATATCAAAACTCAATCTAAAGCTGATCTAATTTAAAGATAAATTATCTATCAAAACCAGGTATTCCTAATGACTATTTATGTAAATATGTTGCATGCCTTGTCTTCGCTGTGCAGTATTTCAGAAAATCTGGTAAAGTTATGTATATTTTTGCCATAACCTTTGTTTTCCAATCCCTGATTTCCTTTATCTCATGATAATTCATATAACAATGTCTGATGAATCCATGTAGCAAGTGATTACATTAAATGTGTCCATGTAGCAAATTTCTTTAAGCTTGTTTGAAAATTAATGGAAGCCAAAATGTGTTGAAAGTAAGAACAAATAATCCCTATGTGTACAATTTGATCATTCTATTCTAACTCAATTCACTGTGGATGGAAAGGTCAGTCAAAAAAGATCTGATGTTTCTTTTCTGTACACAAAGCAGGGATGAACATGAATTTTCCATGAAAATATTTTTGTGAAAAAATACTGTTTTATAAAAAAATAGTGGGAAGGACTGATTCCACTGCTACCATTTATTGATTAATACTTAATAATTTAAGATTTTCAGAATTACTGAAACATCCTATATGGCATATGAAAAAAAATCCCAGTCTCATTAAAAAAAAAAAGTTTTTTTCACAGATCATAATTAGATAGTTAAAAAGCCCAAAGACTATGACAAGAACTAGTACTAAATTGGATTGAGCTGATAAGGACTTTTTATTTAGTAATTTTTTGCATTCTGGTTCATGAAATCATCAAGGTTCTGACTGCATGGTTAGAACTTAGGAAAATTATTTGTCGCAAAATCCCATCAAATGGTTCAAGAGATGATGGCAAATTTAATGGAAGAAGGAAAATATATTTTATTATTAATTCTGAGATCACAGATCGTATTTTGGGGAATCTGGCCACCACATGAATGTTTTGAAATTGTGTACTTTTTCTGAGCACAAAAGTTCTTCCCTGTAAATAGTTATCTCGCTTAAGTAATCTTGGGTTTTAGAATCTCCTATGTTCGTATATACTTGCTATATGATTGAGAACAGATAAGGATTTCAATAACAGTAATAAGTTTATGAACTTCACATTATTCCATGCCTTTTGAAGAAATATGCTAAATTAATCTTATATTAAGGTTCATAATTTACTATCAGCATAATATTTCAGTCTTATTTTCCATTACAGCTGGTAACTACTCAGTAAGATGTAGTGTCAAAAGGAAATGAGCCATAGCAATCTTATATATAGAAAATAATATTTTTGTTAAGAGCACAATAGGGGCAAAAAAAGTGCAGTATTATTCTTCTGCTAAACCTTTTGTCCCATGCTGTGTATTGTCCCTGCTTTATGACCTTTTCAAATGGCATTTCATTTTAAATCTCCACATTGTTTTAGAAACTAAGTTCTGAGATTAAAGCAACATTACTTAGGTTTTATAATTAGAAAATTTAGGAGAACTGGCATGCAAACCAGAGGAACTAGATTTTTAGTAAGCCTCTTCTGACTACCGTAACTTTTCTTACTGTTACTTTTGTATATTGGATTATTAGGTCAAAAACAATTTAACAACTTTTCCAAATTTTCTTTGCTAAAACTGCAGGCAGTAAGCTTTGATGAACCTCTTTAAGCCTTGTTTTTCCAGTGATACTTTGGTTTCTTCAATTTAATTTTACTCATCTAAAAGAAAGACATCTAATTCAGTACTCATCTAGTCAACATAATGTGCTCAGTATTTAAATATAGCTTGTCTGAACAGAGAAGATGTGGCATATACTGACACAAGGTGAGTTCTCTATCTGTGTGATGAGAGGGAAGCAGGGTCACAGTTCTTGAGTGAGATCATTATTGAGGTAGAGTCTCTCAATGCATTTTAGCCATTTACATTTAGATTACCCATTTTGGTGTATCTTTCTATATTCTGTAGTAAATGGAGAAAAATATATAGTTTAAGCCATGGTTCAGCTGACATATATCAGATGTCTACAGTAGTATGGATTGGATTGTGCTTAAGAAGTGCTTAGATTTCTGTGCTACCCATTCTATGTTTCTGTAAAGATTGTCCATGAATAGAATAATGAAGAATAGACTGGGGCAAGGCAGAATCTGAATTTTACTCTTCTAATGCGCTTAAATTTCTGGGAAAGCAGCACAAGCCTCATCATCTTAACCTAAAATGATAAAAAGAATGAATTAAAAGAGAATAAATATTCTTTTAAAGGTAGAAATAAAGAATAATTTTTAGCTGATGTCTTTCATATATAGATGGAGTTACTTCAAATTACAACTACTACTCTATAAAAGAAGATATTAGGATAAAAATGTAACTCAGAAGGTTCTAAACCAGATAGAAAACAAGAATTTCACAGTGCTGATAAAGAAAATTATATAAATTGCTTTATAATGAAAATTCTACAACTTAGAAAAACATATACAAAATAAAAATTTCAGAGATTAAGTTACTCTTGCAATTGAAGGTGTTATTTTCAGTCCAAGGAACATATTTTTCACGTATGGAGAAGTAAGAAAACCCCCAACTTTTTAACACTGCTGAATCACTTGCTGAACCATCTATTTGAATTATTTTTAAATGTGCTTAAGAAATGCATATAATAATTTAATACAGAGATACTGTTTAGAGATACTGGATTTCTGAATTCAAAGCGAATGTATTCGGATTGAGGCCCAACCTTACAGAGCCCCTTAGCTATTGACAGTTCTGCTACCAGTATCAACTAAAATACTTTTGATATCTGGTGACCAGTAGTGCCTGATCAAATTTTGAGATTGGCCAAGACTAACTAATTGAAAGTTTTGAAAGAAAGTTTTTAACAATTTCATTTTATTTGATCTCAATGGTTATTTTCCTTTTTTTTTTTTCCTGTTATGCATTGACAAAAATAAATATAGCATGAAAAAGAAGTATCAGAAAAGCATCTCCGTAAAGCAGCAATGCAATAAAGTCTGTATTTCTTTCCTTTCTGGTAGATACACTTGGCTCTTTTAAGCAGAGATTATCACAAGCTCAGCTCTTGTCTTAATATTTCATAACCTTAAACCTTATAAAACTTTAACTCTGATATAAAATTTTAATAGATAGCAGAAGATGCTGAATAAGAATGTTGTGAAAGGGATTCTTTAGCACGAAGAAAAAAGCACTGAAGTAATTGTGAATATTTCATGTTATAAGAACTAGCTTCAATGTCAGCCTTCATTTTTTTGAGAAAAAAATGCCAACAAAAGGTTAGTTATAACCTTTGGAAAAGGTTACTTTAGTAATACCAAGCAGGGAACCATATGAAATGTTTGCAAGCCTTCGTACTTTTAGTGTGCATGTTTCTGATGTCAATTAAAAATATCATCACTCAGGGAAAAGTGCATTTTAAAATAAGCATTGGTAAAAGCTTTATCCTTTAGCAAGTGTTTTAAAGGAAAACAAACAAGGGGGAAATGGGTGATATGTATTTCAGATTGAAGTCTGCAAGCCCCATTTTATTGTGGGAGTTAAATAGTAACATTTGAGTTTTCAGTTGATTCTCACTGACTGTACCATTTTGCTTGGCTTCATTGGTCCCACTAAAATTAGAAACCAAAGTCATGAATGACAACAACAAAATTTAAGAAAGCCCATTTAAAAAATCATGCCTGATGTCAAGAGTATTTGATCACAGTTGGATGAGGTAGTCCATTTATGCCAAGTTCTGCCAGGCACAAGTAGGTTGCTTAAAGCTGTATGTGATGGTGCTGTATCAATAAATTCTTGGCTAACTAGTGTGATTGACGGCTATCCAATGTTTTTGTGTTTCCTATCCTCAACTCAGAAATAGCTTCAAGGACTGGAATGAGGGGCATTTTGTTTTGATCTGTCATTTCTTTGCTTCCTTTCCATGCCCCAGTTGCTCTGTAGTTTACAGCACTGTCAAATACGGGTCACCTTATCATTGACTGCACAAGTTGTGACAAGCATTAATGTGAAGGACAGTTTTACTCAGAACAAAGGAAACAGCTTCTCAAATTATCTTTCCTTCTTCTTTTCTCTCACCCTTTTTCTCCTTTTTTCCCTTCTCATTCCAAAGCATTGAGCTGTATTGCTGTCATTGCCCTGTGAAAATACTACTTTGTAAACTGCAAACATAATAAAATTGCTGGTCATGACAAATGACTCAAGTCAGTCTTTCCTATTAAGTCCATGTAATGGCTGCAGTATGTACTGTGCTGTACTGAGGAATTAGAGTATAGCCTCTGCAGGAACTAACCTGCCAATTTTTAACCAGAAGTAAATCAGACAACAATGAATTGCCTTTTTCTTTAAGAGTATTCTTAAAGTCTCCACTGTGCATTTGCTTTGGAGGCAAAAGTTTCCTAGATTTCTGAAACCTTGTGCAGCTTCTGTGTACTAGCTTTTCTTTTATCAGGTTCTGTTTCTAATATCATTGCATACAAATTTCCATGGGGACTTTGAGAAAGTTTGATTCAATAAAATGATATAAAATTGACTCTTCATTTTACATCGGGAAAGTGTGGACTTTAGAGACATTACCAATAACTGACAGGGATATGATGGTCACCAAGGTGTCTGTGCTGCATCATCTTAAATGTATGGTTTCTAATTCAAGAGGTGATTATAAGAAATATTTATTTTAAATAATATGACTGTGGTGGTATATTATGCAGTCTACATTACATGTAGACACGTACACTAACAGATGAGTTTTCCATTCCCACAGAATAAAGATACTGAAAATCTGTCAAAAAGAAACTGTGCCTGTATTTTAAATTTTTAAGAAAAGAATGATCGTTATTAAAGGATTGCTAAAATAAAGAGGATCAAAATGAAATTACTGTCATATCACCTTTTTGAGAAGTTAAAGACAAAAACTCCCTACCAGACCAAAGATTCCAACATTTGACTTAGTAAGTGGCTGCTAGCATATATTAACATAAGGAAAGACTATCAAATGGTATACTATATTTATTAAGAAAATAAAATTATCCACAACGAATTCAGAGTCATCTTCTAAGTGGTAATAGCCAATTTTTAGCCAGTTTAGAGCCTATTGTTTCCCTTATGTAGTGATTCTTCTCCAGTCTCCTTGATTCTGCAGTTATCAACACTGAATTTAATCTACTTTTGTTATCATTCAAATGTATTACTCAGTCATATAGAAGCATGAGATCTTTCTTATGCCTCTATGATCAGGTTAGATGTGATTAGCATTAATAATTTAAATAAAATATTTTGTATGCTCATTTTTCTTGGGTAAATAATTAACAACAAACCCAGGACACTGATTGTTCAGGGATGTTTCTGTGGAGATCTCTTCAGTATGAAAAATGACCATTCATTTCAGTTCTTCTCAATTCCAATCTTTTAGCTGATCATTAATTCATTAAAGATCTTCTTCTTTCTTTAAAACTGGATAGGTTCTTTCAAAGGCTCTGAGGAGAGAACAGAAGTTTTATTGAAAACAAAGGACATATTGCTGATATCATATTCATATAATTGCTGATCCTTTGACATACTAAAACTTGTAAGCTCAGGATTTCTTCCTTGTAACCCTGTTTGAAAATGTAACTTCTGTATCCAAGTGTGTGTGATTCATGTTTCTTGTTTTTATACTAATTTCCTTGTAATAGAGGTTAGACAATGACTAGACCTCTTTTTAAAGGGGATGTCACACTAATAGGCTCTGCCCATTATTCTGATACCAAAGGTGATTTAAGTAATATCTTAAACCACAGTAGATTGCTGTGTATTTCATAGAAAATTAGTGGCTGAATAGCAAATTATCCAGATAATTTATTGTTTTCTATTTCATAAATCCTTTTCTTTTAGCAATTTCATTTTGTGACTACCTGTCAAATTATGTTTCCAGCAGAAACAAGATACCTGGTCAGAGAGCCTACATGTGTCCCTCTGTGACTGAACTCTATTGTAAATAAAAAATTAGAAAAGGTACATGAAAATCCAAAACAAAACAAAACTGAATGAAGCATAGGATTTTCCATATTTTTAAAACCTTGAAAAATGCATATTTTTATGCAGTTTCTTTCCAGGTATGATTCACTCTTTCAGTGTGTGATACTAAATATTTCTGCTCTCCATCTCTTGTTCTTTGCTAGAATGATCATCTTCATTTCAAGAGAGTCTCAAAAAAAAAAAAAGGAACAGGCATCCAAGAATATGAAACTAAAAGATTGTTCAGTTTTAGAGCTGTCATTCTGTCAAGCTTTTTAAAATGCATCAAAAAATACGAGTTCATAATAACAAAAAAATAGAATGGGAAGAAAGAATTTATTTCTTCTTTTTTGTATCATTTTCTGCCATTTTTCAGTATACAAGGCAAAGTTAGAGATATGATAAAGACTTAACTTTTAGTAAAAATTAATCAAAGATTAATTTTTTGTAGATATGCATAATTATGAAATTAATTATATTTAATTTCTGTTATCACATGTTTAGTAATGACTTTTAAAAGCTCAGCAAATAGCCTTCTGGCTTTGTTAGTACAAGGAGATAATGTGACATCTCACACACAGATCATTTGATGCTCAATGAAGCTCATTTTAGCTACTGAAGTTTTACCATTTATTTAGGAAAAGGATTAGCTTCCTCATGGCTTTACATTGCTCATATATAACAAAGCATCTTTGGGAATAAAGAGCAGAAGGAAGGAAAACAGGAGTCATTTAAATGCTATTTAAATGTTCTCAGCATTTGATTATTCTCCACATGAAAGGTCTACTGAAATGCACTATCTCCTAAGATAAAGGCCAACGTTCAGGAGACAGGCCAAGCCCATGACATACATCAGAACATAAGCATGGCTGTTACTGACTAGGTTGGGTGTCTAAACTCTCTGGGCTCTCTGACTTTTGGTTGGTTGGTTTTTATTTATTTTATTTCTAAGTTACTTAGCAGAAAGCAATCTGCTTTAATGCTGGAATTCTGATAAATACTACTGTTTAACCATATTGCCTCTTGAGTATTCTGGAAGCTTCTGATTTTTCTTGAAAATGTAGAAAAATAGGTACGAGAAAGAGTTTCTCCCTTTTGAAGAAATCAGTTCAAGTAGTTTATTAATCTTTCAATGTCTATGTTTGTACAATACTGTAACTGATAACCGCAGAATTTTGAGAACTTGAAATACGATGGTGAATTATGCTGCTAATGAATTCTGTGCTCAAAATTTTCCTGTGAAAATTTTAGGCAAATAGAACTCAAAAATAATTCTTCAATAAAATGCAGTCACCTACATTGTAGTTTTGTTTCATTTTTTAGGAAAGTTTGAACATATCTCTGAATTACTTGGGAAAGATTGTCTTTATCCTTTAAAGGGGCCTTTTAATGTTATTTGTGCTGACTAAAGGATTATAAAGGTCTTCATAAACTTAATAGGCTAGATTAAAAGCATAATCAGGGAAATGTAATCACAGCTCGTTTCCCGCTCACTTTTAAATGCACCTACTAGGAAAAATTCAGAGTAACTTGCAGCAGACAGCTTGAGCGCTTGACCCCTTGCGGTTAGCCCGTTAACTCGCAGGAGAAAAGCAGCCGGGGAGAGGAAGGATTGTCCACGCTCCAAACCTTCCGGCGGATCTCGTAGGCAGAGCTGCTTCCTGCTGTGGGAAGCCTGCCACAAAGGTGCCTGGCAAGCAGGCTGTCAAGCCCCCTGAGACGAAGAAGTAGAAGGATAGAGAGTCCTAGGATGATCCAACAAACAACGGTTTATTGAAAATGTAGGGTCCACGTAAACTCTCCACCGAGGGCTCTCGTGCAGAGAGTTTTAAGGTGGGCAAAAGGAGGGGGGGCAAGGGTACATAGCGAATGGGAATGGAGCAAAGGGGTGGATACAACTGTTAACAGCCAATAACATGGAACAGGAGAGGAGGGTTCAGCTTCTCCTCCAACCGTCAACCGAACTAGGACGAACTTTCTGGAAGAACAGGTGGTGCCCTACTCAGTGTCTCTGCCTACGGACGCACCCTCTGATTCGGGTTCGTCTGCCCATCTGATGGCTAGGGCATGATTGACAGGGGCCGGCCATAGGTCGTGGGGCTGGGGCACCACCACAACAGCTAACATGAAACACTGATAATCTCGTTAATATAAATATTTTCTTAGGTTAGTTATATCTAGCTATTTATGCATATGTACACACATACATATGATCTATATGATCAAAATATACCTTTTTGTTGTGTGGAAACTGCGTGGAAAACAGGCTTCGATGCTGTTACAGTAAACATTCACTTCTGCACACTAATGATCATTCTTCCCCCAGCACAGAGGGCTGAAACACTGGGGAAGAGGAGATTGAATAACCCCATCCAATCCTGTGGAGAATACCAGAAAGTTCAAGCATATCCCATGACACATAACTTGAAAAAAAAAATCAGTTTTAGTAAAAAAATATTTTTTAAAACTGTGCAGTGCAATAATACTCTAAATTATTTCTATAATTGATAAAAGGACTACTGCATTCAATGCATAAATTCCCACGAGCCTCATAGAGTTTTGAATTAAGGATTCATCACTAGAAAGCCTTACTTATTTCAAAATAGAGCATATGTACTGTTATTTCAAAATAAATTTAATGTGTTAAAATTTTATTTTAAGATTAAGATATATACATAAAATATTAGAAAATAGAATGTTTCTTTTTTTGTTGTTGTGCAGTACTTGATATCAATATGTTTTACTGAATATATGAAAATACTTTAAAATATTTATATCATTAAGAATTTATGACCTTTTTAATAATTGTGATTTAAATTAAATAATAAATAAAAATATTTGGAAATAACATGCCAATTGTCTTGACTCTCAGAAAGATACTATACTATGAATTTATACCAGCCCTGCAATGCTATTAAAAGTACCATATTGACTTCAATCTAAGAAACATTATGTTACCTCTACTATGGTTCAAGTTTTTAAATTGTTTTTAATTATATTTTTATGCTATATTAACTCGTGAAATCTACTGCAGTGTTGAAGTAAGCAAAGGGGGAATGGAGATGTGTATATGTACCCACGAAAACAGTGCTCTGTGGCAAACAAGGGTTTGACTAATGTAAATCTCAAGTTTCAAGGATATATTTATTCCTACCCAAATATTCAATGGTTTCTCAGCCTAATCACTGTTTCTTAGTTAAAAGCATATGGATTGTTAGTAGTGACCTGGACAATACTAACTTGGATAAATCTGCACCACACTGTTCTGCAAAGCAAAAGCAAACACACTTTGGATTGCTGAAGTGGATATAACTGGATTTTGTTTCTTAACTTCAACTTGTTTAAAAAAAGGCCAGTAATTCTGTAGTCTGTAATTTTACTGATTGTCTAAGGTCTGTAGATGTTCTTGTGTTTTGGACAAACTCAGAAGCTGTAATACCGATAAAGTAAACCCCACATTTCTTCTCTTTCCTATAGAACAAGTGCTTCATATTAATATTGACTACGTATACCTTTCAAACTCATCACTGAAAATAAATTAGAAACCAGAAAAGTGCTGTGTTTGCCCTCTTTCTGAAGCTTGAGCTTCATTCAGGAAATATGTTCCAGAAAACTTAGTGTTGAAGTCCCACCAATTTAAAAAAGAATGTATTTTCTTTCCTTAATTGTTGCAATGTATTTGAACCTTTTAGTGTGCCCCAGCCAAACCATCTTTAGTTATTAGCATGTGTGGAAAAAGAGAAAAATGTTAGTATGTATTGTATTGATCTAAAGTAAAAAGGGAGAAATGTAGGAGAACAAGAACGGGCTGTAGGCAGTCTTGACCTTGACGAGTTACAGCTGTTCTGAACCAGGTGGTTCTACTAAAGACCAGAGACCAGCTGCCCCTCAGAGAGGTAGCTCATAAGAGAGAGAAGACCACAGAAGAGGACTATGAAGAAAAAGCTGCAGAGACAGTAAGTGAGCAGGCAGGCAAGCAAGCAGGACTAAAGCAGTTTTACGTGATAGCAGCCTCCTTTGTAGCTCAGAGCAAGAGTCAAGTTTTTTGTTGTTTATTAACACTTAATGAGATCTTACGTTAATAGTATCTTCATTTTGGTTGCTCTTCAATACACAGGAAAAAACTAACACCTGTCTATGATTCCTTCTAAATGAGATTCTTACAAAACAGCAATAATGTTTTCATTTTTGAAAGTTTTATTTACACCTTCTGACTACTGAACCAAACAGAATTGAAGAAGCCAGTCCTCTTCCTTCATAAAAGCTTTACACAACAGTAGAGTTAAAAAGGGAACAAATAATTGAGAGTTTAACATTATTAATAGCTACTAATGTTCAGAGTGCTCTGTAAACAAAACCAGAATAAGGATTCACCAGAGATACAAGTTGGAGTCCTTATTCTGTAAAGGACGACGAGCTGTTAAAAGTTATCAGTGTTGTCAATAAGTAAGGTAGAATGTGTGTTTGAGTTTGAGGACCAAAAGCAGTGTTGGTTTTCTTTTTACTGCTAAATAGGGAAGCAAGGGCAAAAGATGTTTCCCTCCTATGTATCTCCCCACTATGTTCGCAAAAGAGCCCATAATGGCCCTTAGCCTTGACTAAGCACACACCTGGCTTTAGGCATCTTGTTGAGGCATAAAAGCGAGGAATACAAGAACTTGCCATAATGGTAGTAGAAAAAAGAAAAGTATTTCCAGGTGATCTAGCACATTTTCCATCCATTACAGCAGCTAACTCAGTGTGGTAGGTTGAGCCTTTCCTCATTAGCACCTTCAGCTTTGTGACTCCTTCAAAGGGAGGCAAGAGAAAAATAAGGGAACATATGGTAGTGTTGTAAAAGGTACAGAGTCAGTCTCTCTTTATGGAGCTTAGGGAAGACTGAGAAGTTGCTCCCAGTAGACACCTCCTAGTCTATTCACTCTAAGCAATTGCTCTTAGGTCAGTATTAGATCATGAAATGTGGAATCCTGCTTGAAGGAAACATAGTTGCATACATCCATGAGGCCAAGATAATTCCAGAAAATTAGATTTGCTGTGGTAATAAATATCTTGTTGTCTTCTCTTGCCATCTTTCCTTTGTTCTACCTTCAGATGAGCCTATGACATGAACATTAAAGGAAGGTGCAAGTAGAATTCAATATTGGGCAGATGAAGTGACATTTAGAAACAGCTTTGTTTTTATTATGGACAAAAATCCATATAGGTATAGATTTTTACATTCTAATTTAAGACCATAAATCTCCTGACCTTTAATGAGACTGTTACTGTCACTGATTGTTGCAATTTCAAATACCTTTTTGAAAAATACGTGAGGTTTTAGAAACTCAGAAACAATCATGTATTTTTCTACTAATTAAACTGAAAAAAATTGGTGTGTCAGCCACATTTAATTGAGAGTGTTCTGCATGTGTATGGGTTCAATACTGCAAAGCTGTCATCCATTATGATGCTTTTTCTTGGCATAATACCAGAATAAACTGAGTCAGTGTGCCTAACGTAAACAGGAATAAAAATGTAAAAGCAAGCTGATGTCCTCATGCACAAGCATACGTAAAGTATTCCAAGGAACAACACTCTAAAAGGGCACTCTTTGGAGATGTACTGAAATGTTGTAATGGTTATTTCTTGTTTAAATATGGACTGGCAAAAAAAGTATTTCTAAACTGAACAGCAGGCCTGCGGACATTTAAATGTTGCTGAGTTAATAAACCTAAAGTAAATCTAAACTGCCACATATTGGAAATCCTTGAATTAGGGCTGTCCATTAATGTCTTAAAATTTTCTATGCATGGATTGAAGCAAATGAACTCTCCCTTCCCTTTTACTGTTTTGTTTGCCTTAAGGATGGTTGATCAATCTATCAATCAACAAGTATTGCAGATACCCCCTTAGAATAAAATTTGTAGCTAAGTTTGTTATCCTTAAGCATTAAGCTAGAATTGCACACAGTTGTACTTAGGCAGCTAAATGTCAACATGTCAGTCAGGCATTGATCCATCTAAGTCTCTTCAAACCTCTCTACTAAGAGACTTTTGAAATAGCGTCAGTAATATGTCATTCAACAGAATAAAATACTTAAATTTGTATCTCCATTCTTTTATTTCATGTGACTTTTTTAGAGCAAGAGAATGCACTTTGCAATTCTGATACAGAGAATATACTTTAGATATACTCATTTGTTTATCACTCCCGTGAAATGATACACAGGAAATCATAATATTGTCATGTGCTTGTCATACAAGACAGCTGATGGTTTGTGTGCCACCGTCTACCAGCTATATACAAATAACTGCTGAGCATGACAGTTGTGGTACTCCCACTTAGCAGCCTTGGTGGGACCCTCTCAGATCCAACAGAATGTCTTAAAGAACATTCATGAGATGTGAGCAGTTAGGAGAATACTTATCCATTGATTACCCTATATGTGGCTCTTTGAGCCCTAGGCAGTGTCCTTAGTTAATGAAATGGGGAATTCTTTTTTGCAGGCTTTACACAAATCCAAAGCTCAGAGTTTATATTTCATTATTTATAATTCCTCTTGCGTAGCTGGATGCATGTACTCATCCACATTAATGCTGTTGGGTTTTGCTAATTTTATTAAATATATTATTAAGAGTGAGCAGTAGCAATGTAACTATTAAGCTCAAGAAATATATTAATTTTTTTTTTTTTGCATTTAGCAGTCAAATCAATACCTGCTCCAGTTCCTTTTTAATGGAATTTTAAGTCTTTTTACTGGCTTTTCAGGAGCAGTAAAATTTTACTTGCAACTTCTGACCACTGAACCAAACAGAATTGGGAAAGCCAGTCATTTTACTTTGCTTCAGTTCCTGTGGTGTAGACATTTGAATGTGGCCGAGCAATTGAAGCACATATTGTTAGAAGAAAGGCCAAATAATGCAGTCAGAGAGCTCATAATATCCTTGCTAAAGGAAATGTCCATAAATGTCCAGATTAATACTGCTCTAAGCTCAACTAACAACTAAGTTCAGTTCCCCTGCATAGATACCTAGTGCCATTTGAGATGCCTAAAGATGTCTGAGATACGTTCCATGGTGTTGACAGATACTGTACTGGATCTGGAGGAGCCCATTCTTTATGTGATGCCATCTGAAGACCAGGCAAGACACGTGAGAGCGTCTTAAATTGCTTCATGATGCTGGAATGTGAGCAGCTGAACTGATACTTTATAGCATAAAGAATGGCATAGTGACACCTTTATGCTCAAGGCATAAAGACTTTTGTCAGTAAGAAATAATAATTTTAAATATACAGATGTATCTTGTGTTTACTTGCTGAACAAGTGTACTATGGAAAAGCTAATTTCATAATCCCACATGTAACATTACACATGTTACTAATTTCTCTATTTTAAAATAGCATAATAGGGTGATAATTAACATGTTACAAAATACTTGTTTCTTTCTTAATACACACATACAGCAGACTTTGTTGCTAATTTTATAAAAATGAACAAAGAAAAGACCCCCACCCTATCAAAGAGGAGATGGACTGTACTGTAACTTGGTTTTGACTATTGTAATTTCTTTTCTAGAAAAAAACCCCCACAGTTATGGGCCATATTATATTATGATTTATGATCACATAGCACAACTATAGTAATGAAAAACCATGCTAATTACCAGAATTAGGTACAATGGTCCAATAGAGAAATAAAAGTTGTTAATTGTGATCATGAAAAGAAAAAAAAACTTCCTGAAAATATTTAAGATTCATGTATCACACCTGTTTCCATTTATTATTTTCTCACCTATATTCTAAAACAGAGAGCAGAGACATTATTTAATTTTTGCTGGGTTTCTTTACATAAGTTCTTCACTTAAATTGGTCCCTCCAACCTGAATGAAGTTACTCATGCCATATATTCATTTCAGATGCCTTGAAATTGCAGATCTAGGGAACAATTTTTGTAGATTATTTCACTTTCAAGAGACTCTACTACAAAGGTTTATTTAATGGGATGCTCATTGAATATGTTGCTTGAAAGAAATACTGTCTCTTACTTCAGGAATTTAAAAGCAGTGAAGAAGTGATGGATTTATAACAATTAAATGAAGAAGGGATCATTGCATAGGCTGAAGACACATAGAGCACATACACAGAATTTCAGAGGTACCTTTACTCTCAATAAATAAACACCGATCTTATAAGATTGTGATCAAGAGATAAAACCTATCCTCCTAGCACCTGTATTTGAAGAATAAATCATGTCTAACCAATCTCTTTGTTAGATTGACTTTCTCAATTAGTTAAAACCTAGGAAAGATTTTGACACTTAAGCTAACTGATAAATGAACTATTGATATATGATGTAGGTGTAATCTGCCTCTGGTAAGTGTTCAGCTGCTTAAAAATCAATCTCAGGATAGTTATTCAAGACTTGTTGCAAGCTAAAAGTATATTTATTACTGTTGTGTTCTGAATCCAGTTTCATCCACTATGTTAATTGATTGAATAATAAAATAAAATAGAAATTCATACAATCTACAGGTGAAAGACAAAAGAGATTCAAAAAATGATTTCAAATGTAAGTCTGATCTCCCATTGATTTTGAACCATTTCGAAGGAAAAAGGAAAATAAAAAGAAGAAATCTAGATTTTGAAACACAAGTCTCAGACACACAAGCAAATTACCCATGGGTATTGTTTCAATAATCACAGATGTGTATATCCCACAGCAAATCCAAGGTAATTTGTATGAACACATTTCTTTTGCAACAATGAATAAGATGTTTCACGTTTCTAGTGTCTGTGGCTAAGAATAGAAATTTTGGTCAGCTGATGTATACTGTCTTTTGGGAATACATTTAGCTAGAGATATAAACACTGAGAAAGATTGTGACAGATATCTCTAAATCTCATTTACTGAACAGTTTTGAGTTTTGAGAATTAGGCAGACATCTTTCAGTAGTTTTCTAGGTTTGCTTAATTCTTACTAGGCAGATGGTTAACTTTTTTATTTATTTCATTTTAATATTTAAATCACTTTTAGTTTAACTCTTTGTCTGCTATATCAGAATAGTATATCTTCCCAGTACAGTTAATGTAATGAGTGTTTCTCGTCCCCTGCTTGGCCAAATGCGTCCAAATGATGAGCACTTGTACTGTTCAGCAGAACCCCTCCGACTCACCCTGAGGAATGCTCCCTCCCACCTCCATGTAGTTTATAGAGTGCACAAGGAAGACCAGGAGAAAGAGTGTCACCCTTGCCACCCATGTTCTGAATTTGTCAGACTATTTAGTGTGCAGCTAAACTAATCTGCCTTGTGCTTCTAAGTGAAGTGTGTGCGCAAATGCTGTCTTGATACCAGTGCTATTTGAGAGATACAAAGTCCTCAGCTTTCCCCAGCAAGCTGATGCCAGGTCTCCTAAGCAACCTGCAATGACTTGTTTACTCTCCCTGTACCTTCCATTAGCCTTCACGACCTGCTGTCCAAGGACTTTGTGAGTGGTGTACCTCTGAAGTGGCACCTCCTGGTGCACAGCTGATGTGCATATCCATCTCCTTAGTAATCTCAGGTCAATTTAGAATTGTGCTGCTTACTGATAGTATCATTGCACAAAGAAATGGGCTGCAGCAATACTGCATGTGAGAAATTAAGGAAACAAGATTGGCAAAACAAATTAGTATCTTACTGTAGCTTCTTTTGAGATCGCGGTAGCCGTCTCCCTCTGGTGCGTGTCTTTTCCTATCTCTATATCCCAAGTCACACTACATGCTAGTTCAGTTATTTGGTGCTGTGAACATTTCACAAGAACTTATCCACAGGTGTCAAACTCACAGCTATCATTATTTTTAAGAGCCATCATCCCTTCTGATAAGTCAGCATCTGTCCTGCAGGCTCACCCCTCTCCCTGCCTGACTTGTCTGCTTCTTGTCTGCCACTCAGTTGTCCTCTTCAGTAACACTGGGTTTCTATGTGCACTTGCCATTAACTGCAGGAAAAGGATCAAGAGCTCACCTTACTGAGCAGGACCCCAGAGACGGGAACCAGCTGGAAAGGGAAGAATTGATATAAAAATATGTGGTATTGTTACTGTCAAGCTAAGATACTTCCATGTAGAAGCTCAAGAAAGGAAAATTAATTCTCCTTCAAAATTTGCACAGTCGTAAGATGTGCTGGATGCTTTTGCTTTCTTTCTCTTCTGCGTCAGTCTG
Organism: Edolisoma coerulescens; assembly: GCA_013397115.1. Classification (NCBI taxonomy): domain Eukaryota; kingdom Metazoa; phylum Chordata; class Aves; order Passeriformes; family Campephagidae; genus Edolisoma; species Edolisoma coerulescens. The sequence goes on from VWZW01001754.1 coordinate 2,562,678, forward strand.
CGTAGACATGGATGCTGTCGCTTTGCTTTTGGTTCCTTTCTCCTTTGTGACAGTCTGTGTAGACATGGTGCCTGTTGCCTTGCTGCTTTCCTTCTTTCCCTTCTGAGGATGGTATGCGACACCAAGCATTCTGACTCTAAGCATGGTGTACACGGTGCAGAGAAGACAAAGCTGAACCAACAAGTTTATGCTGTCCTTGACATCCAGAGAGAGCTCCATATTTTCAAAAACTGCTGTGTCAGGCCTGAAAGGCTGGAAAAAACTGTTCTGTACTCCTCTCCCCAGGGGCTGGGTGCAATTGTTGAGGCCCCAGACGTAGCAGCCTAGACTAGGACAAGCAAACAAAATTGAGTATATATTCCGAACGATGTTCATTGCCTCGGAGGTCATCATGCAACAGACATAATAGATGAATAAAGCAATTTTTATACCATACCCTGGTCTACACAGGAGCATTACAACCGGCAGGTAGTTCCCCATGTGCGGAAAAATACAGAGAGCTAGGTACAAGACCCTCGTAAGTATGTTGAGCATCACAGCGAATAGGTGGCTTCCGCAATACAAATATGTCATTCTGACTTTTCTCAGTACTCGAACCCCACATTGGGCGCAAAAAAAATGTGCTGGTTTGAAAACAAACCAGTGGGAGACACCAAGTCAGAATAACAATTTAATAGGAAAATTAAAAATAGAGGCAGAAAACACTGGTTTAAACTGACAGAGTCAGGATACAACCTGACACCCTATTAGTCAGGGTGGCAGTAGCAGTTTGATAAAATGGTGGCTGCAGTCCTCCTGGAGTGATGGTTCTGTTGAAGCAGTGATCCTGTAGAAGGGTCTGGTCTTCCTCGGAAGGTCCAGTGGTGGCTATGTAGCTCTTGTCCTCTGGGAACCCAGTGGCAAAGGCTGCCTGTGGTGTTCGAAATCTTAGCTTATATCCAGGATGGAATGCTTGGTTCTTCCCTCTGGGCAGAGCATCTCACAATGGGATGATGTAATTTTGTCAGTCATTCGGTGAGACTAGATGGCCCATTAGCAGAAGATAGTCTGGAGAGAGGAGGCAAGGAACACCACCCCACCTGGTTTCAACAGCTCATGAAGATGGTAACCCAGGACATAAGACTATCCTCTCTTCCAGTTTAGGGCACAGTTCTGCACCTGTGCATGTGTGTATATGTACACACGAGAGATTTGTGCAGTGCAAGTGCAGTGCAAACCATCTTGGCAAAAGTCACTATCTACCTCTGCATGAAGTCTGCACTGTTATGAATTTTTTCTGAAGGAGGAAAAAGGAAACCTAGAATTAGATGGTTTTTTCTTTAGGAGTTTCAGAGCCCTCTGACAAAGCTATTTACCACACAGTGAAAAACCTCTGCTGCAATTGTGAGAGTAAATTTATTCCTCTGCTCATCTGCTCTCTCATTTCATACAGACAGTGATGATAGAACTTATTTATCAAGAGTAAACAATTTTGGTACTTCCCTTTTCTTATTTATTTCTATTTTTCAGCTTTATTGACATCAGAGTGTTCTTGTGGGTTTTTTTTGGTTTTAATCTACATCTCTAAAATCTTTGCAAGAAGCAATCCTTTAATAAGCATATAGGTTTCTCCTTTGTAAGATACAGCTAGATAGCAAAGTAAACAATCAATCTGTGGATCATCTGTTTTCTCAGTTCAGCATATTTTCCCAGGAATCAGCATGATTCCTGCCATAACAGTAGTTAATGAACCAGTACTTCAAAGCCCTTCTATTTGTTGTTATTTTGGCCACTGGTAAGTAGGCTATTGCAACTAATGCTTAACTGTGGCCAAATCTATCAGAAGGAAAAGACAGTCCATATAGTTTTATGTAGTCAGCAATTAATTTCACAGCAGCTTAAAGGGTTTTTTCCTGAAAAAATCAATTGCAGCTGAGCAACTCTGTATTTTTGCTGTTGCTGTCGTTAGCTCTATGCTGAATGATTGTCTCAAGTTAAGAATGCACATACCAACCAGAAATTGAGTTTCATGTAGCATAAATGCAGTTTTGTTTTAAAAGAGGTTATAATTTTATAGCTAGATCATATTAACAAATGTAGATAGTGGTAAGTAATTTATGCTACTGCTTGTCCTCATCAAACTCATTACTGCAGAGTCTTTCATCCCTCTCCCTAATCAGAAATACGAAAAATTCTCCCAAAAGGCCCTCTTCATATCTATTCCCTTTCCAACCCTCACCACTGAAATTTTCCTGTAGAAAAGTCATGAGAACAAGCTTATAGGACATGAAAAAAACAAGCTCTGGAAAACAAGCTGCAGCTTGCAGTTGCCATTTTATTCAAAGTAGTAATTTCACATGGTCAAAACATAATTTAAGTGCATGGAGTTCCCTGTGAAAAAACATGAGAACAGGGGAGAGTAGAATGGGAAGAAAAAAATAAAAATAAACTTTACAGAATATTTTTGTAGAACTACATTTTAATTCAAACAGAAAACAACTAATGGGTTGTCTTAAAATTTTCACCCTCCTTAACTGCAAGACTGGGTCTTCACAAATGGTTGTGCACTACAAAAGTGTATCTCATATTTTTGGGAGAAGGGAGGTCAGGGACTGCTGCCTAAGGGAAGGGGAACAGTGAGCAGAGGGTGACCACAACACGAATGCTGATGGGCTACAGCCCTAAAGGATCTGAACAAAAGAGACAGAGACCAGGGCTTGTGACTGGGTCTGTTGATAACCCCAACACAGGAAACAATGAACCATAGCCAGGGTGCTTCAGAGAGATCAAGACTATAAGGAGAAAATGCCAGAGAAAGACCTGGAGACAAAGCTGCGATGTAGACAGCAGTGTAGTTTTACTTTTAAAACAATTCCATTTCCTCTTCCACTATTTTAAAATATGAACTATATTCCTGCATGCCTGAAAAATCAGCAGTGACTCAGAAAACTTGAATCAAGCCTAAATGACCACCAGTCTCTGTAGACATTAGAAGGAAGAGGGTTGCCTTCCAGTTTTTATTCCCCCATGGAAATGGTCTTAAGGTGCTTGTGGGTCCTTCAATTTTGATATAGTTAGAGACATTAGAAAAATGCAGTCAGGACTATAGGCGTATAAAGGAGGTTAAATATATCCATGAAAAATTCTGAGCAAGACTAAGAAACAAAGAAAACAGTATTTTAAATATTAGAAAAACATATACTTTGCTAACTCCAGAACTTGGTAGGCAGGGCATACTGAAAATACAGCAATCATATGCCCGATATGGTGCATTTGTAAGTTTTCTTTCATTGAAGTGCTATCTCATCTGGTTTTAATTTGTGAGATGTTAATATTGAACTATTAAAAATACATAATAGATAGCAGACAAAGCAATAATATATTTATTAAAAGTGAACTTTCTGATCAAATTCTTGAGTTAGTCTTGAAAAAAACCAGGATGCTGGAGAATATCTACACATCTAAGGAAAAGTTCGTTTCTTCTAGTATTTCAAAAGGTCAGCTATGTGTTACGGGCAAACTAGTCTCATGTTAATCCTAAGAAAATAATAGAGAAGTTGATATGGTATGCCCTATGAATTAATTAATTCAAAACAAAAGAGCTTCATGAAAGATAAGTTTTATCAACTCAATTAATTATCTTTGTTCAAAGGACGAACTAGATACGATCTTGTAACACACTAATAATACATTTTGACACCCATAAGGTGTTATGTTAGTCCTTCATAAGATTCTAATTTAAAAGAAAATAGTTGGCTATGGGGTTTTTTTACCAGATAAATGAAGTATGACTTGCATTGAGTTCATTAATTTTCTCTGCTCTAGACTTTATGCTGTCAACATGCATGAATATAAAATTGTTTTAAAGAAAATATATAAATTTTTTGATGCATTTTGCAGATGATTCTGAAATTATAGAATCTTACATAATGATTACAAAATAATATGGTCAGCTTCCGTGCTAGTAATGGAATTATGCAAAGAGAATCTTTTGAATACAACCTATTTCCAGGTATCCATGTGTATCTGCTAAGAATATAAAATATATTCCTATGATAGGAAATAGCATCCTGTAAGATAAAAGTAATTTAGAGAGAGGATCAACAAATTTTGAATGCAGAAAGAAGAAAAGATTAGGTAAGAAAATACATGGCAACAATGATGCCATCACAAGAACTACACATCCTATGCTAGTACGTGCTTTGAGAAAAGCATGGATCTGAAAACAAAACAAAAAATTTTAGAGAAAAAAAAAAGAATGATCTGATAATTATGCATTAGAGAAAGTTAATAAGCAGGGTAATTTATTTTCTTGACTGAAAGAGAGGATTTACAAAGAGTTTGATCATGACCCAAAGATTTGTACACAGGAATGCATTTTCTTGTCTTTATAAAGCAAAAGCATTACCATGTGATTTCTGACTTTCTGGGTTTCAGAACTGGTGTTTGAGTTGTCCTGTAAATCCTGAATCCTTTCCAAGCAAGCAAAATAAGTAGGAATATTACTCACTTGGAGCATGTGTGTGTTTCTTCTGAACTCAATTGAGTTCTAATGTGTGTTTTCCCAGACAACTGTGGGGAATTCAGTACTAGGCTGCTACATCATTCCCTTCTGCACCATGTAATGTGTTCCCATGTGCATGGCTGCATTCATCTTCATGTATCCTCGAGCTCTTGCTGTCTGTTGCTCTTGGGCATGTTGGTAAATATGCATTTAATGACAGCTTACTGTACCTTTGACTTAGTAAAGTGTTTCTTCCAGGGATGTTAGTAACAGTTTGAACTCTTGAAAACATTCAAGGAGGCATAATCAAGGAGGCTGGTCTGAATCAGCTTGGAAGCTCTTGACTAATGTGCACAATAAGTAAAGAAGCTGTGGATTAATATATATTTGGAGATAATGGTATTTTTTTCATTTATTCTTTTCTTTGCATATTGTGGCAGCAATTCAGTTGTTTTGGTTTTGTGTTTGTGATGCTAACAAATTCCATGTATATTGAAAGGAAATAGTATCTCTAATCCAATAAAATGTATTAAGTGTGAAAAGAGCACATGCTTTTTTTTCCCCACACCCCCTATTCACCTTGTCACTGTTGAGCTAGAGTCTTTTTTAGAGGAAGCCAGGAATTTCTTATGTAGAATCCCTTAAATAAAATAATTATACTGACTAGTAGAGGTATGGGCTCTGAGGTTTATTAATATTATCCAGTTCTGCCTTGTCTCCAGAGAAACAATAGAATGTGGAAAGGGACAAGAAAAAATAGAGAAAGCACAATTTATACTTATCTCTGATTCTTATTATACCTTGACTGAGAGACCATTATTCAAATGAAAAGCATGGGTCTCAAGCCACTGTAAAGGGTTTTTACTTCAGTGATTCTAGAAAAATATTTAGCTAGGCTTTTTTGTTCTTACTTGGTTATACTTAACTTCATGAAATACAAGATTTACATGAAAAGAAAGGATGGTTCTGTTGTTGAGAAATTGTATTCATATACAGGAGACTTAAGTTTAGGTTTTGGCTTTACTTCAAGCCTTCAATGTAATTTTGTAGACAAGTCACTTAATCTCAAAGCTTCCATATGATCTGTAATATAAAGATATTCTCATTTTTCTTTTTATTATGCTTGAAAGGTAGTATTATTCTAATAACATGTGATATTAAGCTCCTTGAGAGTAGGGTTTTTTGCCAAATTGGCGAAAGATAGAATTCTACATCTTTGTAAACTCTTTACATTTTGGTAAGCTGCCCTATAATTAAAAAAAAAAATAGGAGAGGCAAAAAAAAATTACTGGAAGAATTGTTTAAGAATTAGAAGAAATCTGAAAGATCCTTCTTTTTATATCAGAGGATGTTCTTAGGATACAGCTATGAATGCTGATGTGTAGACACATTTAGGCATTCTGTCTCTTCTACAGCTGATCTGTTAAAACTTGTTTTAAGGAGAGGCATAACCTGAATCCATAGGGTCATAGGATCATAGAATCATGGAATGGTTTGGAATGGAAGGGACCTTAAAGATCCTTTAGTTCCAACCCCCCTGCCTTGGGCAGGGGCACCTTCCACCTTCCAGGTTGCTCAGAGCCCCATCCAACCTGGCCTGGTTCCATTCCAGGGGTGAATGGAAATGGTAGCATTGTGCTTTCTATGCACTACCAGTGAAAATGTTAATTATTCTGATAAAAGACTTAACACTGAGGATATTAAGTATTGTGCAGCCAAAGGCATTATCTCACCATAAAGTTGTAAGTTTAAATTACAATTGGTAATCTGTTAAATATTTGATTTTGTCATTTCTCCTTCTAACATATAAGCAAATCAGCAAACTAAAATCTTCAAATATGACAGAATAAAAGTCTGGTACAAGTGAAAATGAAGTCTGTGGTTAAATATAACTGAAGGATACATTGTGAGAATTTTTAACAGCTGTACATTGACCTGCTTTTTGGCTGTGTTTTATATGAATTTGTCTAATTAATGTTTGCCCTAAACAAAAGCAAGAAAGAAAAGAAAAAACTGATGACATAAGCTGCTTCCTTACTCATACTGGAGAAACAAAACAGATCAATAGGAGACCCACCAAAAGATCCTGGAAAGATATTGGCAGTGGGGCAGATTCTTGAGGAATAAAGTAATCTACTTGGATTAAGATCGATGGTTGCAAGTGTGGACTATGTATAACTCCTGTTCATCATCTAAATTTTTATTTCTTTTTGGTTTATTGTTTTGGTTTACAAAACTGGTTTTTAATGTAGGAAGAAATATTTCAATTAATGGGGAGCACTGCTCAAACCTCACTTTCTCCAAAGAGCAGTGTTTCTTGATCTGAACAAGGGTGCTTCATAAAGGCATAAAGTCGGACATCCACAGAGATCGTGAAGAGAGGAGATACAACTCTTCTAAGCCATGCCACTCAACATTTATGCCAAAGCGTAATTGTCTATTTAGTGGATCCATTTGTGTATTAAAACAGAACTTTGAATTATCTGCATTCTGCCAAGGAATCCTAGGATTTTGAAATGGTTAATTCTAAGTAGTAAGCAAGTAATGTGAGGAGGTTTTAAAAAAGGGAAAAATAGTGAGGTGATTCAGCTGTGCTGGAAAGTGAATGCTAAATACATATCTGCAGAAGGGCAGATAGCTTTGAAGAAAAATAATTGGAAAAAAGTGATTATGATTAGAAGGATTAAAGTATATTTAAATATGTGCAGTATATTAAACAATAAATGTGTCTTTCCAACATTTGTAAAAGGAGTTGGATTAATTGTTTCTGTCAAAGATGTGTTTGCTATTGACAAGATGGTACAGAGCAGCTTAAAGAGCTTTCAGAGATTAATTATGAATGCTAGTTTGAATCCTTTAGAATATATATCTTATCAATATACGTAAAATGTATGCACTAAATAAACATCTTTTAAAAACACATTAAAAGCTTGGGGGGAATAACTCAGTCAACTGATGGCTAAGTCTTTATTTCTACAAAGGTTAAAGCTAGTGTGGGGAGGCTGGAGAAGGCACACTATTTCTGGTCCTTGGTCTTGAAATGAAGCATCCCAAAATGGTGTGTTATTGTTATTAATTTTTTTCCTCTGCCAACATTAAACTTGGCATTATATGCATTGAAATCTCAAGACAAATTATTAAGGCAGAGGTGTGAAAATGCAGTGTAGTAAATTAAAAATTCATGTTTAAGAAGCAGAATTTGCGGTGACTCAACAATCTTTTGAGTGACTATGGTTTGGAAACGTATAGTGAGCAAAAGTGGTGTGAAGTACACTGAAATAGGCTTTGGGCTTTTTGTCCATCTATAAAGTGGCAGAATTATGAATGGACAGCAGTATAATATCATTCCACAGAAGAGACGCTGTTGCATTTTTATTCAGATAGATATAATATCACTTATGCATAATACTGTATTTCAAGCTTAAGAACATATCAAGTTCCTACCTGAAATTCCGCCTCCTACATGATCTTCTCTAGAGCCACAAATAACACAGTTCAGTTACATGATGTAACATAGTCAATGTCAGTGGTCAGTGTTGTCTAGAGAGGGCTTTCAGTTCAGAATAGTGTGTGATCACATGAATAAGAAGCTTTCCTGGGCTGGACAGCCACAGAAACCAGGGTTCTGGGCATAAGACCCAGATCTCCCACCATCTGAAGAGATTCCTTTTACCCAGAGCCATTACAGACTGTTACTCTTAACAGATGGCCTAAATGATGTTAAAGGTCTTTTCCAACCTAAGTGATTCTATGATTAGTAAGTCCAGAATGGGTATGTTTCTCTTCATCTCTGTTTTATATTTATGCTAGTCTAGAGTCGTGAGGGAGTCTCTTTTATGCTGTGTGACTGTCTTTTCCAATCCTACAGCATAAGGAAATTCAGTCTGGTTTCTTTCATTGCTATTCCCTGCTGGCCCAATTAGGTGTTCCAGCCTCTGGTTATCTGAACTGTTAGGAAACAAACAAAGTTTTCTCTCTTCTACAGCTCTACCTGTAGGTGCACTTACTAGTTTCATTTCTGGAAGTCATAGGTGTACTGTTAGGCATCTCATTATATCTGTGATTGTAATGAACTCTAAATTAGGCTTCTATGCTTTGGATTTTGTTCACCCTGCAACAGATTTTACTTGGCATTATTTTCTTACCAGCTGTAGCACTCTTTGGCCAATCAAGAATGAACTGATGCAAGGTTACAGTATGTGCTAACTTGGTTCTTAAAATCTGCTAGATCTCTGGTTTTACAGGTCAATCAGCCTGCCTTGTTGCACACATTTGCAAAATTTACGTAAGAGGCAGGTCACTGCTGAGACAGTATTTTCAGGAGTAAAGAGAAAGGGTAAATTTATGTTTGTTTCAGCCATTGACAGTGCATGGCAACAAACAGCTGTTAAGTTCATTAGGGGTCATTTCATATAACGAGTTTCATCTGTGAATTAGTATCCTTTTAGGCAGCATAATAGAGCTTGATGGAAAAGTTTTATTGGCTCTGTTTCTGTGTCTCTTATGTTTAAAGGGTTTATAGCTCTAGAGTATAATAATTTGGAATTAGTAATTTATCAATGAGAACTGGAATTGAATTAAGGTGCAAAGTTCATCTTAAAACATAACATAAATGTACTCTTCTGTTTCATTTGGTTCCAACAGTACAATAGTTGATGGTTTGGTACATAAGGATAACTACTATACCATGATTAATATGTGTATTTTATCAAAACATCGTTAGGACAATAAGAACCTTTTAATGATAGGCAGGTTTGGGGTTGGTTTATTTTTAATTGGGAAGGATAAGGATTAGATTTCAGTTGAGGTTTTTTAATTGCTTTTTTGTTTCCTTAACAGCAGTAGCTTATCTTTCCACTTTAATTTTTATTATAAAAGCTACCAGCATTTAAATGCATATCCATTTCATCTGAGAGTAGAAATGTTTGGTGTATAATTTTTTTTTTGTGCCAAAACCTTTAAATAGTTTAAGTAACTGTATCATCCTTTCAAAATCAAGTAAAATCCTTTTCCAAGTATACAAAGTAAATTAATTTTAAAAGTAAAATTTATTTCATAGTAGTATAAAACTTTATGTACCCCAGAAGTTATCCTACTAGATTTGCAACTCCAACACATAGGAATTTTTCTTGTGTGTTGATATTACAGTTATGCAAAAATTGATTCTTAGTCTGCCCATCTTTAATTATTCCACAAATCTAGATGTAAAATCTATCTGTGCTAATGAGTAAGCACTGACAGTGAAAAGTTCATATTGGACTGTAAAGGAAAACCTTGCGAGATGGATTAATATTAGGAGCTCTGAGAAGTTAGGAGTCCTTCCTTTCCCTTTGCTAATAAGTAGCATTCTCTTTTCCCCTTTCCTTCTTGGAGACCCTGTGGGTGAAGAATGACAGTGTGCTTGTAAAGAAGTGTGAACGTTCAAGTATATGGCTATTTTTACCTAGAACAGATTAAATACATTAATCCAAGTATTTTAATGTGATTTAAATGCTTTGATTTTTTGAGATGTTATTTTCCATACATTGTTTATATTATTGTTCTTTAAATTGGCTCCTTGGTTTAATGTACTTAAGTTGGTTGCTTGTGGGTTTTGAAGCTAGTTTGTCTGTAACTCAAAATAATCTGCTGGTATGTTTGAACACACAGGATTTCAATAATACACGACATGAAAATTGAGACAAATCCTTTTTCTTTCTGTAAAAAATCCTCCAAGAATTTTCAAAATATAACCCATCCTGCTGTCAAAATACTAAACCCTGTTGCTTCTCACCTCAAGCCATGATTGAACACAAAGAAGAAATCTACTCAATGATCTAAGTGTCTTTTCCAGCCTAGGTGATTTTATGATTCTCTGTTTCAACTATTGCAAGGCACAGGTTCTGATATGTTTTTACTAATATGGGTGCAGATATTGAAATTGATTACATTTGGTTGCCTACATTAAATTATTTACATAAAACACAGCATTTTGCTAAACTAAAAACATGATCTGGTTAATTCTGGCATTTATTGCTTCATTTTTTCTTGGCCAGGTAGTGGATTTTTCGAAACGCCACTTCATATGTTGGTGACACAGCTTCTCCATTACTAAAATGCAGTTAATAATGACAGCAATTTTTTAAAGAACATTGTTGTTGAAGGTGCAGACTATATCTAGATAATATTTGAGTTTAATGGAAATATTAGATTGGTAAGAGTTAATTAGGATGAAGGGTCACATAAAGTCATGATGTGCTACACTAATGTAAACCTTTTAATTTGTTTTCATTTTGAATGTAAGAAAACTAAAGCAGTCAGTTGCTTGCATATTTATGCCTTTCCCAAATGTATCACATATGAAAAGGCATTGTAAGAAGTTGAGTTTTTTCATTTTTCAATAATAGGTGAACAAAAATCTCTGATTGAGAATAGCTTGACATAATATCCAATTGAGATAATGCAACCATGAGTTCATAAACTGAACTTGGCGGAACTGATGTACAGTGGATTACCGGTATCTTCTGAGAACTAATGTCTTAACCATACAATCCTTGAGACCCATAGTAGCATCTTGAACTGTACCTGGAATTCAATAGGCAGATGATGCAGCTTGCAATGCAGTCATGTCACAATGCATCCTTGGAAGTTTTTTTTTCCTTTCAAAGCATTGTTAAGAATAACTAATTACAGCTATCCAGGCTAGAGGAGGTCAAAAAGCCATGCTCTTATCTGACAGCTGTGGTCATAATTATTGTGCAAAATGCATGTGAAATAGATGAACTTCACAGTGAAGCACTTGAAACTTCACAGATGATCACTGACCTTATTGAATTCCTCCTGCATGTGTAGCTCACTAATACTGCTAACAGTGCTTGATACAATTTTACTTTCATTTCTTCTTTTGAATTGCACTGAGTATTTTTTTTTGTTTAACTCAAAGCTAAATGTGATATGCCAAAACTCTTACTGAGTGAAATGTATACGTGTCTCTGTGTGTATGTGTATTTTCATACATACATACATGCATATGTATATGTAAATATGAAAACTCACACATGCAAAATGTATTATGCACAAAACTATATAATGCCTAGTAGATTAGAGTCAAAGGAAAACCCAGAAGAGAAAATAATGTTCAGGCACATCAGATGCCTGAATGGTTTGTTCTCGCTCTCCATTCAATAGTTTTTTCTCAAGTGTGTAATATGAAAGGTAAAAGGCTAGGTTTTTACTTTTCTTTTAAGAAAATGTAGCCTCCAGTTTCTGTGTCTCAAGATACCACCAAAGGACCGTAAGAAAAATGTTAATACGATATTTGTACATCTTTTCCTCTACTGCTTGAGGAGCCTTATATGATGCTCATGTGAGGATATCAAACTTAGCCTGAGGATTACTGCATTTTACCTGAGGGAGAAGCACTCTTGTGGCCCTTTTTCCACTAATTGCTGTTGACATATTTTTTCCATAACTTTTTGATGTTTCTTAAATTAAAACACTTTGAATTGGGGAACAAAATCAAGTTTCTTTGTGTGTGAGGGAAAGAATGAGGGGGTCTGTACCAGCAAGTGGAACGACCATTGACCTTGATTTATCCAGGTGCCAGAAACTGGGCAGTTGGGATGTCTGAGTCCAGCTGCTGGAGACATCCAGATGCATTGTGCATTATTTCTTTGTCTTGGGTTTTATTACGCTCTCTCTTTTCTTTTAATGACTATGTTATAATTATTGATAATAATATTTTAATTGCAATTACTAAACTGTTCTTCTCTCAGCCCACGTTTTACCTTTTTCTGATTCTCCTCATCCCACTAGGGAGCAGGGTGGCATGGGGAGTGAGCTCAAGGTGGCACAGCAGTGTGCATTCCACTATTTAGAATTTCTATTAGAACCACAGTGTTTTCAGATACTGCAGTTGTATCCTAAATGTAAGAACAAAGCAATTGACAAGCATTTCAATGAAAGCAGTTAAGTATTAAGGTAAATTTTTGATGTGTGATTTGTTACACAAGAACATGGAATAGAAACACCTTTGCGTTCAATGTTTAGTTTAAACTTATTTTGCATTTCAGCAACAATGCAGAAGGTTTTCCACAGAATTAGGAGTTCTGTCATGTATAATAAACTTACTAAATAAACTAAAGTATTAAATGATTTCCTAAATATTTTTATAATCTGAGATGCTTGTGAAATTATGTACTAAATTGATTTGTCTTAATTTCTATTATAACTGGTTTTCAAATTAGCAGAAAAGGTACTCTCAGGGAAAAAAGTGAACAAATGAAACCTTCCAAACAAATACCTTTTTAGTGTCTTTTATTGTAAATAGAATGATATTGAGCATGAAATTTTTTAGTTGTGTACTTGTGCTAGCCGTGCACATATATCACTTAAGTAATAAATTTGTATTACATTAAACACATAATGATAAAGTCCTCATTAATTGCTGAAGGAAGGTGACCATACTATTCTGAAAGCAAGAAAAGTGATAATGAAATGTCATTTTAAGAAATTTGTTACAGAGACAGCGTATAATGGCAAGCAAAATGATTGAAAGTTAGGCTTTTTCAGTGTTTAGGTGTTCTGGTGATGTTTTAGGGATGAGATTCTTCCAGACTTGCACAAGTTGAATAATCTTGAATAAGCACAATTTTGGAAGAAGACTCACAGGGTTGTTTTTGTTGTTTTGTTTTGTGGGTTTTTTTTATCCCCAGCATAACATGTACCTTTGAAATAACTTCCGTTGATGCCTTGTCAGTGGTGGTGTTTTAAATAGCAAAGGTCTGTCCAGAAAGAATGACTAGTATTTTGTAATCTGTCACAATTGCATGTTATGATTGAGAGATTTCATATCATTATAGGATGAATGAATCGCTCTTTTTGACAGTGAGAAAAAAAGATCATGTCAAGCACACTGGAAAAGCTTCAATGAAATATGAATCTTGGAAATCTGTGCCTGGCAATAGCATAATGCATCCTTGACAAATGCCCAAGTACAACAGCTGAGAAGCCCAAAAACTAGCGGGCATGCACATATCAATATTTTAAATTGAATTCTCTGTCATAGCAAAGCTTGGCAGAAATCAAAATCATTAGCAGGTGTATTTCATTAATAAGAGTCAGTCTCATATATGATTGTACCTAATTTCATGATATATAGTATGCAATGATTGCAATTATCCAACAAACATTTCTTAGTAACTGCTGTATTATGGTCACACAGTCTACAGAGAAGATACACAGGTTTGTTGCTCTGTTTAATATTAACTCTTGTTTTAGTTTCTGGCTAATAAAATGTGATGATAATTAATATTAGGATTGTCAAAATAATGTGGAAATAAAGGCATTGTACTCCACCATAACATACATAAAAAATACAGGTGTGCTGCCTTAATCTTTCATTAATGAGAGGTTGAAGGTCCTCTCTACTAAAAAAAAAACCAAAAAATCCCTGTGTCTAGTTGGGAGTTTACTGATGTGGGGTAAAGTTTCTTGACTTTTAATTGGAAGGGTCAGCATTTTGTTGATAAGCCATGAAAGAAACGCACAATCAAGCAATTATTGTTAAAGTAATTATAGTTAACATTACTTCTTGTTGAAAGAAAATATTGCATGGTGTAAAGTGGTAGAGATTTTATCTTTGTTTCAGAATAAGAAGACTGGCAGAAATCTTTGTGTTTGTTTTACAGCATTCCTAATGAAACCTGGGGCATGCTTACAGGAATTGATTTGTCTGCTAAATTTGTGAGTGCAAGTTGCTCAGATACAGGAAGAAAGCTGGCAACAAAGCTCTCATAGCCTAAAGACATCTCTGGCCAAGAGACTAAGCTATAACATTGCCAAGTTGTCACATTCTGCCCTTAAGCATGTGTACGATAGTTTGATGTATTCCACTTATAAAACCTTTTTATACAAGCAGGATTTTTAAGTGACAACTAAATGAAATGAATTCCACTATTAGGTCTCTTTAACTATGCCTTTTGTAAACTACTCATCCCAGGCAGCAATTTCAATAGCGAAAAATTGTCATATCTACAATTGTTCTTAGAGGTAGGCTAGTAATTACAGCATTAATGCCTTCTCTTTTCTCTTACAGCTGCCAAAAATATGGAAACATTCAGTCATGACTGGAAATGGCTTTTCAGCAAAATAATCTCAACCAAATAAATGTATATGACAGTGGATAATGCTTTCAATAGCTAATGAATATTAGCAGTTGAATTGAATAAATAATGAACCTACCAGGGCAGTGCACAGGACTAGACAGTCTATACAAATCATAGAGCTGTTTAAAATGTTTTAGATGTGATCAGTTACCTGTAGTTGGGAGTTTTGTTCTGGTTCTTTAATTTTCTTCTTTTAATTTTATTTAATTTTTTTAACTAAGGGCAGAATTTCCTGTTAATTTACTTCTTCCCTCCCCCTCAGACTTCTGATGTGGAGGAATACTCTGGTAGCAAAAATTTTGACACACAGCAACAAACCCTGGGGAGATAAACCCACCATGTCACTTTTGCTGACAAGAGATTGCCCTAGAGCTATTCAAATTTAAGGACAGAAGTGAACAGTCCCAATAACCTTACAGACTAAAACGCTTCTCAGAGATACCCTATGCTAAGATACTCATTTGAGTTCTATATGAAACATGGTGACGTCAGACATGAAATAATACTGGTTTTGTTGCACCAATGTGAATTAAATGCAATAAATTCAGTTTTATAGTACTAGTATGTCTGTAGATGGACTGGCTCTAAAGTGACTGAAGAAGAATCTTAGCTGAGCCTCTATATTGCTGTTCTGTAGATTACTGTGTTTGATTTGTTGAAAAAGCAAATTTTATGTAATTCTATGTATCTTATCTTTGTGGAACAACAGTTTTTCACTTTTTGAATGTTTAAGTTGTTTTAATTTGTTTAATTTGTTTTGATATCATTTAATTTGACAATTTTGAAAGTGTACTAGAAAACACAGGTGAAGACTGTATATATATATCTCCATAACTTCCATTTGAGCTGATGTAGTAAAAAAAAAAATTCTAAGCATGAATCTAAAAGACTGTGGTATCTACTTGATTACATTCTTCATGATTTTTGGCTGTTTAATCCCAGAGGGATATTGGTAGTAGCTTGCTCAAGTCTGAGGCATAGGAAACATGCTCTTTGCAGTAGGCAGGACTTTCTATACCTTCTGAGTCATGTGAAGGAACAGGACTAAATATATTCTTGGAACTTTTTTTGTCTAAGTAGGATTACTTTCATCTAAATAGGCTTTAAAATGTCATTTATTACTGAATTTGAGTAATGTCTACATTCTTTCTAGTTTAAGAAATAATTTGCCTTTGTACTTTATATATTTATTTATTTATTAAAGCACTCAGATGTTTTCTACTGTATTTGCATTTCATCCAAAGAATGACAAAGAAATCAATGAAAATCTATCTTTCTTTCTAATCTTGGGTGCAGACATAAACAGTGTTACAGATATTTTTGAAGTGGGTTGATTAGAAGTACATTTCTGTTCTCTGTTTTTATATTAATCTTCCCATTTCCTTTGAATATTAGATTGCTCAAGAAAGACTAGTAAGTTATAATATTCAAATGCACTGCTGTATTTTATAGCATTTTATAATAGAATCTTATTAATGCAATGTTTTTTAATACCTAGTATTGTGATGAAGAGAACATTCATGACTTTTAATTCTAAGATATTATTGCAAAATTCCAGATATTTTTCTTTTAACTATCTGTATAACTATAGAAGTAAGTAATGATACATTCTAAAATCAGTGGTCATTTTTAAGTGTGTTTCCAGAGATACTGGGTCTGATGGATATCACATTAATTATGTTGAATGAATAACCCATGATAAGAACATTTAATTGATTCATGAATGATCTAAAAAGTTTGAGAAATTATTCAGAATTTGGCTTTGGCAATCATATATTGATGCTATTTGATAGCTTTAAAAAGGTTGCAGGGGCTCTTAAAGATGTAATGTTTTTAATTATTTTCTTAATGACTGATATGAACTTTAATTTTTTTGTCTTTTCAAGTATGCTTGAACTAGAATTTTGTTTTTATCCTAGAGTTCAAGAAATAAGTATTAAAAACCCTATCAATCACAGGTATTAACTACTATTTGAATAGCAATATAATTCACAGCTACACTATTCTATGCAGACAGAGTTTGATTCAGATAGTCAGGGAATGGAAGGCTCTGCAAATTAGTCCATATGCACTGAAATTAGCTTGGTATTTGAAAGCACACATTGAGAAAGCAAAAGCAAGTACATGCAAGAAAAAAATCAAGTAGACTTGAGACTTGACTAGGCAGGCAGTTTTTGAGATGCAAGCAGTGACAGTATAAATTAGCCTGGTTTATAATGAGCCTGATTAAAATAAATCTTGTTCTAGTCAGTAGTTCTTGATTTTGAAATGGTGTGAGGTTCACTGAAGCTAGTTGGAAGTGCATGCTTACAATTCTGTAGACCTGAGAAATTGAGGGATTACATATTTTGTAATAGAAGTGGGTAGTTTCAAAACACTTGACAAGTTCATGAATATTCTATATGGATTAAAGGTAAAATATAGCCAAATAATTGTTACTACCATGTTTTAAAGCTGTCCTGAGACAGTAAGAGAATTTATGCAATTTCTTTTATGTCCAGTCATCAAAGAAATGCAAGAGATGTGAATAGATTTTATCTCTATGTATATGACCTGCAGTTTGTTTCTCTTGTTCTCTATCTAAATATAAAGTGGGCAAGAAAAAGAAAGAGAATGGCCTCAAAACAATTGCTGTGTTACTATAACCTAAGAAAGAAATGGGAAGCATGATCAGCAATCAGCGTTGTTACAAAATACTCCTGGACACTCCTCTGGACGTGCACCAGTGCTGCATTATGTTTAATGTAGGTAGAAACATAGTTGTTTGGAAGTCTAGACATTCCTTTTGTCATCACCAGAGCTCAGCTTCCAAAGGAGACTGTTGCTGCAGTGTTAAGTACTGAAATCCTAAGCATTGATGATAAAAGATTCTCAGGTTCCTTAAGTGTTTAATGCAAAAGGCTAAGTACCACAAAATGGAGATCCATAAAAGCCATCACACTTGGAGTCCTCATAAACTAGCCAATTTAGGGCAGGTGAAAAGATGTGCCTTTCTTTATATCTGGCTTTCTTTTCATGTGTATTTCTGGAAGTACCTCCACCTGTGTCAGAGAAGCAGGCAGCACTGTCTCAAATCTGTATCTCTCTAAAGATACGAGAAAAAATGTGCAAAATGCCTGATCACAAAGGTCTGGCTTCTTTGTGCTATTTGCAGTTAATTCTGTGGTCAGAGCACTAATGCTCTGCGCTTGATTCCTCCTCTAGGGAAAGGTCTTACTTTGGGTTTTACAGACTGATCTATGAAGGAGAAAATAAAAGTATTTCAGCTATTTTATCTTTCAAGAAAAATTAGGCAAAACGCAGAGGGGTACAAAGAAATAACTTTCCCCTAATGGAAAAAAAAAGAAAAATCTGAATTCCAGGTTTTCCTTATATGTTTGTGTCACACTTTCTATAAAAAGTAAAAAAAAAACAAAAAAAACCAACCAAACAAACAAACAATCAATCATAAGCAGTAACATGGGAAATATAATGTCGGGGGGTTTTTTCAGCTCTGTGAGGTAAGCATTAATTATGTCACAGGCTGTTCTGTAGTTCTCTCTAACTGCACATAATATTGAGGCTTTGACTGGAGGTTCCATACCTACAAGTTTGCAAATTAAGGGCAGTATTTAACGTCGATGTGTGTGTACTTACCTTTTTATTTAATTCAGTCTAGCATATCACTCTTATTGCCTGATTTCAGCCTCTCTAGATAGTAATTTTACAAATACTGTGGTAGACAAAAGCAATATAAAAGGCTAGGTGTTTGTGCTACCATGCATGCATATGAAAAATTCATCAGACCTTTTTAATATTGATCATAGGATGAAGAACACAGCTTGGGTTTGTGCTGGGTTAATGAGTGGTAGCTACTATGAAATATGTAGTCTTTAATTGCTTGTGAGTTAAATGCACAGTGTTGTAGTGATCCCACAGTGTAGAAACTGAAACCATCAAATTCATCTTAGACAGGATTCACCATTGTCAATTTTAATTGCTGTTTTCAGGATTAGCAAAAAAAGGTACTGACACTTCAAAACATCAGGGCAAAATCACGTACAATTTATTTCTGTATTTCAGACATATCTTTCTTACTGATTTACAGGTGCTGTGAAATTTGTGAGAGTCACCAAGACCAAGGGATATATGACACTTGATAGATCTATAACAAATAGCAGGAAGCGATTGTATGCTGCTTTCCACTGAATGCTGTGCAAGCTCCATAAGAGCTTGTCTTGCAACAGGGCATGGGTTGAATCATTCAAACAGTTTACTGAAGGGCAGCGTGTGCACGCATGTGTGTTGTGATCTCCCACCTCGCCAAGTGCCGTACTTAACTGAACTAGAATTTTAATCTGGGAATTTTAAAGATTCAACTTCCAGTGGTCTTTGATATGATTTCTATTACAGTCATAATGTGTTTTAAGCTCTGATATGCTACCTATGCTGTGGAATATCCACACATAATATAGTAGCACAATGAAATTTTATTGAAATGTATACTAAGCACAATATTCATAAAATATTTGCTTATCCTTTTTTGAATGCCATTGCCATCAGTCACATCTATAACTTCTATTTATATAAAGTCCCTATGTCACAAATTAAATGCTGGAAGAAAATATCTCTATAAAAAAGAGATCTGCATCCTTGTATGTATTTGTGCACACACTCTGAATGAGTAATTGTGTCAGCTAATTTACTTGGTTTCTCCATACAGATATGGCCATTCGTCATGACAAGATAGTTAACACATGACACAAGCATCTCTCTTAGGCATAATGCAGGCCATCCATTCAGAAAATAGGGCACTGTTACAGAAGGAAGCAAAAGCAGCTCTATCTTAGGTGTCTCACTAGTAAATACAGCACTTCTGTTTTATAATCTGAAGTTGCATTATTCTGAGTAGCATGGGATAGAAGAAAGCTGCTGTGTCAGTGGCACTGGCACTGCTTTTATGAATTTTTAAAATGGCAGTTCTTGGAGAATTACATGCTACTGATAGCAGCTGCTATTGGAATTATAGCCAGAGCTGTCTGAAAGATATGGGAGTTTTCCTCCATAGTGTATTAGAAAACTCTCCTGTGGGTGATGTTGGCTTCATCAGTTTCTGAATGTACAATCTTTAGTGTGTATGTTTGTAAAAATCTCATTCTGTTTGGAAGTATATGCATAAATCCTGGGTGGTGACATTTAAATGATATAGGAAAACTACTTTGCTATGTTGTGTTTGACCACTTAAGTAAACCACAAAGGCTCAGTGCAGTTTGTCACCTGGAATAAGATGCATTGACAATTGGGCATCAAGGAAACTTAAATTCTGTGCTTTGAGAGAGTGTGAAGTCTGTGTTTTTGCTAGCGTTGCTCAGCTGATAGTGCACAGTGGTACGCAATACATCACCATGAATTTTTTTAGCTATTAGGAAAGGAAAAGGAATTTCTCTCATTTTCACTATGGCATCTACTACTTGGTTTTCTTCCTGCATCTGTCTGCTTGTGGCTGTTTGTCAGGCAGAGGAATGAATAGACATCATGAGCACTTTACATCTGCAAGAAGACAGGGAAATACATCTCTAACCTCTAGGATTTAACTGCTTAGGCCAGTAATATTAGCCTCCTGTACAACAGTCTTCACCCTTTGTCTCAGACTTCCCAGATGATAACTCCCACTGAGAGGACTTCCATTTCTGTAGGGAAGTTGAGGTTAGGTTAAATGCATTTTGAATTTCTGAGTCCTAATAATCCTTGTCATTCAACTTTAGGTTGGTAGAAATGGGGAATCATAAAATACTAGAAAATATTTAACCAGAGTATTAAGAAAGTTTTATGGTGTCAGTCTGTCTTCATAATTGAGGTGGTGTATCCCCATTGCATTACCAAGTGGATAATTAAAATATGAGTAGACTGTGAATGCATTGTGAATACTTGATGCCTGTGATGAATGCAGGACACTTTCCTGTTTTAGGTATTTATTTGCCATAAGAGCATAAGAGGCTTGGAAGACAATAAATCAACTTTTGTTGGGTTGGTTGTTTTTTTTTTTAAATGAGAAGCAAGCGGTCTCACAAATATAAGGGATTTCATTTTTGCGGTGGCACAGTTATATTTATTTATTTTTTCAACTCAGAGCCAAAATCTTCACTAACTGAACATGGTGACTGAGGGTAATTGATGGGATTGGGGAAGAAGGGAGAAAGAATGCCTATCTAAAGAAGGAACCTTCCTTACTTCTAAAAGAAGCTTACTCCTGGTCTAAACCAAAGTTGTTTCCTTTCAGTAGGAATTTTGTCTACTTCTATGATAGTAAAAGGAAAGAGGAAGGAAAGCAGAGCCGCTGGGTTGTACTCTAACAAAGCAGGCTTGCTTGCTTGAGTCTTGATGTAGAAATACTACTGTCAGAAACTTAAGGAAAGGTGGTTGTGCTTCTTGGTTGTTCTGCAACTGTGTATGTATTTGAAAATTGAGGTTTCCTGTGACATCTTTTCTGGATTATATTTTCAGGAAGAATAGGTTGCCTCCTTTCAGGAAGCAACTTGCTTTTTACTAAACTTCCATTTTACTACAAGCATGCTTTGGGGAATTTTTCATAGCATGAGCAGAACAGTCGCTAAAAACTTTTTTGACTTGAAAGGGTATATAAAATGGATATTTTCTCAGTAATGTCATAATTTCTCTCTGGGCTTTCTTTCATTTTACATCTCAGAATACATAAATTGGAAAGTAAATGTCCCCATTAGTAGTATAGAGCTGTAACTTTTCAATACTGTAGGTTTATATGCACCTAGTATCTGTTTGCAGGGCTTTTATACTTTTCTTTCCTCTGTGGCACAAAAAATAAATTCATACAGCAAGATCCCATACGATAAGAAGTTCTGTTAGCAATGTGAATGTATAAAATACATCAGGATGTGTCCAAGTCATTAAAATATGACTATGTGTAGCTAGGAGACCTCTGTTCATTTTAGTTAATCATCGGTTTTCCAGGAACAGCTGGAACAAACTGCTGCCTCTATTTGGGCAGCTGAAAAAAGCAGTGCGTGTAGCATTAGCTCTGTGTGGGAGAGAGCAGTCCAACCAGCATCTTTTTCTGTTGCATAGCAAGACTATTTAGAGGCAGAGTATGTCAAAGATATGGGGTGGGGGGAAGAAAGTGTAATTTGTCAAGGAAGTGTGATGGCTGCTAACTTGTGACAGAGGTTTGTAGTGGTGCCATTATTACTATAGCTGTCAGGTGCCTGGCACGACCAGTATGATGAACCTTAAAAATTCAACTTCCCTTCAACAGTTTTTTCTGGATTTTAAGAATTGTTTGGAACTTGAAATAGGGTTTATAAAATGATCATTTTTATGTTGAAATGAGTTTCAGAAAGGATGAGAATGATTTTAGGTGTGAAAGAACTTTTGGCTGTGATACACTATAGTAAATTGTTGTATTTTTACATGATGAGAAGAAACACTAAGAGATCTTAGTTACATTTCAAAGACACTCTAAGAAGCAATGAGTAAATTTGAAAAAGAATTTAAAAAAATGAACATGTTTCTCTGACTGGTGGATGTTGTGCAGAACACAAGAACATAGAACAAAATATTCAATGTCTTAGATCCTATGAGGCAACTCAGCTATCAGTCAGGAAAAGAAATTCTTTTACTTTCAGTTTAGTTTTTATTTTTATTTATCATTTTTAGTCATGATTTGGAGATTTTGGATTTTCAGGGAAAAATCAAAAGTGAGAATGTGAGAGAAACAACCCTGCAGGTGCCAAGGTCAGTGCAGGAGTGGGAGCAGGTGCTCCAGGCACTGCAGCTGAGATTCCCCTGCAGCCTGTGGTACCAACCATGGTGAGGCAGCTGTGCCCCTGCAGCCCACGGGGGACCATGGTGGAGCAGAGATCCACCTGCAGCCCATGGAGGACCTCAGGCTGGAGCAGTGGATGACTGAAGGGGGCTGTGACTCTGTGGGAAGCCCGTGCTGGAGCAGGCTCCTGGCAGGACCTGTGGACCCATGGAGAGAGGAGACCACGCTGGAGCAGGTTTCCTGGTAGGACTTATGACCCCAGGGGGACCCATGCTGAAAGTTTTTGAAGGACTGCACCCTGTGGAAGGGACCCACACTGGAGCAGGGCAAGAGTGTAAAGAGTCTTTCTCCTGAGGAGGAAGGAGTGGCAAAGTGTGATGGACTTACTACAACACCCATTCCCCATCTCCCTGTGCTGCTGAGGGGGAGAAGGTAGAGAAACTGTAAGTAAAGTTGAGCCCAGAAAAGGGGAATTATTGGGGAAGGTGTTTTAAGATATGTGTTTCATTTCTCATTATCCTCCTCTTTTGATTGTTAGTAAATTAAATTAATTTCACCAAGTTGACTCTTTTTTGCCTGTGATGGTGGTTTTTAAGTGATCTCTCTAGTCATCTTATACACTAGGTGTCTCAAGAGCTGTTAAAATTAGATCTGAAATTCTGAATTAAAACAAAACAAAAACACACACACAAGGCAAACAAAAACCCCCTCCAAAATACAAAGCTAATCTTAAAAGACCAAATTGAATCAATTATCATATGTGAAATTAAATGAAGTCAGTTCCACAGACTTGTTCTTTACTAAAAGCATGCTTTGGGGAATTTTGCATAACTTGAGCAAAACAGTTGCTAAAAACTTTTTTGACTGGAAGGACTATATAAAATGGATATTTTCTTAGTAATGGCATCATTTCTGTCTGGGCTACCTTTCATTTTACCTCTCAGAATAAATAAACTGGAAAGTAAATGTCCCCATTAGTAGTACAGACCTGTACACTTTCAGTTGGAAACTTCTGCATCAGAATACTTTTATGTATAACATCTTCTCAAAAATTCTTAAGTGGATAAAATTGATAAAACCTTTCCTTATGAGATAAGCATTTTGGTATGTCTTTTAAGGCAGTTTATAGTTGTAATTTAAAACAATATCAAAATGAAACTTTTTTAACCTTGTCAAGAAAAAGCATTACAATGTGCTATTTTTTCTGTCTGTTGAGGAAAAAAGCCCCACCATCCCAAGCCCCCAACCTTTGACTTGATTAAAAACCACAGCACCAAAAACTTCAAACTTTACATATATTTAATCTTTCTGCAAGTATTATATTATGATATTTTAGGTTCTTTTTCAAAGTTTGAAATCAGTCTACTGATGACTGTTGCTGCTCACTCTCAGTCTTTATTTGGAAATTCCATTTTTTGAATATCAGTCAAGGCAGTGTTGGACTGCTGAGCCCATTCAGTTGTTCATCCATGGAATCTAAATTGCCGGGAGCTGTAAGTATTGGAGAGAAATGCTGAAAGTAATATTGACAGAAAGTAGAGCACAATATTGGTAGGAGTACTAGTGGAGGTGAGCAAAAGCTTATGCGATTTTTAAGTCTGGACACTGGACTGTGGAGAAAGAGGAGAGAAAATAGGAAGCTTGAAGGAGTTGTTTAGAAGACTGTAGAGGATAAAAGGTGAGAAAGTACAAAAATATGAAGGATCAATTGAACACTTAAAGAACCAGCCAAACATCCTAACAGTATGAGTGGTTCCCAGGGCATAGGACATGGAACAAACTCATTTCATCAATAAAAGTAATAAATTCTGGAAAAAATAGGGGAAGACTGAGGGAAGCTAAAACATTTGTCATCAATATTACTGAATTCTGTAAGTAATTGCTTTCAGAATAATGAGATTTTTTAGTAATTTTCCATTAATTGAAATAATTTTATCTAACATTTTAGTTTTACAACACAAAAAGGCAAAAATAAGACATTTTAAAAAGAACTGAAATCTAAAAAAAATAAGTATTTCAGGAGGCTATGGAATTTTTTGTGTTGGTTTATCACCACTGAAAATAGAGAGGTCTATGCTTGTAGCTTAGGTTAGGTCATTATCTGGTGAAGGATCATAGATAAGAAAAAATCCAACTGAGAGTATTTTGAACTGAACTAAAACTGATGCCTAGCTCTGTATATTTTATTAGTAACCTGGAAAAACCCTGCTGCGAACAAAGTCTTCCTTGTCTAACCATACTTCTGCTTTTTTCTCCTGTCAGCTACTGTAGTGGGTTGACCCTGGATGGACACCAGACACCCACCAAAGCCACTCTATCACTCCTCTCTGCAACTGAACAGGGCAGAGAAAATATAGTGAAGGGTTCATGGGTTGAGATAAAAACTGGCAGAGATCACTCACTAAATGCCATCACAGGCAAAACAAGCTCTGCTTGGGGATATTAATTGAAATTATTACTAACAAAATCAGAGCAGGATAATGAGAAGTAAAATAAATCTAAAACACACCTTTCCCCCACCCCTCCCTCCTTCCCAAGCTCTACCTCCTCCCATGCAGCAGTGCAGGGAGACAGGGAAATGGGGGTTACAGTCACTGCATCACACGTTGCTTCTGACACTGCTCAGGGAGGAGTCTCGCCTGTTCCAGCGTGGGGTCTCTTTCTCGGGAGAGAGTTCTCCATGAAATTCTCCAGCATAAGTCCATCCCACAGGCAACAGTTCTTCATGAACTCCTGTAAGCAGGTCACTTTTCCACAAACTGCAGTCCTTTAGGCATAGGCTGTTCCAGCATGAGTCCCCCAGAGGGTCACAAGTCCTATCAAAGAAAATCTGCTCCAGCATTAACTCCTCTCTCCACAGGTCTGCAGGTCCCTGCCAGTGCCCTGATGCAGCACGGGGCTCCCACACAGTCACAGCCTCCTCTCAGGCATCCACCTGCTCTGGCGTGGGGCTCCTCCATGGGCTTCAGGTGGATCTCTGCATCCCTGTGGTCCTCCATGGGCTGCAGGGGTACAGCTGCTTCACCATGGGCTGCACCAGGGGCTGCACAGGAATCTCAGCTTCAGTGCCTGGAACACTTTCTCCCCCTCCTTCTCCACTAGCCAGAGTGTCTGCAAGGCTGTTGCTTCCACATGTTTTCACTCTGCTCTTCTCTGGCTGCAATTACATCTGTGCAATAACTTTACTTTTTTCTTCTTAAATATGTTATCACAGCGGTTTTACTACTGCTTCTGATTTGCCCAGCCTTGGCCAGCAGCACGTCCATCTTAAAGCTGCCTGGCATTGGCTTTGCTGGACATGGAGGAAGCTTCTGGCAGCTTCTCACAGAAGCCCCCCCTCATACCCCACCCCCACTAACAAAACCTGGCCACAGAAACCCAATACAGTTACTAAACAAGGCAAATATTTCTTCTCTATAGAAGCAGTTTGGTGTGGTGCAGTAGTCCCTTCTCACTGTCCTTCCCGTGTTTCTGAAGAGCTCCTCAAACAGTTTGTCTGTGATCACACAATAACCTGGTAGCTAGTATTTTGTTTCTTGTGTCTGGTAATGCTCTGAAGATGTACAGGAATACAGAACAGTAGAGGATTTTTGCTGGGCACACAGATGTCCTATGACTCTATGATACCTTATGGTGCTCAAAGAATGAGTTACATTACAAGTACCTTGATTCACAAATTGCCTTTAGGAGGAAACACCATTGTGAAGTATACATTATGCAGATTTATCTATAGAATGAGTTTGTAATGTGCACTGGACTCTTTATTTTTTTTTTTTTTTACATAGAAAAGGAATCTCTGCGACGTCAGCAATACATCTCTGGGTGAAACTGGTAAAACTAAAAAGTCCTATCTGAAATTCTGATCATTTTTTTATCTGGCACTTCTACCTGCTGAAACTCTGGCCAGAGCCTGTAGTTGCCAATATGTTTGCTGGCAGCAGAGTGAAAAGCATAGCTTTTGTTCACAAACAGAACTTTAGCCTTGCTGTTGCAGTAAGAAAACTGTTTAAAGTCTTTATAAAACTCCCTCTTGCCTTTTTGCAAATGAAAGCCATGACTTTTGACAGTCCATCTTAGATGGTGCAATTCCACAGGCTATTGATTCTAAGGATTCAATAAATAATTTGTAGAGAATGAATTGTGTGAAAATTTTTTTTTTACTTTTACATATGGAATACTTTTTCTGGTTTTGCAAGTTATAAATAGCAAAGCAATGGTTTTTTTCACTGAAGAACTGGATATATTTTAACTATGTATTTTGGATATTTACCCGATAATATACACTAAATTAAATTGAACAGGTTTTGAATAAGCTTGCATGATCAATCCTGCATAAGTGAAAACTGAAAAAAACACTTAAATACAGCAGGATTTGATATTCCAGTAATGACGAAATTATATGACATTTTCTGGTTAAAGAGTTCTTTATTTGGAGCCAGGGCCTTCAGTGGAATGAAGAATAAATGTATTCAAATTGAGTATTTAAAAAACCTAAGTACTCGGTAAAGTTTTCTGCTCTACACAGTGATATTAATCTGTTGTTTTCTGCTCCTCCATGAATATAATTTCCAGAATGGAAACATTTCTAAATCTAAGCCTCTGTTTACACAGAGAAATGTGGTATAGTTTCAAATTATATGAATTTCCTATTTCAAAATACTCCCTTTTTATTCTTTTGTTCAGGATATGATTTAACTACTGGTTTTAGTAATTACTTAACAAGAAAGATATAGGTAGCTAAATCTTTGTGGGAAGTCCCTTTTTCTCTGGCATTTTTAACTCCTCGCCAACATTACTGTAAGCTAAAGGTTTCCATTTCTCTATTCTTGTTCAAACAGTGGTTTCTTCCTAGTAAAAGAGGAATATTGTGGAGTCAGATGTTTTAGATTCTCTAGGTTTTTATTTCTATTTACACTATTTTAAGATCTGTGATGGCTCAAAGACTGCATTTTTGTCTACACTTTTGGGCTCTTTAATCATTTCTCTTTAAAGGGCAGGATGCTGTTCTTAGGACTGAATTTTTTTCCTTTATTTTTTTATTATACAATATGCACTCTGGTTTACTATTTCATAACAAAGCATTTAAATTATTGGTTATTTGCAATACTGATAATTTTTGTGAGCCTTTTAGTATTCTCATGCTGCATTATCACCCTTCAGTATCATTGCTGTAATCTTGAGAAAGGTTTGGTTTCCTTATTTCTGTACTATTAACTAAGTTGTTTATGGATAAAGTGTTTTAGTCTGGACAACTCCCAAATGTTTGAAATTTCCACACTGAGTTCAGGCTTTGCACTTGCCAGCTGAGGAAGATTATGGAAAGAGTCTGCCTGGAGTCTGTCGAGTTCACTGATTACAGGATTTTGAGGTACACAAATGCTAAAAAGGGTTTTGAAAGACTCAGGGAATTTTCAATCAAATTTTTGTTGGAGTTGCTGCTGAATGCAATCAACAAGCTTCTCACTCCATTTGTGGTTCGATTTGCTTGCACCTAAACAAGAGCAATATATGCAAAGAGAAAATGTGATTTTCATATTGCTAATTGGCCCTTAGTACCTACATATGCCTTTCTCAAACTGGTATTTGGTAATAAATGGTATTTGCTTTAACTAATTCCTACTTAACAAGTTGCTATCTGAATTTAAAGCATTGATTATGCAGACAGAGCATTTGTAATGAAACAGAGAGCCTGAAGAGGATAAGTAGCAGGCTTTTTATCTGGGCTTTCTTAGAAAATAAATAAAAGATTAACTTACTGTCTTCTACTAAGCTTATTGCTTGCTATTTTGCATTATAATATTGAAAATATGCTGGGTCTTTGGTGGCTTGCTTTTGAGCAGTCATTTACTGACTTGCTAAGTGACAGATATACTGAGTTAGAGGGTAGAAAGTGTTGCTTATAAATGGCTAGCAGGAAAGAAAACAAAGTTTGTGGCAAACCCTGCCTAGCAGTTCAAGAAAAAAATAGACTAAGCTTATTACGGTCCAATCTTACTTCACAGGACCAGCATAAATTCATTGGGGTATTTTTTCTGAGCTGGAAAAGACAGCATTTTGAATTGCCAAAAAGATTCAGGACTAGTATCCTATCTGTTCAAATGTAAGCTGACCTAGACCTATCTTCTGAAATAACAAACAATATGAACCCATTAAGATCTGCTCATTCCTGTTACTTTCCATTCTCAGAATTGCTGTTGTTGTCACTTCTAAATTCCCCAGAGGACAGGAAGAAATGTGTCTGTTTAAACCTATCAACCTCATTTATTAGGCATTAATTTAATTCTTGTAAATTACTTGACATTCTAATTCTCCAGCAATAAAACTAAAGAAAACTGTGTATGGCTACAATCAAAGTTAAATGGAAAAAAAGAAAAGGCAAAAAAAAAGCTGAAATAGCTGCCTACTGCCCATTCTAATGAGCTTATCTCTATCATTAGAGTTTTATGGGAAAGCATCTGTTAATCAACCAAAGATGTGGAAATAAACTTGGATTTCTAATCAACATGGTTGGAGTACAGATTAGATAGGAACACATAGGCAAATTATGTCACTCACAGAATGAATGTGTTTGTTTTATCCAGGAGGAAATATCTGGCATAAAGTACTTGACAATATAACAAGATTAGCTGTAACAGAATTAAGCAAATATTTCTTTCTAATTCACCAATTCGTAACTGTTTCTGGTGAGGAGTCATGTTTAATAACATTTTGCCAGTTCAGTTTCCTATAGACAGGCTCACGCAAATATCAATTAATTTAAACCAACTGATAATTTTTCAGTATCCATCTTAATGTTACAAAAGTGAATTTACTTACTTTAAAAGAAGTTTAAGTAAAGTGAAGTTACTTAATTTTAAATGATAACTCATTCTCTTAAGTTAGTAGCTGTACATGGCACAGAATAGGTGGTGGGGCAGTGAGATACAGAAGTAGCTGCCTTGGTTTCCTGTGAGATTATCTGCATGCCACCTTCAATTATGCAGGATTGCAGCTACTTTAAAGGAGTGCTGTAAAGCCTAGTGATTCCTGTGACAGAAAGATGGACCAGCCTTTCCTCCCTAAACCTGTTGAGCCCTGTACAGTTCTTTTTTGTTGTTGTTGTTATTATTTTTATTTTATAACTGCATTCATTCAGATTTTTAAGAATTATTATGTTTATGCACTTGTCAATTTTTTTCCCATCACTGGGAATGTAAGACTGCATTTTCTTACAGGTCTTTCAATATCATTTTTTGAATGTACCTACTGAATTCAGACCTTGAGTTTTGTACGGATTGAAAAAACCTGTGGTGTTATTATGGTAAATAAACAACATTTCTTATGTGCTCCTTAATATTTAAATTTCAATAGAATCGATATAAAATGAGATTGGTTTGAATTAATTTATAATATTGTTTCATATGCTGGACTAAAATAGGTCTTCTATTGCTCTTCTATTGATTATGTAAACTGTTTTGTATGTATCTAGTTGAAGAAAAAAAAATCAGCCTCATCTGTGAAATCCATCATTTTCAGCACTACAAGTTGTATATAATCTTAAGGCTTTCATTTGAATCCATCTCATTACATATTTTTAAAAGAAGAGGGTATCATCTGTGTTGAGAACTATTTGGAAATTCTAGCATAGTTTCCTAGTTTCCTCAAGGACTAGTGCTTCCCGACACTGTCTCATTTTCCACTGCAACACTGAACTGAGTAATTTCAAACTAGGAATAGATGACTATATAATGAAAAAAAATTGCATTTTTCTCCTGTTTCTTTTTCTTTTTTTTTTTTTTCTTCTTTTAATGTAGACATCATTATCTTTGCAGGCTAAATTCACTTTGTATTAATAAGTCTTTTGGATAAAAAAGTAGGTATATAATTTTTCACTGTGAAAATAATCACAATTCATTACAAATTAATTAAATTAGAGTTTTATTTTTCTTTCCCAAGTGGTGTAAAATGAATGTGAATTTGAGGAAGTGAACTAGAGTAAGCTCAGAATCAGTGGAAAGATAGGATTGTTTTTTCCACTTCTCTCCCAATGCAGTAAGATTTTTTTATCTTGTACTTCTAATGATGTAAATAGGGAAAGGATGCATTGGTTTACTTGTATCAGATCCTAGAAGCTGTGATGAAGTCAACACTTGGTCACATCTTGCCAACATGGAGTTTCTCTTGTGGTTTACAGACTCTCAGGAGCCAGCCACCCCTTGCCACCCCACTGTGACATGGATTCGTGTAGCTCCGAGGAATTCTACCAGGCTGTTCACCATGCAGAGCAAACCTTCAGGAAGATGGAGAGCTACTTGAAGCAGCAGCAGCTCTGTGACGTTATCCTGATTGCTGGGGATCGCAAGATACCTGCACACAGGTAGGAGATAAGCATAAAATATTGAAATTATAGAAGTAAATGTTTGGGGTATGTGCATTTCTTAAAACAGTGTTTCCTGTTGCCCTTTATGCTTCTTCCTTCTTGCTTTAAACACAAGTGTAAGTGGCTGATAAAGGTGGATTTGAAGGTTGGGGCTTTGAAGGTGAGGTTTTTTGTACAGATTTCAAAAGTTCCAGTAGCACTCAACTAGCAAACTGATGGTGAGTGTGACAAACAATTCTCCCTACTGTGATACTGTTATGTGAAGAGAATGGAAATTTCTGATATGAGATGCTGTATAGCTACACTGAACACAGCATCATTTCTAACTTAAGATCCTGATCCTCTGATAAGTCTGTTGTACAGAGTCTCTCAGAAATTATAGTAGAATACTGAACACTTTATTCCCATGACCTTTCAATGAACTGAAAAATATCTTATTTAATTTTAATGATAATAATTGGTATAAAAATTATAATTATATTATCATTTCTAAAATTCTAAAAGACTGTCTGGTATTAAAGCAGCCAGTATTTATCAAACTATACTTGATTTTGGATAACAATTAGAGCTTAAAAGAGTTATTCTTCATTGAGATTTTGGTCTCAGCAATAGGCTTTCATTTAATGCATGCAAATGAAAATCCAATCCTAGAGGTGAGATTAAAATAAAGAGAATAATTCAGAATTTCCAGGTGAGCAAGTATTTTTGCATCTGAACTCTGCATAAGGCTGCAAACCAAGGGTAATCTATTCCCTGCTTGTGTCCTGATTTCTCTGCTGAGATACTAAATTCAGAGCAGGACTATGGTTCCCCAGCAGGAAGTCAGAAAAACAGCCAGTGCATTTCTGAACTCATAAATTAACTTCCTGGTGCAGAAGAATACTGTAAGGTCATCTTGGCAACTTGGACCTTACACAGTTCCTTTTGTCCTAAGTGAATATGGACACAGAGACTATTCCTGTTAAACAAAGAAGCGGGATAGTCTATATTCCAACTTCTATAACAGTGTGGGGGAAAAAAAAAAAAGGTGCAATATACAAGACCTCAAAGCCAAAGTTATTATCTAAATGCTAAGAAGTAAAGCAAGACAGAGGCCTTCATTAAAATATTTAAATCGTGGGGTTTAAAATTAGTTTAGTTCATTTCCCCTATCATTTTTAATACAGCTGTTCATATTTGGATGCACACCTTTTAGTAGTAAATTTAATTTCACATTTGTCATTTCAATTCTACAGCATATATAAATCCTTCCTGAACTTGAAAAATACTATACTAAGAAGACTGGCCATGAAATAATAGCCATAATCTTATTTAGATTTTCTAATAAACCTTTACATTTGATTTTCTACTTCTCTGTCATTTGCAGTCTAAAGTCCAAATCTCAAATACCTGGAAAAGTTTTTTAATAGTGTTTATTCTATGTTGTTTTTGACACGTATGGCTGGACAAGCACAGAGAGCTGTTTATTTTACTGTGGTCATTACAATCCTAGAAGTTACATATTCAACTCTCCCTGCTCAAATTAGGGTAAACTACAAGGTTAGATTAGACCAATGAGGTCATACCCAATTAGTTTTTG
Organism: Edolisoma coerulescens; assembly: GCA_013397115.1. Taxonomy (NCBI): domain Eukaryota; kingdom Metazoa; phylum Chordata; class Aves; order Passeriformes; family Campephagidae; genus Edolisoma; species Edolisoma coerulescens. The sequence goes on from VWZW01001754.1 coordinate 2,595,021, forward strand.
AGTATCATCTCTTGTGGAGGTTCCTCTCTTATTAGCCTGTTCCAGTTTTTATTATCCTCACTGTTTTTAGTGATGCAGCATGTGTCTTCCAGGCAAACTTACTCCATGATCTTGGTGAGGCAAATCAGTCTATAGGTGCCTACATCTTTCTTCTTAAGGATGGACATGGAAATTGACTTTTCCAGTCTTTAGAAAACTCCTGCAATTATCATGGTCCATTACAGATAGGACACAGTGGCCTTTCAGTGACACTGTAGAGCTTCCTCCAGTATTACACCTTAAACTTATGCTCAAAACAGACCATGCTAAAAAAAAAAAAAAAAAAAGACTGAGCCAAATAAAGCTTTTTTGAGCAGTGCAAAAAATCTTTCAAAAGTTTTGCATTTGCTTACAAGGTATTTATAGAAATCGTTCTTTACTATCAAATCCCTTGCTAACTTCATCTGTACCTGACCTTTGGGCCTCTCTAATTCCATTTTTATGTGTTGAGACAATGTTTCTGTATTTCTCCCTCATCATTCATCTCTGCTTTCATTTTCCATGTCTCCCCTTGTGCATTTGCGAAGTAAATATTGTTCAGACATATAGTGACATGAGCAGAGTACCAATTGTTTCCAAGGTAAATGAAAATTGTTGATCAAGCAATAATCCCGTGGGTCAACATAAAATTAAGAATATGTGTTTGCCATCAATGATTTGGTTGTTTTGAGTGACGGCAACTTACATGAATTGCACTGGTTTTAGATACTGGACTTGAAATGCTATGTTCTACAGCTGCTGAAGAAACATCAAAAATGCTGCAAAGAAAAGAGCTAAAGTCACTGCAAATGATAGATAAACCTTTAATATTTGCACTGGAGGTTCATTAAAATTTCCATCTAGGACTGCATAAATGTTAGAGGCATCTCCAAACTCAGACTGTAGTTTAAGACATTTTGATTAGTAATGCTGCTCAAAACAATATAGGAACTCAATGCTGAAGGGGAACAAAAAAAGAACAATTGTGAAATAAGGATAGAATTTACCTACCCCTGTCCAATTAAAACAAAATACTCCCATATAAAAGAGACTGGATTCAATAAGACCGAAAATTCAGTAAAAACAGAAAATGCAAAGATGTACAAGGAGAGTTACATCCTCGGCTTGCAATTCTGACTTCCATTGCACTTGTTGAGAAACCAAGAAATCAGCTTTTGTTGTTGTTATAATATAGTCAAGTATAGTTGAGTGTATAAGGAGAAATCCAAGTCTTTATTTTCTGTTTTCTTTTAATATCAAAGAAACATAGACTTTTTTTTTCTTTCCAATGCTCAAGATAAGGATCACGGGGGACTCTTACCATGGCAGAAGAGGTAGTACAGAACTATTGGAAAATTACCAGTAACATATAAAACAAAGAAATACTTTAGTAAGGCTACTCAAATATTATACAAGTATTTGAATGAAAAGTGAAGATAAATTTAATGAAACTCCTTCAACAAAATGCAGTTAGCTTTGTCTGTTTCAGTTCTCTTAGGAGTGGTAACAACTTTTTCACTGCATTTTGAGTGCTACTATAGAGAGACAAAGTTAAAATAATTGAATTAGTAACATGAGGAAAAGTTAATGGAGAAAGTTTAGCTAAAAGGCAAGATGAACGAATAAAGAATCAGGCAGAAAAGAAAGGAGAACCAGGCGCAGAGAAGGAAGGAAAGCCTAGAAGTAGGGGGTGAAAGAAGAAAAATGCACGTTATATAGTCTGAAGACTTGTTTTCTGGCCATAGTCAGTAACAGATGCAAGTGGAAAACAGCATAAAAGCAGTACAACAGCCCTATGTTATTCCCAGATATCTGTAAGGTTTGGGGGACTTCCCACAAACACTGCATCTGAACTGTGTTGTTTAGCACAATCCACTGTCCATGAGTTTAAAAACAATTCATTCAAGTGATATGGTTGGGACACTACAACAACAACAGCAAAAATTCCTGCTATCAGAGGGAAAGCAGCAAGGCAATTTAGATGAGCTTTTAATATTAACCTTGATTGATAATCTTGATATGGGGGTTTGGGTTGCTGGCAAGTTGAGTCAGAAGTGCCCTGGCAGCAAAAGGCCAGCCATGTCGTGGAGTGCACCAGGCACAACATCACCAGCCCATCAAGGGGTGATTGTCCCTCCCTGCTCTGTGCTGGCCTCACTGCGAATATTGTGTGCAGTTTTGGGAGCCACAATATAAGGACACGAAACTGTTGGAGTATGTCCAGAGGAGGGCATCCAAGGTGGTGAAAGGTTTTGAAGGAAAAATGTGCAAGGAGAGCAGCTGAGGTCACTTGGCTTGTTCATCCTACAGAAAAGAAGGCTGAGGGATGACCTCATCACAGTCTACAGCTTCCTTGAGAGGAGCAGCAGCGGGGGAGGTGCTGATCTCATTTCTCTGGTGACCAGTGACAGGACTCAAGGAAAAAGAATGAAGTCAGGGGAAGTTCAGATTGGATATTAAAAAAGGTTCTTCAGCAGAAGGGTGGTAAGTCACTCCAACAGGCTTCCCAGGGAAGTGGTAGAGTTCAAGGAGCATCTGGATCATGTGCTTAATCACATGGTTTATTTTTGTTCTAGGAGACTTAAGGGTCCTTTACAACTAGAGATATTTTATTATGATATTAAACCAGAATACTAATGCTATTACTTTATGGACTGGAAGTAGGTGCAGTAACTGAAATGGACTTTGAAGGATAAAAGAAACAAGGATGAGAGGTTTTTTACTTACTTTACTTAAGAAAGTAAAAAGAATTGTTCAGCCAACTAATCTCTCCTGAGACACCTGCAAGTGACCTGTCTGGCTTCCATCATGTGGTCCAGAAGGGTGCAAGGTTTTTATAGGTCAGCTTTAAACCTGAATGGAAGACTGGTTCTGACATTGATGTTTAGGGGATTGATTCCTGTTTCAAATTGTTTTATTAAAAAAATACGAAAATGAGGGAGAGGCTAAATGATACAGAATATGAAAGCAAAAAATATGAAAGAACATATAAAGCAAAAAAATTTGGGTAGATGAGAAAATGACATAAAAGAATTACTTGGGTCAGGAAGATGTGACACCCCACTATCAAAAAAGGGATTCAAAATCACACACAAGAATTTAAACAAACCAAGCTCTGTGAAAGAATGGGTTGTGAAGATCAATTAATAATGATGCTCTATTGCATCATTTTCTACAAACAAGTTCTAGAATAAAAGAAAAGGGTGACAAATGGACTTTAAAAAATCTAGATACTTAAGCAGTCACTTGCTCTAATGACTTCACAGATGTATCTCTATACTTTCATCAAACCTAGTGTCTCTGTTTCTGACATTTCTGCTGATAGCTCAAAGATGATAAAACTGAACTTTTCCTTCTCCTGGAAGCCTTTTTTCTCCTTTCCTTGTGGAGATACAGTGAATAAATTAAATAATTAAGTCCACGAATTGAGTATCACAGTTGACTGTGTTGTCTTTGTACAATCAAATATGTGTGCTCTGTCTGAATATGTGGGTTTTCTTCTGGAGAAAAACACTGAGCTCTGATTTATATTTGGATCATAATGGATCTTCATCAGCTCTTATTTTCTTCACTGTGACATTTTGCCTGTTCTGCCCATTCCCAAATACTGAGAAATTACTTAGATTCGTGTGTTTTCTTTTTTTTTTCATCTTTCTACTGGCTCAGAACAGTATGGAGTTCAAAATACTGGCTTCAGTATCAGGTATCTTCAGAAGTTACACAAGAACACAAGCACATTGATGAAGTGATTTGGAATATGGGCTTCGTTATGAAATCTGTCAACTGAGATATGTGCATTACTTGCAGTTTCTGAAGAAAACTAAAGCTCTGGTAAACATTGTGTGTTTGGTGGAAATTACGATGTCAGATTTGTGTACCATTCCTAAAAACATGGTGACAACATAAAAGATATAATGAGATGTAACACTGTGTTTCAGTTTGTACAGTAGAAGAGATAGAGGCATTTACTGTATTTACAATTAAGTTTCTGAGAGACAATGAAAGACTTAAAAGAAGACAAATTAAAGAAAGTTAAGAATGTAAACTCAAAAGGCATGGCTCTCAAGGTAAAGAGAGAACATCACTTAGTGTAGAGTATTGGTGTCTCTTATAGCTATATGTTATATAAATAATTAATATTAAAGCTATTTTTGAGAAAAGAGAAAAAAGCACTTTCTTGTTTCAGAGTTAATCAATTATCTTCAAAATTCCATCTGCCTCTCTATTTGGCCTCTTTGGGGATATTATTATTATTATTATTATTAATCATTAATACATAGTTGTTCTCAAAAAAAATTGCCATGGTAATCAGCAAAGATAATTACTACCAGTGGTAGTCCAGAACAGTTGATCTGTTCCATAGCTTGCTCCTTTGCTGTGTTTTATCCAGAAAAGGTGCCAGTCTTGATTGTACTGTCAAAATTTTTCTGATTATTTCAAGTGAATGCATGGATATTCCTTAGAATGTGTTCTGCAAGCCTTAAAATTTATGAAATCATGAAGCCTTCTGCACGCATACAGTAAAAGTTTAACTCTTGCTAGAAGAGCTGTGGAGCCGCTATCAGTACAGAGCTATCCATAGAGCTTTACTATTAGTAGATACACAGAGTGTCAGCTGATGTCCCCTACAGAGCAACTAATCACTTTAAAAAGCAATGAATCATAGGGTTGGCAGGGACACCATTCACTAGACCAGGTTTTTCAGAGCTCCATCCAGCTTGGCCTTAAACACCTCCAGGGATGAGGCATCCACATCTTCTCTGCACAACCTCTTCCAATGCTTCACCACCTTCACAGTAACAAATGTCTTCCTAAATCTAATTTAAACCTACTCTCACTTTGAAGCCATTCCCCCTTGTCCTATCACTACATGACCATATAAAGAGCCCCTCTCCACCTTTCTTGTAGGCTCCTCCAGGTACTGGAAGGCAGTAATTAAGTCACCCCTAAGTCTTCTCTTTTCTAGGCTGAAAAAGCCAAATTCTCTCAATCTTTCCTCTTGGGAGAGGTGCTCCACCCCTCTAATCATCTTGGTGGCCCTGGACTCGCTCTAACAGGTCGATGTCCTTCCCATGCTGTGAATCATATCACTATTCATTGAAAGTGAGATTTTAAAACTGCAACTCTTTAAAAGAAGTAATACTTATGAATGCATATATGTGAGTCTATAGAGAGAGAGATATATATATATATGCGCCTACTTTCACAATGCTATCTGTCAAAAAGGAAATGAAAATGTCATGTGGAAAAATTCTAAATATTGCCTTTTTTCCCCAGAATGTTTGTAAATGAAAGCCGTTCTTATGCAGTGCTCCAGGTGGGGTTTCACCAGAGCAGAGTCGAGGGGCAGAATCCCCTCCCTCATCCTACTGGTCACTACTGTTTTGATGCAGTCCCAGGACACATTTGGCTTTCTGGGCTGCAAGTGCACGTTGTCGGGTCATGTCCAGCCTCTCACCTACCAGCACCACCACGTCCATCTCAGCAGGGCTGCTCTCGATCCATTTGTCCCTCAGCCTGGATTGATAGCGGGAGTTGCCCCAATGCAGGTGCAGCACCTTGCACTCGGTCTTATTAAATCTCATGAGATTCCCATGGACCCAGTTCTCGAGATTATGTGTACTTCTATGTGTACTAGCATAATATACATGGAAAAACAGTCATGTCTTGCCTATGAGTTTTCAGTCCAAGTAACATCTGATATTCTACTCAGTTGGCAGTAAAATATAGTAAGAGTTTCCTTAAAGATTTTAAGTGATCAAGGTTTGTTTGCCTCTTTTGATTAAGAAATGCACCATCAGTTTTGAGGCAATTCTGTATCAAAGGTGTATATGAAAACAGTTGTGAAAATGGCAAAGAAATATTCTATAATAAACTAAAATAAAATCTGATATCTTGGGAAAAAACATCACAAGCCTAATCAGTCATATGAGTTACTTATAAAAGAAACCAGAAATTTATCAGGCTGAAATTAGTTGTAAAGGTAAAGTAGTCCCTTAATCTGGAGAAAATCTATTTGGGTTCACAAACTCATTTTAAGCCATGAGTTACCTGCTATGAGTCTCAAAGATGAAAGGGTTTATTATGTATTCTCCCTGCCAGATCAGTAGTTGAAAAAGGTGACATCCTGAGACAACTGACCTTTCTTGATTAATAGGTCAACATGCTTTTAAACCAAGATTTAGGGCTGTTTGGAGCTTTCTGATCTACAAAAAGCAGCAGATCATTACAAATTAATTAATCTCTTTGATTTCTCACTTTTGATCTTCTATCTCAACCCTGGAACACAATAAAGATTTACAAAATGTGTCACCTTTCAGAATTAAGTGTAATTAGCAAGTGCCTCTCACTTCAGTTCAACTTGTGGAGCACTTCCCAAGGTAAAAGTTAGTGTCTTGAAATCAAGTAACTTATTTTGGTTATAGTAAGTTGATAAAATAGCCGATTCAGTATTTCTGTTAACTATTGATTAACATAGGACACTTTAAAAAAACAATCCTCTTTCCTTATCACTCTTTTCAAAACCTTGTCTTGCTTCTGTAGGTGAGCTGCTACATCACAGAACCTTTCTGCTCATTTAAGCCATCTTCTTTGATAAGTGGTGCAAACCAGTAGAGATAAACCTCTAAGAAATACGGGTAACGCTGAGGACCTGATATCTGTGTTATTTATTTTTCTTTTTTTTTTTCCCACTTTGGACTGGATCTTGTGTGTTCCTGTAGAATTAATGCTCCTCTGCAGCTGAAATCCATAACTAACTTCTTTGACTTTCCTCACCCAAACTGTGTAAAATCACATATTTTTATAGAAGCTTGTGAGAGAGATTTAATCCTTCTGTTATTTATTTTCTGTCCTCCCTCTTTTGTTTTTTGTTTGTTTGTTTTATATTTGACAATATATGCACAGTAAAATTATATAATAAATAACAGCTGAACATAAATTACCTGAATTAAAAATATAAGATTCTACTGTTTGAAAATATTTCCATTGATTATTAACTGGTGTATTAAAATTTCTGTTCATTCATTTGTCCATTTTTTTTGATTCAGCCAAGGATTTTAGCCTTGCTTTTAGCAAGTGACCAAGCTGAATATCTGTATTTGAATTTAAATGATGGCTAGTAAATCTGAAGCAGCACCTAATGGAAAATGGTCTTGAATGAAAATCTCGATCACATACCTAAATTACATCTCTGCTATCTGTGAGAGTTTTTATCTCATAGAACATCATCAATACTTCCTGTATTTTTTCCTTTCTGTGATTTTTGTGATGGTTTTATTAAAGCATCTATTAACAATAAAGTTACTTATTTAGAAGTGGTCAGAAGAAGTGTTAGAAGAAGATTTACAAAGATAATAAATAAGATATAAATAAGACAAAATAGAATAAATAAGCAAACATAGAATGTAAATGTTCCTCAATGGTGAAAAAAATAGTAAATTAGTAAATAGTAAATTCTAGCGGCAGCACCAAAGTATATTTCTAAGCTCATTTTTTTGTAGTTATCTATTGTCTTTTAGTCATTACAGAAATATAAATGTGAACTGTTTATGAATTAGGATGTTTACTTCTAAAATTCATGATTGCTAGAGTTGAGCACAAGATGAAAAGTGATAAAACTACTACACCTGTTTAGTCATTTCCCATCATTAGAGGCAAAGATCGTATAGATGTCGCCAAGCTGCTGTACTTGCTGGTAAAATATAGTAGCTTAAAGCACTGTAAAGTTATGAAGCCAATTCAAGCTGTCATATTTTACTTAGCAATTGGGTGAGCTAAGAGAGCAAAGGCAATCAATTACCGTGGTGCTGATAAGAATTAATTTGTTTATCTTCACTATTTTTTTTAATAATAATTTGCCCTGAAAAAACTAGGTAACGATATACAAAAAGGCTAAATGTTTTTCTCTTGGTTTCCAAGTTCTGCAGTTGTGATTGTTGTGGTTTTTATTAATGTGTTTGTATATCATGTTTTCAAATTAATCCAGAAATGTGACCATCTTTATGGAAGCACATGGTACACTCTTTATAGCTGTACCACATTTCTCTCTCAAGATTATCTGTGAATATTCAGTCCTAACAAGATCAGAATTACACTGTGGATGGTATTTAGAAGAACGCCTTAACTTAAAGCCCCAGTAATTACAATCATACCTCATACTTGCTGTGGTATTGATTTATCTAGATCAGATCCCTAAACAGCAAGCTATGCACATTTTGTAGGTATTTTCAAAGTATTTTCCTTAGACATGTTTATTAACAAAACTATGCTATTACACAGTGATGCTATTATATATTTTTAGTGAGTAGCATGTTAAGCTACTAACAGTTTAGTGGAAGGTTTATCGATTGTCTGAAGTCACATGCTATTATTAAAGTTTGTAACAAATAACCCTTTAAGAACAAGGAAGAGTACCTCTGGGGTATGAAATGCATGTCATTAATAAGTTGTCTTTGATACTGAGAGGTTATCTTGTTAACAGTTGGGACATCTGCATGATTGGAATATTATCAGAAAGACTGAGCGCTAATTTCTATGTCTGTTTTATAGTCATATGCTAAAGTACCACTTGGTTCATATCACAGGAGGCAAAACCAAATTAGAATTAAATGTCATGCTGTGTTTTGCTGCCAATGTGCATTAATAATACATTGCTCCTAATAATTTTTAATTATAATGAAAATAATTTTTTAAGAAGTTTACATATATGTGATATTTCTAATACATATATCCAAGCAAATTACACCAGTTTCTAACTTTTTTGCAGACTTGTCCTCAGTTCTGTCTCTGACTACTTTGCTGCCATGTTTACAAGTGATGTTTGTGAAGCCAAGCAAGAAGAGATCAAAATGGAAGGCATAGACCCCAATGCACTGTGGGATCTTGTTCAGTTTGCATATACAGGTATTGTACCGAATACATTATACTTCCTGTAGAGGCAGATGTTGATGTTTCTGTTTGCTACATTGCAATGAATTGTATTTTTGTTTAAATATTTTTCTTTTTAATCTTAATCGTCAAAAATGTTTATTTACTATTTCTAGGAATGAATTCAGATTGTTATCTCTTATCTCCAAACTATTAAATATTTTAGACTTCAAGTCTAAAATTCAATAGGAATTGTCGAGTTCAGTAGGACAGTCAAGAAAATGATGTATTTTTCTTGGTTTTCAAATACTTGAAAAGAGTGCCTCATACTCACATAATATGAATTACATAAGATCACTGAAGGAACAGTTGTATTTTTTGAAGAATAATCCTATGTTGCTGTCTTCATCAAATCTGAGTTTAAATAATTGCATAAATCTTTAAAAATTTGAAAGACTTGAAAGAAAAAAATTTGAAATTTAAATAAGAAAATGTTTTAAAAGGTTTTATTATGAGCCGGATGTTTTCACTTTCATTTCCTTTCATAGGCTGATACTCTGTTTTGAAGTGTAAACTTATGAATAACTCACAATTCAGAGTTAATAACTCAAAGCTCTCTTCTGAATAGTTTTTAAATTTTAATGCATTATAGATTTGGGATTTACCCTTTTAACCAACTTGTTACGCACAATATAACTGAAGTGCATTAATCTGAAAGAAAGAATTCTAATGTTAAAAAATAAGGTAATTTAAAGAGTGAAAATGCTTATAAGATTTGTCTTCCATTGCCTTGGATCATGTAAGTATAAAATATATACTGTTTTCTATTTGTTTCCTAAAAGACATCCTTATATTGTTTACATTAGCCATATTTTATCATGATGATTCCATCGTATATTTGATTTAGATTCAATTTTAAATGGATACCCCTAACCCTGCAGTTCTAATCTTCTCTAAATACACATATAATAATTTAATCACAAGTTGCTGTTCACTTTGATATATTTAATCAGGATATGTGCTGGGTTTTTTATGACATAATAGCTTTACCATCTTAATAGAAAACAGAAACGGCAAATTAACATAATTTAAGATAAAAATACTCTTTTTGAGAATAATGTTTGAGAAATATATGTTCTAGGAATGTAAGACCATTATTTATGTAGTACTCTACAAGTTCAAAGGGTAGTGCCTACTCCTGTCAGCTGTGGCTTTGCCACTCAGGAATGTGCATCATCCAGAGGGTTTCAAGCTAGAGATCTATGAAATGAAGTAGTTCCTATGAAGCATAAGAAGGACACAATCTGATTCCTTGGTGAATGAAAAACACAGGAATACTGGGGCAAAAAGAAGAATACCTTGGCACAGAACAGCAAAAACCACTACTGGTAATCTTAAATCATTTTGTAAGAGGAAGGTAAAAGAAAGAGGAGTTAAGAGAAGGGACAGTGTTGTTCCTCTGGGAACAAAACTGTGGAAATACTCAAGTACTATATGGTTCTTTTGCCTCAGTTTTCTCTAAAATATCACATGGAAAGATACAACAGAGTTGTTACTGATAACAAAGATAGCACATAAGCGTAGGTTAAGAAAAGAAGGAGATTCAGAAGAAAGGGAAAAAAAAGATAAACATTTTCAAGATGAATGAAGCTATCTAAGAACTTTATGGTTATCTCTGAGAACTTTGGAGACTGGATGAGGCAATGAAAAAGTAGAAGAAGCAAACCTCTGCTTTCCAAAAACATTTGAGATTTTCAGCTCCTTTATGCTCCTTGATTTCTTTATGCCATGTACTCTGTTCATTATATGAGGTGTAAAATGTGAAAGTTTCTTTTTGGTGTAAGGTAAATAAGAGCTAGACTTCACAAATGGATGAAAAGAGAACTCCACAGCTAGTATAATTCCCATGTTTTCTAATTTGCCTTTTGTGAATTTGCATCTATAATATTTGTTAATTTAAGCAGTCACACAGTCCAAACTCCCTCAGAAATGGCAACATTATGTGCTATTGGTTCAAGGTGTAACATCACCTTGAACAATTAGAAACTTAAGATGATAACCAGGATCTTTAATGTCTTTCACATGCAGTGGTAATACACCATTATCCTTTTTTTCTAACTCATTTTGGAGACCAAATAAGACTTTAAAAATGTCTTAAGTTTACACTTGCAAGTTTCACAAATACTTACTGACAATACAAGAGTGATGAGATTCAAGAAATGTGAGACAATTTACATGCTAGAAGAGTACATGTATTGGATGCCATGGATCATTCTGTCTTGCATTTCTCTTCCACCAGGTTCTTTGTCCTGACTTATTTTGATTTATTCTTACTTATTCTTACCTTGTGTCCTTATCTCCTGAAGTTAATGTGGGATGATTTCTTTCTCTATTCCTTTTCTCTGCATCAGATGTCTTAGCAGATACCTAAATTTCCTAGTTGCAGTTATGCTAATAAATTAAACAATGCTGAAGAAGGTTTGCAGACACTGGAACACAGTTGTCTCTGTTGATCCTGGCAGTTTTAGCCAAATCCAAATATCAGTCTCTCTAACAGATGGTGGGTATAGCTTGGATACACAGCTCATCATTAATGTGGGCAACCTTGTACAGAGGGTAAGAGCAGTCAAAAGTGCTATGGAGAATTCGGTGATAACTCACATGATTAGTGAATTCCTAGAAAATAGTCTCAAACTTTTTCAGTTTATTGAAATTAAATAAAATCTAGGCTTCTCAGTTAATCATCCTGTTTTCCCTTGACCTTGCCAGATCAAAATCTTAATTTTTTCCCTTCCATTTCATTTCCATCATCTTACGTGACTTATCTAGCTTCATCATTTCTTATCTCCTTTCTTGCACTCTGATTCCTTATTTACCACCAGTCTAGCTCATGTCCCCTATCCCTTTGAGTCAGTTCATTTTCCTTGTGCTGTGTGGATGTGGACAAGTGGAAATTTAAGAAAAAAACCACTGTTCTGATACCCAGAATCACAGCAGCCAACAGAAATTCCCTTTCAGGCTTTTGATTTGTAATCTGGAGCATATGTCTGTCTAGACTTAAGACAGAATATCTGCAGAATTTTGCCGCCAAATTCCAATTACTGACTGAACAATATGTGAAAAAGTTTTCAACAACTCATGTCTGTGACCAGTTCAGCTCTTTATTGTTTTACCTCAGGAATAGAAAACAATTTTGACCAATGGGCAGTTATTGACTCCTATTTTCTTTTTCCTGTCACTACCTTTATAGCTCAAGGAGCTAAAAAAAAAAAAAATCACATATAGTTGCTGCTGTTATAGAGATGGTTTTCCCTGGGGAAAACTGAACATATCAGAAAAAATACAGCTGAACAGGGACTTGTTTGCAAAAATGTGGAAGTTAAGAGTATTACAGTGCAAATATGTTTAGAAGGGAGGGTAAAGAGGGAACCATTTCCACATCTTATTATCTGTAATTCAGTGAGGTTTATATTTTTTTTAGAATCTAGTGAAATTATTTCATTTTTACTGTGGATCATACATATTAAATAGGACTTTAAGAAGGATAAAATATATGTATCTATGAAAAGTATTATTATAGATGCAGATATCCTAAACTGATACCAGACCCTTCACCAATATAATCTAATACTGTTGCAAAATATCAGAATTAAAGTTCAGCACAGGGAGGCTTTCTGCATCAGACACTTAAGGAAAAATAATCCCGGGGTGCATGGGGCACAGCATTGCCAGCTGGGCAAGGGAGGGGATTGTCCCGCTCTGCTCTGCACTGGGGCAGCCTCACCTTGAGTCCTGTGTGTGGTTTTGGGTACCACAATATTATGAAAGACATTAAATTATTAGAGAGTGTCCAAAGGAGAACCACGAGATCTGTGAAGGGGTTTGAGGAGAAGCCGTACGAGGAGCAGCTGAGGTCACTTGGTCTGTTCAGCCTGGAGAAGAGGAGACTGAGGGGAGACCTCATTGCAATCTGCAACTTCCTCGTGAGTGGAAGAGCAGGGGCAGGCACTGATCTCTTTTCCGTGGTGACCAGTGACAGGACCCGAGGGAATGGCCTGAAGCTGTGTCAGGGGAGGTTTAGGCTGGGTATTAGAAAAAGGTTCTTCACCCAGAGGGTGGTTGGGCACTGGAACAGGCTCCCCAGGGAAGTGGTCATAGCACCAAGCCTGACAGAGCTGAAGAAGCATTTGGACAATGCTCTCAGGCACATGGTGTGACTCTTGGGGGTGGTCCTGTGCAGGGCTTAGAGCTGAACTCAGTGATCTCTGAGGGGCTCTTCCAACTCAACTTATTCTGTGATTCAGTGATTCTGTAAGCAAATAAATTTCTAAATAATTGGCAAAGTAGAATTACATGGTGACCAGCAGAGCATCAAGTCTTGTACAGCCTTGATTAGAGCAGCTCCTTAGTGAAGGCACCTGCCAATCTAAGGGTAGTAGCAGGAAGACAGAAAATTAGACAACCAAAAGTACTGATTTAAAGATAAGAAAAGGTGTTGAAGTTTCTGTGAAGATTCAGCGTGGCTAAATATATAATTATAAAGTTATGTGATAGATGTATCTATAAAACAGAATTTGATTAAAGCTGAAAAAATTGACATGTTAAAATATGTACTATAAACTCTGTGTTAGGTCAGTCTTGAGGTTGTTTTGGAAGTGTTTTGGGTTTTTTTAAAATATATAGAACTTTTTTTTTTGTAAAATTAATAAGGTAGTGACTAGATATTGTTTTATCTGAAATAAGCACAAAATTTTCTAACTACATAAGCTACATTATAGTGTAATTAAAACTTGTAAAATTTAAATTGTGTAGATGATGTAAATTTATTAGAAAAACACTCGATCAAAATTGTGTACTTCTTGTAGTATACACAGGCTCACAAGGATAAATCAATACAGCTTTACCACTGTTTTTCATGAAGGATATATTTGACCAATAAAAAATATGCAACTTCATTAATCTATCCACACTTTGCTGCATTTTGTTGGTTTATTCAAATACACAAAGTATGTTTTCTCTGTGATATAGCAGAACTGTAACTTAATAGGAACCAAAACTTCCTCTTTGCATATCTTCCCCTTGTGAGCTAACTGAGGAAATCTGAAGCCAACACTTAGGTGCAATGGCTATACAGAAAGTACATTTCATTTTCAAGCAGCAAGATGATTGATAGCAAAAAAATCTATGATTGAGATCTTAGTGCCCTGGGATAGGTGGATATGTATTCTTTGATATTTTAATAATTCAATATAAGCAGTGATACAGAAGAGCGTTTCTTTACCTCATTTTCTTAGGTAAAGCTTCTTTCTTGATCTTAAAGCTTGAGTTTTCATTATTTTCAATTGTGCTTCAATAAGTCAGAGAAGACTGAAACTGTAGATTGATATTCTGTTGTTTTGCTGCTATTGGTGACTCTAGGAGTCCTCCTTTGAAGTTACAACAGAGCTGTGAAGTTACTATAGATTTCCTATATTGGGAAATCTAATTAGCATTGGAATATCTAATTAGCATGCATTCCCAACCGTGATCAGAAGGGTAGGTTGGTGCTTTCATACTGTTAATGAAACTGAAAAAGCAAAACCCATTTCAGTAATAGAAAACTAAAAATCCTTGATTTATTTATACATATCTGAAAAAAAATAGAGAATGGATCATACATGGAGGAGGTTCAGCTCTGCTGTATAGCTTTTAATTAGAGTTTATTTGGGAGATTCTTTAATTAAAGTACTGTCAAGTGTCTTTGTCAGTGTTATAGCTAATAACACACACAGGGCTGACAGCAGGCATGCAGCAAGTAGGAACAAGCACAAGGACCGTTAGGTTCCTGCAGCACAGAAACTATATTAATTAAATGTCCCAAGGAGGTTTCTTCTTGTGTTGGTGTAGGGACTTCTTTTTTTAATTGCTGAAACTCAGTTGTCTATATGAACAAACAATGAGAACAACTCTTAGCAAACGTTGGGCTTGTGTCGGTTAATAGTGTCAGAGTCCATGGGTTATCACAGACACAGGACTATGCTACAACATGCTGTTTGAATGTGACTGCCATGGTTTAGAGGATGACAGTATTTGGAGTAAGACTGCGGCTATTTCATTCCCATTAGCCTCAGTCCTAGAGGGAAATCCCAGACAAACTTAACTCAATAGATATAATGTAAGGCTGTATGTATTTTATTGAAGGCTTATGCTAGACAAATAATCTGGATTTTAGGTGCTGGTGGCATGTTTACAGTGTTTCAGGCTACTCCTCTGTAGTAGATACTGATCACATTGAGAACTGGAGTTACCCTGATGCTGTAAAGGTCCTTGCCTCTGCCTCTGTGACATATTGAGTTTGTTCAAGGGTTATTTGTTCTGTAGTACCATGTTAGAGACCCCTGTGAACATGGACCATGTCTAACTAGCACTTTTTGCAGGAGACTGTTATCTGCTGCTGTCCCACTCTATTTTCTCTGCCATGTATTTGATGGTTGACTTTGCACTTGCTGAGAATAGGCCCTTAAATTTCCATTCATTTCAGATGGGAGATAATTTGTTCCAGGAACTCTGGGGTGAGTGATAAAAGGACAAATTAAGGTGATTGAATGGATCTGAAAGACTTTGTCAGCCGTTTTGTAATGGAGAGTACAGAAAAATGGTTGTATATCATACTGGATGCTCATAGGCCTTGAATAAACTTCTGGATATGGAGGATCCCCTGTGAAATTCTCTTCTAGAAATAGATACTTGTCATAATACATGTCATACTTTTCAGGAGTCAATAAAGAGAGAGTTGCAAAGAGAGTTATCCAAAGAAGCCTTCTTTATCAGGGTTGCTCCAGTTTAGGAAGGAGGAAGTGGTAATGATGGCACGATCTATAGAGCCATCATTCAGGTTATCTGTCCGTGGATGTTCTGCATTGACTACACTTCAAAGTTCATATGTGTGGCTGCACAGCCACGCTACTGGGATGTCCTCAGCATCTTGCCAGGTCGGCTGCTTGGAAGGGCGCGTGAGCCTGGATGAAGGAAGCCCACGGTCTGCATGCCACGCCCTCACTGCAGCAGGAACACACACAAAAGCGGTCGAGAATGCAGCTTCCCTATTCGAAGGGGCTTTCCCCAGGCTGGTGGAAGGCGCGCCGGCAGAGACAAAGGAGGAGAGAGGCGGCCTGCTGCTTCTGGTTCCAGGAGGTTTAATCTTCTGAACATGGGGAATGCAGCAAAGGCCCCAAACCAGGAATTCCATGCACTTTTATACGGGGACATAGGGAGGCGGAGTGCAGGGCATAATCCAATAGGGAAAGGGAACATGAGAGGGATCGACAGGGAAATAGCCAATGGGAATGGAACAGAGGGGACATTACAGACAACCAATAGGGAACTGAGGAGTAGGGTTGCAGGGGGCTGTGGGAACTTGCGATTCACGATGCTACACATATGTACCTTTGCTCCAGTTACATTTCAGATTGACATTTTCATATATACTGTTCCTCATAAAATTCTTACTTATGCACTGGGGTTAAATTCTCAGCTGTACTGCCCATGTATACTGCCCATGCAAGAATCTTTCACAGTTCCTCAATGTAACTGCAGGCCCAGATCATTGTCTTCTTTCCCCTATGAATGTCAGCCTGCTTGGAAAAAGTACCTTTCTTCACTGAGTATCTTTCTGATCCTAACAAACTGTGGGCTTTCACATAATTCAAATCTGTAGGAAAGAACTTCAGAGACCAATTTACCTTAAAGAACTGCAAAGACTGACTGCATCCTTTTTTTTTTTTTTTTTTTTTTTTTGAGCTAGTCATACTCTGAGGATCTTGTTTCCATCTGGAGCAGATGTTTTTCATTCCTGTCACTGAAACACAACGTCTCTGCTCATTCCTGAAGTTCTAAACTCCAATGAGTTGTTATTCCTCCTTTTACCCTGTGTACTTCTTTAAGGGGTAGAATGGGCAGTTGTGTATTAGGAGCCAGCTGTTGTCTCATTCTTTTGGCAAAGTATATGAGAATTGCTTAGAAAAGAGCTCTGAACTGAATATCCATAAATTTTGAGTATTCAGAATGATCTAGAATATTATGGAGAGATAGATGGTGATTGTATTTCCTTGTACTGTGATGCAATCTGCTGTTCTGTAGAAGTCAAGACGAATAAATTCAGGCAGACACAGGGAAGCAATGAGTATGGAGGGGAAGAACAGATAACTGGGTGCACTGCAGGGTGCATTTTTAAAGCTGTCCCTTGCTAGGCTCAAAGTTCTTCATCTCCAAAGAGAGATTAAAACAAGTACTGAACATTAATACAGGACATGGCTGGAAAGTGAGTGTTCCTTTGAATGGAGTATCATCCCTCTATGTTGCCATCTGGCACATGCCAGCCTGTTGCTTAAATGGCATCAGGGAAGTGATCAGACAGGCTGCTGTGCCATGGTCTGCCTCTTTAATGTGTTTCTTTCTGGTGGCCCTGCAGTGGAGATGTGTACCCATATCCACTCTCTTGAGCTCAGCTGCCTAGCTGCATATCCTCAGTTCCAAAACAAAAGCAAAAGAATCATGAAAATTGCAATGATAGTTTGTGAAAGAGGTCCTCACCTTTCAGGTGTTTACTCCTGTTCCTGCATTGCAAAACACCTTCACTCCCTTTCTGCTCTGTGCCCATCTGACAGCAGCTGTGATGAAATGTACCCTCAGAACAGGATGCGACGGGAGTACTCGCATCCCCCAGCAGTGCAGTCCAGCCCAAAGCAAAGTAGATTTCATTAGGCTGTAAGATGGACTCATAAACAAAAATCTTTTCTTGGCAATTGATGCCTCCATTTCTGTAACTTTTTGTTCTCTAAGCGTGGATTTGAACTGCTCTGTGCTACCACAGCACAAGCTGCCAAACCATCACCTGAGAAGTTAAGAAGCTTATTCTGGAAGAGGTGAGTGTCCCTACTTCTGACCTAGCTTCAGATGTGGAGAATAAAATGCTGCTCCTTCAAACCTGAAAGCTGAGCTCTTTTGTCCTTGAGACATTTTTTTCCTTTTTTAAATTTTTTTTTTCCACCAGAGGCCAAAGCTTGACTGTGTTCAATGCAATAGAAAGGTTGTGTCTCTCTGAGATGTACTCAATATTTGGTACAAGTCTTGTGGAATAAAACTTCCCCCCATTCTCAAGATGAAGTTTGCTTTTGTTTAGAAACATAGATTCCTGGAGTGGCTTTTGATGTGTGCAGCATGATAAGCAGAGCCTACAGTCTGGAAGAAAAACATAAGTACTGAAGTCCATTGACTAAAAACAGTTAAGGGAAACTAAGGCCTTATACATGAAATGAACTTTTGGGAATAAATTTTGTCATCTCCCAGCCTATTTTGTGTATGAGTGCAAGATTTGTGCTGTTTGAAATTTAATTAGTGTCTGCTGGTTTTATTTGTGTATTTTTTGAGGTAACTTTTATCTTGGCTTTTTTTTTTTCTTTGTTTTAACCTGTGGGTTTTTATTCCTCTATTTGTGTACAAAACTAAGCTTAAAATTTCCAAATGCAATGCCTGTATATTGGCTGAATTATTGGTGACAAAATTATTAACATAATGGTCATCTGTGCAAGTACAAACTAGTAATATTTAGCACGTAATCCCAAGAATGGTGTTCATATTTTAACAAATTTTCTGTAACTGGAACAAATTCTCTATAATGGAAAAACATATCTTCTATCTCAGACTGCTAGCATATCTTTCTTCACAGTTGATGAAAGGGTTTTATGAAGATTAGGCTCACAGCTAAAATGATTTACTGCTGTATGTTATTTGTATGTATATCTTACAGGGGACTAAGTTCAAGTATATGAAGTGAGCTAAGGCACGTGAATGGCATAAAGAGAAAATAACATTTTAATGTCTCTCACTAAAAAGCTGATGGATATGAGTCAGTGGACAAATTTTCTTTAAAACCTGACATTTCAGTTATACAAGAGGTGTTTTGGTTTGTAGTTTTGAGGATTTTTTTCAGAAGAAGAGATGAAAAGGTAACACGTTGTGGATTATTTTGGCTAATATAGTTTTCTGATCTTTAGCCAGACATTTGCAAGAAGTTTCCTGCTCGGGGGGATTTTAATTTGTTAATAGCATTCCTTATCGCTCTGCAATGTTGTAATTTTCCATGCTGTTTAAGTAAAAGGGACTTTGGAAGTACTGACCAAGGATCACGTGATTAGGCCAGTTTAGTCCACTTACTCAAAGATATAACATTATTAGGATGTAAATAATTGTACAGTATTTTAAAAGAGTGAATGTAGTTAATTTATAAGAATTCTCATATTACTATGATGAAGGCTTTTTCATTTTTCACAAGCCGCATATTTATATGTCTCTGAAATCATTTATGAAATTATTCTATACCGAATAATACTTAAATGAGGGGAGCCTACAAGAAAGATGGAGTGGGAATATTTACAAGAGCACATAGTGACAGAACAAAGGCTTCAAACTGAAGTAGATTAGTCTTAGATTAGATAATAGGAAGAAATTCTTTACTGTGAAGTGTGGTACTGCAACAGGTTGCCCAGAGAAGCTGGAGATGCCCCACCCCAGAAGTGTTCAAGACTAGGCTGGATGGAGGAAACCTGGGCTAGTGGAAGGTGCCCCTGCCCATGGCAGGACGGTTGGAAGTAGATGATTGTTACAGTCCCTTCCAAGCCAAACCATTCTATGATTCTAAATAAACACAATTAGCCATAGAATGCCTTCTTCCTCAAGTACAACTGATGAATGTGATCTGCAGCAATTAATAGAAAATAAAAACTAGTGATCAGGAGAAACCTCTGCTGACTGAATATATTGTTTCCTATTTTCTTTTCCAAAAACATCTTCACCTTTATAATAAGTATGGAAGACAATACAACTTAGAATTTATCTTTCAAGGCATAGGTCAAACTGGAGACTAAAAGATGTTCTGCTACACAGAAGATGCTTTCTGTAGCATTCTTCATTGACAGCTGTTAATGGATAGACATGAGAGGTGATTTTACAAACTATGTCACTACCAGGAATTGACCATAACGGAGAGAATTGATCTTCAGAATTGAACCCAAAGAGTGTTTCATCACCTGAAACCTGATGGCTCTGATGATTCCAGTGCTGTGTTTGGGAGGAGACGAACATAATTCATATCAGCAGATATAAATATCAGTAGTGTCTCTGTAAGTCAAATAAAGGTGCTCCTTTTGTCTGAAATCAAGAAATAGCCATTCAGGGAGTGATTCATCTCATTCTGCAGTACATGACTAGAACAGAGCAGGTGAAAACTGCCCTAAGGCCTCCTATTTCTCTCCGTGGACTGTAAAAGGAGATCATGGGTGATTAGGTCAGGTGGCTACCTCAAAGTACCTAAGACTTGGAATGATTAAGATAAGCAATGGCAAAAAGGTCTATTATAGCAATGTGTGAGGTAGAGCACCTTTTTTATAAGCTTTTTCAACTCTTCAATGGAATTTGAAAAAGCAATTTTCAAAATTTTGAAAAAGCAAGTTTCAAAAAAGCAATTTCTTATTGTAGTCATAGTTGTAGGCACTTAATCTACTACGCATGATCTGAATAAATATTATCTTGATACCATTTGCTGCCTTTTTTTTTAAAAAAAATGAGACCTCCTAAAACTGGTTAGCGTATGGAAATAATTCCATTCAGCAACATTTCAAAACTGCAACACAACTGATCAAGACATATGAAATAGAAAGATTAAAAAGATAAATACCTGATTACAAGGAATTAGTTTTAGCCTTTGTTTCCAATTCCTTGAAACTTCCCAAGATTTCCCTTGTACACACTTACAGCTCTCTTCGGAATGTTGAGGAGTCTTGCTATGAAAGGGTAAGTGTGTAATTACAAAAGAGGAAAAAAACTACTGTGTACATGAGGTGAAATGATATTACGATGTGTTACAAATTTAGGTTAAAATTCATTGCTTATGCACAGGGTAAATGATCTGTACCTACTGAGTGGTCCCACCACAGGTCCAATATGTTGGTCAATAGCTGTGGGAGGCTATTCCTGTGATACACACTGACCTTATTAACATCATGCAAAGGTGGGCAAAAATGTCATGATTCCCTGTAAACAAAAATAGTTCTAAAGTATAGTCAATAGTGTAGAAGAGAGAATAAAAGCTAAAAAGCAAAAAGACTAAAAAAACCCCCAAATCAAAACTGTCCCTGAACTTGGGAAAATGTTTAGTGACAGAATAAGAGTATCAGAGAATTCTTATATTATCTCTGCTTCACATTTGGTAATGAGGTAATAAAATTTATGCAGTCATTATGAGAATGCATGCTAAAGACAGGCATTTTAATTTCTGCATAAGCAATGCACGTAAAATTTTTCACAAATACAGCTATAATTTAGAATAACAATTAGAATACATTAACTTCTTTTGATTGTTTTTTCCTCATATTTTTTCATCTTAATTAATGTAATGCAAAAGGAGATTTTAAGCTGTGGTTAATTTGTTTTTCTCAGACTAAGGCACTTGTGCAAGCTTCTTATTGCATAAAAATGTGAGGGGGAGGTGAATTGAGGAAGCAGTAATATTAATGCTCCCTTGAATATCCCATTAAACAGTTTTAAATAGATGCTTGGATCTTCTAATTGCCAATATAAAACTGTCTGAAGATTTGATATTTTATACACAGAGCCTCTTAACAGCTTTCTTTTTTCAAACTCTGACCATGCTAAACACTTGATATCCCAGAGGAATTTGCATAAAAATGTCATAGCACTCTTCTGAAAAAGTGAATACAGCTCTTGTGAACAAATTTATGAAGGTGTCTTGATGTTGAAAAAGAAGATAAGCAAGATTTGGAAAACATTTAGATGGATTAAAAACTTATCTATCATTGAAGCTAAAAGAAAGAAGAACAATAAACTCTTTAGCTCATACTGAGGTACTTTTTTAGCTCTTATCATAGATATATGAAGTAGTAAATTAGTATTTCTGAATTTAGTTTAAAATAAGTCAAGTTATAATATGTTCATATCCCCAGATATCCCAGAAGCCATTGTATGTTTACTTCCTCTATTAAAATGTAAAGAAGAAATATGTTCACACTCTTCTATAAAAATGTCAAGCATTTTCTTTAAAATGTCCATGTTAGTTACATAAAGAAATGGATAATTCATAAAACACATAATAATTTTTTATTGATTTAAAATTAGTTTAATCCTACTGTTTCCCAACTAATACCATACCAGGACTAGTGTACCTTAAAGTGAACAGAAAATATCTTCAAATTGAAAATTAATAGATTGATGTGGTTTCAGCTGATTCCTTTGGGTTCTTCTCCTAAGGGTAGCTACCTTTAGCAATAAAAAGCCAAACTATGAGGCTGTTACCTTTCCTCATAAAGGATGGTGATTCTTTCTATATTTACGTCACTTTGCAAACACTGTCTGGATCAGTTTTGTAGAGCCAGAGACTTTTTTGAGCTCGTTTTTGAAAAATAAACAGCATGTAAGAAAAGGAGATGTAGAATTCTATTTTTTTGTTTGTTTCCATTTCTCAGTTCATCTAATTTTCAAAGCTGTTTTGCACATTTTCAATTTTTTTTTACTTTCTGGAACCAGGATGGTCAGTTTTAACCTGAAAACAGCTATCTTTTGAAAGCTTCCACTTTACACAGTGGAACTGTCTCCCAGAGAATAGACTGTGTGTTGAGCCAGCCATTACCTGCAGGCATGCAGTAAATATGGAAGTGTCACGGATAAATATATGGGTCAGCCAAGAATCTGCTGCTGCTTTCTGACCGCATTGCATAGAGATGTGGTGTACAGAAATGGTGAGAAAATGTCATATAACATAAAGAGAAACTCATGCGACATTAGTAGAAGAACAAAAATAAGCAGAGGAAACCCACTGAAATCAGGCTATGTGCTTGATCTGATGCTGTAACCTTTGCAAAAGGATGTTATAACTAAATCTAGTAAAGTATAACTTCACCATTTCCATCTTATTTTAAAAGCTCCAAATACAATGAAAGGAGAAAAGATCAGATGTGCAGTGTTAATGTTATTGTATTTTGAGTTGTCTATTGCATTATAAAGCATCTTTTCTTTTCAATGGCACACTGTTGTGAAGTTGAGGATTTTAGAACTCCCTAGTGCCATGCAATAGAATTATTAAGATTTGTAGATTTTTTTTTTATGTGACAACAAATAGGAAGTTTTTGTGGGGAAAAGAGTGAGTTTATCTAAGTGTTGAACTACAATACTTTTAAGAGAAACATCAATATACCCGTAATCCTCTTGTAGTCAGAAATTATTTTTCCAGGCACAGCAAAATAAAATCAGAAGTATTTTTTGACAATTTGTATTAAATTTGCACATTTTATTTTCCTATTCTTTTTTTTCCAGTTCTTCAAAACATCTTTTAATCTTCAGTTTGTATTGTTTTAAGTGATTAATGGAAGAGATTTATAAGATACTAATGTAAAGATAAAATTAAAAATGATGGTTGGGGGTAGCATGATAACAAGAATTACATATTCCAGTCTAAAATAAATTATTTTTAAAGTTTATTTTATTCTGTTTTACCTTTTATTTATTAAAAAGTATGTCAGTCTGCAAGGTAAAGATAATGTCTTGTGAAATTACAGAACTAAGTGCAATGTAAGTATTAATTAATGGTTCTTTTCCCTAATATAAATTATTTTAGAGGCACTATATGCTTTGAGAAGCCTGCCATATGTTACTCAGATAACATTAATCTCAAAATCACATTACAAATAAACAACACAATGTCTGAAGACTGTTAAGCCTTGTTTTGAAGATATACTTATGGGTTTATTCATACTATACTAGGCAGTTATTTCATTCTTTTCAGGGAAGTAAATGGCTGTGAGGTTTGCTCTGTGTCACTGAAGATAGCGCAAGTTTTATCACAAATTTCAATGAAGAAAAGAAACCCAACAAAAAAACCATCCACATCCTTGTTGATATCCAGATATTCCAAGTCTTCACTTCCATTTCACACTGTACAGTCTCTCTTTTTATGCCTGTTATATAGTTGAATAGTAGTTTAAAAAGAAATATTTCTAATACTGTAATTTTCAGGTCACTAAGGTGTTCAGTCAAGGAGATTAATCCTTCTTTTCTTCACTTTTTCTGTAGAGTTATATATATAGAGCTACTATTATTTATAAAAACGTCTTTCAATACTGTATTTTTTTTAAAGCCTAAGTAAGTAAGTTTGCATTTGTTATCAATCCTTTTTTTTAGGCTGCCTGGAATTAAAAGAAGACACCATTGAAAATCTCCTAGCAGCTGCCTGCCTCCTCCAGCTCCCACAAGTAGTAGAGGTTTGCTGCCATTTTCTAATGAAGCTTTTGCACCCATCCAACTGTTTGGGAATACGAGCATTTGCTGATGCACAAGGATGCACAGAGCTCATGAAGGTGGCCCACAACTACACCATGGTAAGGCAGTTTTGGAATATGTAAATTATAATCTTGTGAATCCTATATATTGTCTACAAGTAAAATACCTTGTTAGTTTTTGGATTGAAATGATTCTCTATTATAGTCTGTATTTCTATGGAACTTCATTTCATAAATGGTCCTTTTGAAACCACAGCAGTGGTGATTCCTACCAACTTCAGTGAAGTTTTGAGAATTGGCCTCCTATGATGGACGCACTGTCTGCTGGGTCAGAACTGTGTAAGACTTATTTAGATGCATGATCACATACAGGTGATAATAGTAAAGTATTTGTAAATCATTATAATACTTTTTAATCACTTTAGTTTAGCTTTAGGGAAGCTTTGTAATTATCATTGTTCTGCATGGGAACACTGTCAAGGGAAGTTTTGTTGGATTGTGGGTTTGGGGTTTTTTGTCAAGAATTATCCCTCCTTTTAGTCATCTGTGAAGCAGATTAAGCCGGGAAGTTCTAGAAATAAAGAATTTTATCTAGTAATATTTAATATTTTTCTAGTTACATCTGACAGAACAGGTATGGAATTAATATCAAAATTTAACCAGAATCAATGAAGCAGAAATATGCTACTTATTCAGAAATTAAATCATATTGGTAGCCATTTGATTCTTCATAGTTTGACAAAATTAAAAACATCTGGCTCATGAAATTAAACTTACATAAAGAGTGGATTATATATCATTTATGAGAAATAATGGTCCCTTTAGGGGTCTACTGAAATTATTGTTGAAGTAATAGAGCACATTTCAATGAATCTGATTCTCTTGTTCACCAGTTACATCCTTATTTTATTTATTCTTTTCTGTAACTAATAACACGTTGCAATTCACATGTTTAATTGTGGTTTTTTACCACTACAGTTCAGGTAGTTATACCTATTTCACTCATCTGGAGCGAGTTCTGTGGTTTCTCAGTATTTAGGCATTTAAATTGCTAGTCAGTTAAACCTTCTTCTGTCAGTGAAGAGAAATAAGCTGTCAGAGCAATATTCATGTGATCTTCTTTCGAATGAAATTGCATTAGGACTGAACACATGTGTTTTGAAAAAATCCAACCTTTTTATCAATGTATTTCTTAGATTTATATATTACCTTCATATTTTCAGTTTGTTTTGTTGTATGAATATGAAAAAAATAAAGAAAAACATTGATTTTTAAAAAAAAAATTGCTTATGATTTTTTAAAAGAACTTACTGAAATATTTTTGGGTGAATGGAATTACTCATTATAGTACATTTGAAGACTTGTGACTAATATATATCTAATGTATCACAAAGTTCACAAAGATCTGTGCCATGTCTAAGATATTGGGTATATAATCTGTTATTCTTTTAATGCTGAGATCTAAAATCTCAATTATGTATAATGGGAAAATCACCAACAAAAGATGGCAGATCAAAAAGGAAGTAAATTGTAACTAATAAGCAAGCTCTTCAAGGCCATTTGCAAGCATGCACAAGTCATACTTTCTCTTTGCTAGAAAAACAAATAATTGCAATGAAATGACAATATTTTTCTGTGACCCACTGAAAACATAACCCTAAAAGATAACCATAGTGTGTGATATTTTCATAGGCATTGTGTTACTTCATTTAGGTGTGAGTCGGCTCACATCTATTTGACTTACTGTTTTGTGTTAACGTGTGTGGAAGACCAGTTGTGAGTGGGGAAGGAGTGCCTTATTGCCTGCCTTCAGTACAGCACTCTCAATCAAACAGAATCTACAGAAGAGAAAAGTGATTAGTTCTTCTGCATGGATACATAACCAGGAAAAACTTACACAGTTCAAGGAAGATACCCTGAGGAGTGTGACAGAGGAACACCAGAGACCTGGGAATGTGAAGAAGGGGGAGGAAAGTGATGTACACAGGCAAAGAGCAGATGCATAGTCTCTGAGGTGACAGGAAGCATTATTTTTTCCTTCAGACTCCAGGAAAGTAGTATGGACTGTGATGAGGGCAAACATAAAGTAGGGCAAGAGGGAGTTTGTTGAACAAACTACTCCAGTCTTATGCAGAGGATTTGAGGGGAAGCTCTGGCTAAAAAAAGGATGGAAAATTCACTGTTACTTTAAAAAAAAGTTCTCTTGCTTTCAAGAGAACTTCAAGGCTCTTTCTTTAAAGCTTTTCAGGGTGCTTTTTTTAAGAGTTCAAAGTGATGTATCTCAAATTCTAGCTCTGCGAATCTTCTTCCACAGTGTTACTGCAAAAGCTTGTTGTGAATAGAAAGTAATAGTACTCCCTTAACTCTGGAATCTTGTGCAGTTGTTTGCTTGAGATAAAAAAACTCAAAGAAACAATAGTTCTATACTGGTGTAGGAATGGGGAGCAAGACAAAGTTTTTCAAATAATCTTGCAAAAATAGATTTCTAGGTGTGGCTTATACGATAGATTGTGTAATAATTTTGAGATATGACTCAAGTTAAATCTCATCTTTGAATAATTTTGCTTCTTAACTAATTACATAGTTGAAATTAAATATTCATTGATCCATTTGGAAAAAACAATAAAATAATAGCTCTCTGCCTGCACTATACCTGGCAAATGTTATACAGCTTTTCTCCAACAATTACTTTTAAGTAGCAAGTAATTCACAATTGTCTTCACAATAGCATTTTAATGAAAATCAATATATTTTCATGAAATAGTTTGCTTCATTGAATCTCTGTAAATGTTTTAATCTTCATTTTTCAAAGAAATCTGCTTGCCTAGTCTCAGACTTGATATAAGTTCTAAATTACATTGTTGTTGTATACATATATAACTTGCTTTGTGCTTTCACATAACATGTTATGAGGGCAAGACGTTTGAGCTTGGAAATTTCTTAATATTGAAGAAGAAAGAGGTCCTAAAGAGCAGACCAATTAATTTAAGAATCCCGTTGACAGGAGACAAATAATTTCAAACACATTTTCTGTCACATAGAATAACTTCTATTTCTCTAACCATGAAATGTGTGGGAACAAAGAATAGAAATTTTTACTTGCATAGTGCTCATAGGTATGTCCTGTGATGTAAATAAAAAATTCATTAATTTAAATAATGTAAATAAAATTAATTAACTATAAAATTATATATCCCTTTCCATGAGCTGAGGTATAATATCCCTGGTATTTACTGGGATATTTAGTCTTCATTGTCAAATATCAAATTATTACTTTGAAATGCAAAATCTAAGGAAGGAAAAGCAAATGTGTTCATAGAAGAGGGGAGAAAGTGAGGAAATGAAGATAAGAAAAGCAGTGAAGGAAAAGCAGATAACATTTGAAAAATCTTAGAAGATACATTTGCCATATAGCAAATTATGACGTTGATGGAAGAAAAGAGGAAGGTAGAAGTCAAAAAAATTTAGTGAACAATGAACATTGGCAATTTCTATGTTTGCATTCCCTGTATTTTTTAGAAATGGAACTTGGATGCCAACATTTTAAATGAAAGCTTTACAAGGAAGAAGTTAATAAGAGCAAAAATGTAAATTGTCAAATTTTCATTGGTTTCGTTTTTAGACACATCAGATTTAATGTAGTTTGTTTTATTTCTGAAGTATAAAAATGCCCTGCCAGTGTTTTATGGTGTGATTTTTATTTTTTTAAATTATTTTTAATGAATCTGCTAATTTAAATGGCAGCACAAATATCCATGTCTCTTGATTTAAGACTTCTGTACTTCTTAATTGCAATCTGGGTTGTTACTAGCTTGTCAATTTCTGAAAGCTTTCAATCTGCAGAGCCATATGTCTGATAAGTTTAAATTCCTAATTTATTGCCAGAGTTAAGTTAGATGATAGTAGAGTGAAATGCATGTGTGATGTCTTCTTAAAAAAATAAAAGCAACAAAATGGAACATATCAATAAGCCGAAGCAAATGATTTCTTCTAGCAAGCATTTTTAGTGACAGTTCTTTATTCTTCTAGTTATAAGGGGCTTCCTGTGTAGGGAAGCTAACCTCTAAAGTCCACAATTTATCAGCTTGTCATACTTGTCAGAAATTAAAGTGATACTGTATGTACTTATCTGTCTCTTTAGAAAACAGAATATAGTACAATTTGAAATTGTGATGGCCGCCTTGTTGGGATGCAATTATTTTTAGAGTAGAAGATGTTTTAAAATATGTTCTATTTTTAACCTTTGTATGTTTATTGGTGAAAGTTTGTAACAGACCATACTAGATTAATGGACTCTTTGGCTTTAATGTACCATTAGCCCTTCTCACAACAACTACTTTGCTACATTGGTAAATACTGAAAGAGGAAAAGTAAGCCATATTTTTTTCCCTAAAATGATAATTGCAGTTTGGTTTTAAAGCATGGGAAATTATTAAAAAAATACTCATACTTGGTATGGTTTTGAATACAAATGTGATTTTCTTTCTCTCTCCCAGTAAAGACCACATTTCTGCTTGTATTGCAATGTATAGATAATGCTTAGAAATTGAGAGTGTTCCCTTCGAAGATATAGTACCAGTTTCTTCATCCCATTATCACGCCATTTGACTGAAACCTGATTGCTTCAAACAGAAAATTGAAATACCTCATAGATATAACTATTTCATCTGTCAGTGCTTCACCTCTCAGGAAACTTCACTTAAACCTCAGTGATCATTTCGCATCTTGAAACTGCAGTTTGAGAGTTGAAATGATAGAGCTTGTTCCACATTTTTATTTCACCATATTTCAAAATGAATTGCTAAACATAAACTTGGAAAATCTTCAAATTACTTTGATGCGCTGAGCAGTAGAATGGCCATAAGTAAAAATTCCTTGACCAGAAGAACATAAATGAATAAAGTGATTGATGTGTCTGTAACCCAGTCATAACGTTAGCAATATAAAGGGCCCTAACATATGTTACAGTTCCGAGCCTGGGAGATGCAGAATGTTTGCAAGTGCCTTTGAATGAAGTGGTGAGAGGTGTTTAGCTTCTCAGAGATGCAGTTCTGTGCTTTGCACTGCAAGGGTCATTAGTCCCAGCACAACAAAACATTATTCAAACTTAATTATGAGCACATAAGTAATTTCAGTGACATGTACTGACTCTATATGGATTCTTTAATTTACTGAGAATTCTGATTGTACTGCATATGGAGAAACCATTTCATTTAGTTGAAGTGTATGCCTTACGCAAATTTTTTAATGATCTTTTATGGCAAAGAGCTTCAGTGATCATTTTATTAGTTATGTTTATTATCTAGGTTACAGAATTTCACAGTTAAAACCTGTTGGGGTGGAGTGGGGAAGGAGTGATGTGTAAAACCTTTTCCTTCTATTTACAACAGTTAATCCTGAAGCATATTGAAATATTGTAACATTACTCTATATTCAAATTAAGGAGAATATTATTGAGATATTGGTAGATGGTGATAACAGTCATTAATGAGTAGTTGTACATTTAGACATCAGGGGTTTATTTCAGTGCTAATATAGCTTTAACTAAAGTCAGATAACAAGTGAGGCAAAAAAACTCTCTAGTATTGTAATTTAACAGTTCTTTAGTGTCATGGTAAGGAACAGCATTCCCCAATTTAGTGTTCCCACTAAATCACTCCAAACTGTGCACTGCTCACTCACTCCCCCTTTTTTCTCCCCCTCCCCCCTTCAGTGGGACTGGAGAGTAGAATTGGAGGCACAAATGGTAAAGATGTTGAGATAAGAACAATTTACTTGAAACAGCAGAGAAGAAAAGGAACAGTAACAGCAACAAGATTATACAAATGACAAAATGTACAAGACGGAGGAAAATTATTCACATGTTCACCATGGGGAAACCCCCAAAAAATACTCAAACACTTCGTCTACTACATTACCTGACTGGGAAGGGAGCTTTTCCCAAGTCCCTGGAAAATGATATGAGGTGGTATAGAATAACCTCCAGGTCCTAGCTATCCTTCCTCCTGGCTACTGCAACAATTAACCCTGTCCTGGCTGGAACCAGGATGTTTATCATATGCTGTTTAACATCATATATCTGCAGGGTCATAAGTTGGCTTTCTACTATTTAATATAGCTGACCAATAGATACTGCTGCTCAACAGATACTGATCAGATAGCAGGTTTTTTAACTTCAAATTGTACTTTGTTTCCACCACTTTGACCTCCTTACCACCACATTGGTGCCATATGGATAAGTAGACAATGAGATGGATGAAAACCTGACTGGACAGACAGGCCCAGAGACTTGTGATCTGTAGTAAAAAGTGCAGCTGGTGACCAGTAAAGAGTGATGTTCCTTGGGGATTATTTCAGGGTCCAACACTTTCTAGCAACTTTATTAATTGTTAGATAATAAGATGGAGTTCTCTGTCAGCAAGGTTGCAGATGTCATCAAGCTGGCAGGAGGAGATGATTGATATGTTTGAGAACAAGGCTGCTGTTTAGTTGGCATGCTGAAAAAATGGACTGAAAGCACAGAATCATTAAGGTTGGAAGTGACCTCTAAGATCAAATCCCACCTTCGAATAAATACCACCATACCCACTAAACCATGTCACAAAGTGCCACTTCCACTTGTTTTTTTAATACTTCCAGGGATAGTGACTTTACCAGTGACTTCTCTCATTGGAGAGCCTGTTCCAATGCTTCAGCACTCTTTCAGTGAAGAAATTTTTTATGATACCCAACCTGAACCTCCCTTGGTGCAACTTGAGGCAGTTTCCCTCCCCGTGTCCTATCTCTAGTTGCCTGGGAGAAGACGCCAAACCCCACCTCAACACAAGCTCCATTCAAGTAGCTCCAGAGAGCAATAAGGTCTCCCCTGAACCTTCTTTTCACCAAGCTAAACCACCCCAGTAACCCCAGTCACCCCAATAGGATTTATGTTCCAGACCCTTCACTAGCTTTGTTGCTTTATGGCCACTCGACCCCAGTGTTGCATGAGGTTGTTGTGACCCAAATGCAGGACCTGCACTTTGCCATGTTGAGCCTCATACCACTGACCTTGGCCCATCAATCCAGCCTTTCCAGATCCCTCTGCAGAGCTTTCCTACCCTTCAGCAGATGACTCTCCTGCCCAACATTTTGTTGCCTGCAAACTTACTGAGGATGCACTTGATTCTCTCATCCAGATCACAAATAAAGGTATTAAAAAGGCCTGGTCCCAAAAGTGAGAAACATCACGAAGTTCAGCAAAGGGAAATGCAAAGTCCTGCAATCTAGGGACACATAACCCCATGCACTGCTACAGGCTGGGGAGCAACTGTCTAGGAAGCAGCTCTGCAGAAAAGGACACCAAGTGTAATGTAAACCAGCAATGTACTCTTGCTGCAAGAAGGCCATCAACATCCTGGGGAGTATTAGTGGGAGTGAAAAAGTTGAAGAAGGTGATCCTTCCCTATTTGGCACCCATGAGACCGAATACAAAGTGCTGTGTCTCCTTTTGTATTCCTCAGTACAAGAGAGACATGGATATAACGGAGTTAGTCCAGGGGAGGTCACCATGCTGATTGGATGCTGGAACACACAGCGCATGAGGGAAGTCTGAGGAAGCTGGGCCTGATGAACCTGCTGTACTGAAGGAGACCTTACTGCTCTCTGCATCTACATGATTGGAGCATGCAGACAAGGTGCCAGACTGTTGTTGGGGGTGCAGATTGATAGGTAACAGACACAAATTAGAATATACAAAATTCCAATTGGATATTAGTTTTTTAGAACAATGGGAGTAGTTAAATACTAGGAAGGCAGTGGCCACTGGAATTTTTGGGATCTGTTCTTGGCGGTATTCAAGACATGACTGAAAATGTTGCTAAGTAACCTGACCTAGTTAAGACATGCACTGAGCAGGGACTGTGACTAGAGGAGGTCACTTTGAACCAAAATTATTCTGTAAGGCTATTAAATATATTTCCTGTATGTTTTTGGTGTTCTTAGATATGAGCTGTGTATCCAGGGGTGACATGAAGCAATGATTTTGGGTTTTTTTTTTTAATTTTACTTTTCAAGCGATGTGCAACATATGGGTTTCCTGGAGCTAGCATTTAATTGACTTTTATTAGCAATAAGCTATTGGTAGCATGTTAGCAACAAATTAACAGTAACACACTGAAATTTTAAAACATTCTGTAATTTTCTGTTTCTTATGCTCAGAGTACTAGCTTGGAGTAAAAAGTTTAATTACATCTCTATTTAAAATGCTTCCTAGATCTACATGGAATGCTAATTTTAAAGAAAACAGATCCCTTCACTTGACTAGTTAAATTCTGATTTTGAAAGCTGTTTGATACTCTAACTGTTTAGGAGTTGTTTTTTTATAAGATCCTTCCTCTCTCTAGCATCCCTTGGACAAGTAAAATTAAGTTGAAAATATTCCAAAGAAACAAGAATATTTGAAATAAATCATATTACCCGAGGTACAGAAATTAAAATGAAAAACATTTTGGAACTTACAGTCCAGTATCAATTATGCCTGACTGGGACGTATATTTTTTGAGGTTTAGAATTTTCTCTGTTTTGCCCATTTGAAGCCGTACTAGTGATACACAAAAGTGAACGATTACAACAGTGCAAACACAAGCAAGAGTCAAAAAATCCTTGCAACTTTCAAATGAACCACATAATTTGATCTTTTATTTCTCTTGATAAGGATGACTTTCTTAAAATATTTCTGTAGCTTTTTATTTATATAAACTATTATTACTATTATTATGACCCCTGCTCCCAATTCCCTTTTTCTTTTTTTCTTTTCTTTTCTGAGAAGGAATTGTACTTTATAGATCACCTTTCACACTTTCAGTATTTTTGATATTCTTGTTTGAAATTAATAATCAGCACTTAGCACAGTGTGCTGCTTTCACTTTAAGCTCTCCTTAGTACAGCTGTGACATAGCACGTTACAGTACCACTCCATCAAGACACAGTTGGAGAAGAGGAAGGTAAGAGCATTTCAAGAACTAGCATATGGACAGCAAGATAATTAACAGAAAATAGAAAAGACAACTGCTGGTAGTAAAATGCTGTGAAATCTACAGGAAAACAGTTAAGGAAATAGTCTATAGTGCTTTAATCACAATTTTATGGCTTCTTAATCATCAGGAACTTCAATTTGGTTGCCTAGATGCTACATTAAAAAGGTTACTAAGGCAGAATTTTATATTATTCCTAGAGAGGGCTACCCTGAAAAGCACCACCTCAGTTGAATAAACTCTTTTATGTTATACACAAGTCTCAACAGTTCCTATAGCATTAATTTGGTTTTCAAGTTTATTCTAGTTCCAGAAAACTGAATATTCAGCAGCAATGTTAATATCCCATTGAACTAATACCTTTTATGCTTTAGACATATAACTGCATACTAAGGGTACTCTGATCCGTCTCTTCTTCTTCATATGGTGATTGTGTGTGGGGTCAGCAGATCTACTTGTCAATCTCTCAAGAAGGATATATCAATTCATAAATCCTACTTCATCTCACTGAACTGTAGGCAGCAATAAATTACTGCTCTTAGAGGTAGCTCAGGACAAGCAGACTTAACCTAACAAGCATTGGTAAGTGCCTAAAATCAGCATGAATCTGTGTCAGTACATACAGAACTGTAAACATCAAACTGAAAAAGCACTCCAAAGACAGTAAATCTTGGAGGATTGTCTTGGCATCCATGGAAGACAATGAAGATGAGAAACAAGATAGCTGAATTTTGTAGCTGTGAATTCAAACCTTTGAGTCTGCATACCAGTGTAAAACTAAACACCTGGCATTTTTGCATGTCTTTTATAAGATTAAAGGATGTGTCCCAGTACTGAGGATAAGCATTCTTTCTTTGTTTTCATGGAAGTATTCAAGGATGGGTAAATACAAAACCCCAGATGAGTACTTAGATTGTGTGTGTAGAAAATTAATTGACTAAATTCTCTGAAAATGTAGTATGTATTGAAGTTCCAGTTCAGGGGTACCAAGAAAGCACAACATATACTTTGAGTGCATTTTCTGTCTGCTATTCACAACACTTTAAGATGGAGAAGAGGGCCTTTAGGGTAGAAAGAAGACTCACTATTGCTTTCTGTGGGCTTCTCAGATAACAAAGAATATCGCCTAACTGGAATATGTAGCTGGTGGGAGGTGAAACAGAGCTAACATTGGAGAGGATGATTGAACTGACACTTGTATGGGGAACTCTGGTAGGAAAAACAGAAGAAGAAAAGATACAGGAATGAGGCATGATAGAAAAGAGAATCTTAGTCTTTGGACTATGGTTGAAGTAAACATAAGAGACCAACAGAAATCTTACTCTGTAGGAACTCCATCACCAAGATTCTTGTCCCTACTCATTGCTCTGCTTTCTGAAATCATCGGTGGCTTATATTGTTAAAATGGCTTGAAAATATTCAGTCTGATTCTGGCAATAATGTGTTCAATATAATTCAGGGCAGACATCTCATTTCTCTGTTGACTAAAAAAGAATTTGCAGTCATACAAAAATAAAGGCAATGAAATCTCAAGGAATGATGTTTTTTGATACTTCCAATACTGGGAAATAAAAGATAATGCTTCAGAGTAGAGGTTAGCCCTGGTCTTTCCTGAAGCAGTATGAGAAACTGAGGCCTTACAGTGTTCTGTCAATGTAAAGGAACCCTTCAATGCAATAATGACAGATGTTAGAGAGTCATAATACAGAGATACTGAGAAAACAAACCATCACCTGCAAGTATTTCTTCCTAACTGGAGCCAGGGGGACAAAAGAGTGTATGTTCTCACTTACACCGCTGACATGAAAAAAAAAAGAAATCATTATTAATAGACAAGACTTTGGTCTTTCCATTTCATTGGCATGTTACTCCGTACTGAGACTTTTTATATGCTGGTTCATTAAATGTTTCATTTTATTCATATTCAGAAAACTTCTTGTGGTATTGCAAACTTTCAGGAAGTTTTTTCTGTCATGGAAACATCACAACCTTGCCTTAATAAAGACTTGGGTGACTGGATATAATGAGCCATAGCTGACAATACAATGCTAACCGAGTGTGATAAGCCTTGGTACAGGCTGTGTGTCAGCAAGCAAGAGAAGAGCAAAACCTGAAGCTGCCAGAAAGTTACATCATATAATCATGGACTGACTTTATTTGTGGCCTGTGTGACACCTCCTCAGTAACAGGGATTGGGACCAGAAGGGCAGGGGAAGGGGCATATTGTTGTGCAGGCATCCACACTGAGCTGCAGAAATTATTGCATTTCCCCAGGCTCCACTGTGCCAACTCACATTTAGGGCCAGATTCCATAGCTGGAACTGTGTGTGGGTTGTACATGTGGGAGTGTGAAGTTTTTCCTGACACAGCTTACCCGCTGCTTTGGTTCAGTTATTAAATTGAACTTTGCAGCATCACACTGTCTGGTGCTCTTTCTCCCTGCCCCCTCCTCCTTCACAACTGTTCATTGTGGATTTTTTTTCTTGGCACCAAGAAATAACAGATCATCTCATATTGGCCAGAAAACATCCTTACCAGAAATACTTTTTTTCTTTATGAAAACATATCATTAAAAACTGTTGCATTTTGGTGACTTGTTTAGACTTAGGTTTTCAAGGCTTTAAAGACATTGTAATACATGATAGCTACAAAAGAGGACTATATGTGTGTGTGTATATATATATATGTTTGTATGTATGAATGTATATATATTTATATATAAAAATATTCTAAACCATGTAATTTTATCTAAAAATAATAAAAGTACAATTAAATCCTTATAGAAAAGCTCGTCAGCTGCATTGGATCAGCTTTTTTCTTGCAACCTGTTCTGAAGAAGAAACAACAAAACTATACAGCACCAATACTGTGTGATTTTTATATCATCAACATATAAAATGCAGGAGGCTAGACCTGGAAATATAGCTGTATGTAATGAATTACATAATTTCGTTTTTTGTCTCTCCCTGTCTTTCACAGTGTCATTAATTCCTTTCACCTTCCCCATGTCCTTCCCCTCTCTTTCCTCCCTCTGTTCCTTCCGCTCTCTCTCCCCTACTTCCACCTTCCCTATGCCCCTTTCCTCTCCCTCCCTCTTTCTCTTCCTGCTCTCCTGCCTTCATGTCCTCCCTGCTTGCTGCTTGCTTTCCTTCGTTCTTTCCTTCCTCCTTCCCTCCTCTTTGATTTCCATGCTTTCCTGTCTTTCCATACATGATGGGTTTCACCTCTTGGTCACTTAAAGTAGACGCACACCTTAAAAGTTGTCAGTAGTAATTCTGTGCTACACAGAGAATATGTAATGGAAACCTTAGAAATTAGCTGGAAGGGCAGTGAATATGGAGAAATCAAAAAGGATAGCTGGAAATGACAGTGTATGTTAGCTTCCCTGTTCAGGTATGCTGTTCATTCATAAGTATTTACATATATTATATAAATACGTAATTATGTACATATATAATATGTAAGCTATATTACATATAATTATAGTTGTCAGGTTCAATGTAATGTAATTATAATTATAAAGGTCTTGACACTGTGTAAGCACTTCTCAGCAATAGCAAAAATATCCCTGTGTCGTCAATGTTGCTTTCAGCATAAATGCAAAAATAGTCCCATACTAACTACTATGAAAAAATATACCTCTATTCCTGCCAAAATCGGTACAACCAAGAAGTTTTTTAGTTTTTAAATGGAAATGAGAAACCGGTTGACCTCATCACTTAAAGTCCTCATAAAAGTGTTTCCCAAATTTTCTGAAAATGTGACCAATGTTGACATGGAATGAAAGCAGTACTTATTGTTGCAAGTGTTGAAATTTTCTAGGGAATGGGAAACTTCTATCAATTCAGCATTCCCCTAGGCAGGGAAGATTTTTTTCAATTAACAATTATAGTTGATCCTCACTCCCATGTCTGGATATTCTTTTTCTATTTTTATGATCAGGCTTGTCTTATTGCTTTATTATCCCCTTTGTATGTGACCCCACTTTTGTGATATCCAGTGTATTTGCAGCCTAGCAGCAAAGAACTATTGTTTTATAAAATAAGATGAATGACTCAAAAATTAAAAGAAAGAAAAGAAAGAAGGAAAGAAGGGAAGAAGAAAAAAACCTCTTTGTTTGAGTGATTCCTTTAAATAACTTCTAATCTTTCGGAATTGCATTTCCAAAAGCCTGGCTGAAGATGACTGCTTCTGAATTACTTCAGAAATTAAAACATGCTTCAAAAAAAGATGAATCAGTTGCTTCTTAGAAGGAAATAGTCTTACTTGATTTTGAGATCATTATCACATCTAGTACTTTAAAAAGTATTTAGAGTAGCAAAAAGTAATGTAATTTAAACAGACATAATTTCATTAGAGTCATTAAGGCTAATGCTTGTTTATACCAGCTGGCAAACACATATACTTCCAGAATCAGCCTATTAAGATTGTTTCAACTTTTTTTAAGGGTATTGCATATTCCTTCAGGACTCTTCTTATATTGTTTCTTTGCTTGCAACCCCTGGAATTATTTGTTCAAAATGGTGCCATATTAACATCATACCTGATGTTAACCTGTTTAGCCAGTGTGTTTTACAGGGTTGAGCACATTGGTATTTCTGAGTGTCTTCTATAAGGGGAACATTGCTGAGAGCAAGATGTAGAGAAATGTGTGGATATTTCTTGGGCTTTTCTGTGGGATGAAAAAGTTTGGAAATCTATCACTCAGCACTGATGTTGCTGAAAACAGAACTTATAAGGATATTCTGTACCACTGAAATGCCCATAATAAAAGACTGACAGTTGACTCAAGGTTAAATACAGTGTACTTTAATAATTACTCAAAAATGCTCATGCCACTGAAGATTAGACTTAATATCAAATAGCTGTGTTTCATTCTCCCGTATGTCATTGTTTTGGAACACTGGAATTTTCAACGTCAATATGAATCCATAGTTACTAATCTCTAAATTTCTTGTCATAGGCTTGACTGAAAATTTTAGTGCACAACAGAAAGTGTAAGTCATGGCAGTTGCATATTTAAATTCTTTTTTTCCAAGAGTTCATGTTTGTTGTCAATATTTCTGTTTCATTCTTAGAACTCCCCCTGGTGGATTATGTAAAATATAAACAGACAAACTCTAAAGAATATGGCTGTAGAGGCTGATTTTTCAACTTTCAGTACTAAGAATATTTCAGTTAGCATTTCATAAATATACGTATTATTTATCTTGATAGTGGCTATATGTATTACTTAACTTGATATTAATTCTCAGAGAATCTCTGAGGTTTTTTGCTTGTCTGTAGTGTGGGTGTCCTCTACCATGAAGAGTTTATTAAAAAATCCCAAACCCAAACAAAACCCAGTTCTAATAAATTGAACAGTCTAAAGTCTGTCAAAGATAAAAGAATTGGCAGGGCATTCATGAGAAATACCAACCATGGAGAATTGCCTTGGCTGTTTACTTAACACTAACAGTGTTTTTCAATGTGCCCACAAGTGAGTTAGTTACATACCCTAGGGAAAAAAAAAAAAGAAGAATGAAGGGTTTGAATTTGAAATGATACTCTACATAAGAAGGACTAAGAGAAGAATGCTAAAGCACAGGAAACTGTAATGGACAAGAAATATCATAGCGACATGTAGTTATTTATGTGCTCAGGTTAAAACAGAGCAGCTAACTGGAAAGGTTTTTATTTAATGTGTGAAACTGGATTTTATGCAGGTAGCAACCTGTTGATTTTTGTGTATATCTTTCACAAGTATAAGAATATATGGCTTATTCATTAAAGAAAGAAAGTGAATAGTAGTGGTAAAAGGAGTGGCAGGCAGATAAATAGTAAGAATTAGCACTTATGAAAGAGATTCTGATAAATTGAAAATGGAAGAATATTAAAATAGCGGAAAGTGTCTGTTGGAGACCCATAGAACTAGATTTGTAAGTAGATGCCGTTGTCTTTCAAGTTGTAAAAGTGAGAGATTTTACGAGG
The DNA here is from genome assembly GCA_013397115.1 of Edolisoma coerulescens. Taxonomy (NCBI): domain Eukaryota; kingdom Metazoa; phylum Chordata; class Aves; order Passeriformes; family Campephagidae; genus Edolisoma; species Edolisoma coerulescens. Next base: position 2,634,214 of record VWZW01001754.1, read on the forward strand.
GATTGTCATTATGGAAGACTTGAAGATGTAAAAAATGTAGTTAGTCAATATTGCCAATGAAAGTAGGGCCAGTCATTTCTGGAGATAGTAGTTGCCAGGTTTCTTTACCAAATAATTACTAAGCCAAAGCAAATTCATGACCTCATGGTTTGAGAGCATCATTGAAACATTGAATTCATCATTGAAAGATGAAATTGATTCATGTGGTGACTTTGCATAAGAAGAAGGATAAACAAAGAATGGGTAACGCTTAACAATCTTGATTGCAGAAGTAGAAAGTTATTATAATAGATCAGTCAACTCAACCAAATAGTTATTAAAAACCAAGATATTGAGGAGATTTAGATCTTTAAAATCAAATGTATAAAATAAAATTAGGTGTAAAACTACTTGGATTTTGCATTCCCAGAAAGAGGGGAAATGCTTGCACAGAGGATTCTAACCAAATAAATAATTGCCTCAAACATAAACCCACAAAAAGAACATAAAAATGAGCTAGGAAAATACAAGTAATGAAAAAATCAGTGCAGAAAAAAGTAGAAATCAGTAAATACAGACATACAGTGGAAAGTGCCAAAAGCAGATTTAAATTATTTCTTTTGAAAATATATATGAAAAAAATAGAGGATTTTAATTGCTAAATCAAGAAAATAACTGTGTTAATTACAGTGAGATGGTGAGGGTATCTACCAATAATTGTATAAATGTCATGAAACTTAACAAAAACATGAATTTGCTTATAATAATTAGACTAGTTTCAAACCATGTAGACCAGAGCAGGAAGTGCTTCAAGGAAAAGAAGTTCTTGAAAGGAAATTTACCACGATTAAGATGAAGGTAAAACTTGAGGTTCAAAATACATGCTAGTGATACAAGTATATTTATGTGTCTTTGTATATACATACATACATACATATATATATACATATAGATCTCCAAATATCATGTGTATATATATATATATACACACATACACGTACATGGAATAGATAAAGAACTCCCTTCTGTGTCAGTCTGGTGCTGTGAAAAAGCTCTAATCTCTGGATGCAACAGTGTATTTTGGAATATTTTGTGTAATTCTCATGTCACCATTTTTAAATAGCACTTGACATTTGGAGGGTGTGAAAAGGGGAGACACACAGGATTATAGGACAAGTGAAAATGTCTTGCAATAAATATCTTAGAGTGCTCAGGCTGTTTCAGCTTATTAAAAAGAAGAGAAGACGAGGTTCTTGATGACAGTGTATCTCCACAGGGAGAAACTACTGTGAACTAAAGAGCTCTTTAATCTAGTTGAGAAATCTTAGCAAGAGCCAATTCAGTTTAGATGGATTGGAAATAAAGTACTTTTCCATCAACAAGATTGCTTAAACACTGGAACGAACTGGGATAACTGCAAAGAAAAGTGTTGAATTCTCCATCTCTAGGTATTTTCATCTCAAGATTGAATATGTTTGAATAAAATTGAGACAAAGCAAAAATTATTCTTAGTCACAGAGTAATTGGTGAACTGTATATGCACAATATATTTGATATTAAAAAAAAACCCAGATTAATGACCTAACTAGTTTTCCTGCCTTTAATGCTAAATATCTGTGTCATGCTAATCTATTTTTTTCCTTGTTAGTGCTTGATTTATCCTGTTAAAAAGGTGCAACAGAGGAGCAGGCTGCCATTTTGTTAAGTCATCAATGCTGAAAATTGAGTGAAGATGAATTGTGTGGGACAAAGGCCAAGTTCTCTTTAACAGGTTGCTCAGCAGGGGGAACATTTTGAAGTTTAGAATATAATTAGAGAAATTTTGCTAAACAAGGAATCCACAGTATCAGAGAAGATAGGAAATTCTAGGAAATTCCTCAGCTCAGGAGGAGGCTAAGGCTTAGAGGCAATGGACTTCTTTTCATGGCATCACAGAATATGCTGAGTTGGAAGGGACCCACAAGAACCATCTAGTCCAACTCCCGTCCCCACATAGCACTATTCCCAAGAACCTTTTCCTGATATCCAACCTAAACCTCCCCTGACACAGCTTCAGGCCATTTCCTTGGGTCCTGGTCACCACAGAGAAGAGACTTCTTGCAGGAGATAAATAGAATTTGTTACAGCTCAGGAAATGTAGTTCAGTCAACAAGAGTACAGTTTGTTGTAGTGTGCCTACTAAGGGAAAGATGCAAGGAATTTACCTCGATGCTCCAGTGATTCTGGAGCCTTTCCTAATATCTAACCATTCTTTTGAAACCTTCATTGTCAAGTGTCATGAAGGTACGACATACACACATAACTCATGTAGTCTTAAATAAACTTAAAAAGACTAAATATCTTATTTAGCTTGAAGAAAACTTTAATATGTGGAATAAAAAAACCTTCTGAACAGAAGTATGTAATTCATGTAAATTCACATAGGGATGCTGGCTATCCAGGGAATGAAGACTTGATTTATATCAGTAAAATGTCAGTATTTCTGATACTGGAGAAATGAGCTACTTAGATGTTACACATTAGAAACCCCAACAGGCCAAATTTGGATTATTTGCTGTTTACATGAGATGCAATACTTCTAAGTGCTGCCATTATACCACAGTGGTAACAAAGAACAGTTTCTATTTCACTTAAGAAAGAGTAGCAAGATTTGTTTACAGCTAAAATGTTTCTAGGGTGTATTTATAAAAGACTGCTGCCAGGTGTTTTGTCCTGAGAATGGCAATACCTGAAAATTCCTTTTTTTTCTTGCACACTTATGAATTTATCTTTCCATCTGAAAATACAGAGACATGTAAAATGTGTACAATATGCGGCATCATTTAAACAGAACTTCAGTCCTTTTACGGAATTCAGATGGTAAATTTGGCTTATTATTAAACTAATTGAAACAATGATGATTATTTTTTGTGTTTTGCTTCTATTAATGACCTTAAAATAGTGTATCTCAAGCTGGAAAGCACTGTAGAAAATGAGACAACATTATACCAGCAAAATGTCCTGCTATTTCTAATATGTTTAAATAAATGACATGGCATTAAAAAATGCATCCAGCCCACACGTTATTTACCATTTTCCTTGCAAACATAATTGTCAGTAATGAATAGCCTTATCCCAATAAAACAAATATTAGTTCATCCATGAGTTCATACTTACACCAGTGCACACTTATTATTCACCTTTTAAAATTCAGAATATAAATGGAAAGCCAGAGTTAGCTTGCATGACTTGATCATGTTAATGTTGGTTAACTGATCTCAGCTTGGTTTCCAGGCTTCTTCTGTCATCAGTGGAGAAATAGAAGGTTCTCCAAAGGATATTTAAATTTCATCTATCTTCAATCTCAGGGTAACAATAGCTACTCAGAGATTAAATATGAAACAATTATTTGTAATGATTTCATAAAAGGTGGCTTCCACATTCTCATTTATGGAGACAGGTGAGCACTGCTTGTTCCTTTCAAAGTGTAATTCTCTTGCTCATGGTTCATTCAACTCCTGCATCTAGATCAGTGATATGTGACCAGTCACTAGCCAGATGTAACCCCATCGCTGCAACTGTTTCAATTTCACTGTTTAGGTTATTTTGTACATGTAGAAATCCTAGGCATTAAAGACAGGCTCCTGAATTGTGCTCCAGAGATCAGATACTTAAGAAGTTGTCAAAGTTTTTAAATCCTTTTCAGTGTTTTCAGATTTCAGTGGAAAAGGTCATCCTTTCAAACAAAGACATTCTAGTGGTGCATACCGTTCCACATAAACAAGGATAGTTACTCTGTTTTCATTAGTTGAGTGAGCAGTGATTTCTTATTTGCTATAGTGATTTAATATTTACTCAGTACATGTATTTGTTTTGTTAGGGAGCAGGTTGTAATTTCACTCATCCGTTCCTTTCATAATAGGAAAACTCGTGGACTGATTTAAGAAAAGTGAGGTATAAACGCTGTCATGTATAATACATTTTCTTCATTGATTAGGCTTATAACAAAAAATATCCTTTTCATTTCCATTTAATTTCCATTATATATATATTATATATCTTTATGCAACATACTCTTGATAACAAGAAAAAAAGAAATATAAAATATTTGCATTTTTCAGATTTGTTTTATTCTAGGCATTGCCTAACATTTGTATTTATTTAGGCTATATCTTCTTTTTTTCAGTGTGACAAATTTCTATCCTTTATAAATACGCAAATTTTATCTGACAGGTTTCTAGCCCTCTGAGACCAGAGGTGCCTAGGTTGGGAAAGCTTTAAGAAGGAGCCTTACAAATAAGTCTCCTTCTTAGTAGCTAAATAAATTAGCTACTGAATGCTAGAGACAAAACACTGTTCATTAGTTCATGTTAATGTAGATTTAATACATAAATGTAAACAAGAACTTATTTCCTAGTGTTTCATAACTTTCTTATCTTTTAGATTGTGATCTCTTCTAGGTGGTGCTGCTTTAATGTGATGGCACTACCAAAAAATTCTGTTTTTACTTTGACTAGTGTTTAATTCTCATTTCTGAATTGACACCAAATGAAATTTTACTTTAATCAGATATGTGGAGTATTCTGTGCAAGTTTAAGGGTGGTAATTCGTAAGTAAAGGAATGCTGTTCAAATTTTTTTTTCATTTAACTGATTACTTAGGCTATGGAAACAATCTGCAGTCTTGGAGCAGAGCTTAAGCTTTTGTGTCCACTGGAATATTTTATCATCATTAGAGTCAATAGTGAAAAAAGACTCTTAAGTTCTACCACTATTCTATGACTACATCTTAATTAAATTATTAATTACAAAAAGTACTCTTTTGGAGGTCAAAAAATTTCTTTTTGTCTTTTTATTTTAGTTTAGCAATTAGTTAATTAGGCTTGTATATTTTTTGATATATTAATTGTGGAAATGTGTATGAAACTGATCTTTCTGAACCTTCTCTCATCAGCACATTTCCATCAATGTCTCTTATGTTCTATTTTTTTTACATCTGAGTTAGAATTCTATAATCTTCCCTGCTGGCAATGAGTTGCCTAGACAAGGCTGCTTAAGAAATTTATCTGATGTGATTTATAAAATAGATCCTACTGAAAATGCATTAAAAATCAAAATATTCTTCACCTATTTTCATTATCTTAATTTGAGGTCCTGTCAATTCTGACATGTTATTTTAAACTTCTTATTATTTAAATTGATCTTTCTAAATACAAAGTTTCACAGACATATTGTATCCTTTGGCATAAATACTGCTGTTCTTATGTACTGATGATTAATAAAATTGCAGAGAATCTTTTCCATTTGTGAAACTAAGCTACATGTGGGCTTTTTATGTATCACTTCCTATTGCAATGAAGGAGTTGAATTGTGATTTCCGTTTATGCTAATTAACTTTAAAAAAAAAGAAATTATGTAAATTGGCAAAATGTGTTTGTTTAAATCTGCAGTTTCACAAAACCAAATTTTGCCAGTGGCACTGATGGTCCAGTATAGCCTAGTGCAAAGACTTAAATAGCTCTGGACCTGCCAGATTTTTTTATTGTTGTAAGAGCAATGTTTTGTGCTGAACAGTAATATAGTTTTTCAGAAGGTGAAGTGCTGTGCACTGCTAACATCAACTAAAGAAACATCACTCTCTTCAAACCCTTTCAGCAAGGTTATATCTAGCCGGTGTACCTGCTGTTTGCAGTAGGGTCAAACAAAATACAGTAAAGCCTTAGGACACTGCTGTCACAGCCAGGCAGGTAAGGAAATTGCTTTTCCTCAAAATACAAAGGTTAATGAGAATTAATAGTTTCGCTTGTGTTTCATTAAAGACTTTCCTAAAGGTAGTATAGTCTAATTCCTTTCTTCTGTATCCTACATTGAACTAGGTTTGTAAGAATTTTAGTTTAAAGTTCAAAAATGTTTCTCGGACAATTACATATTTTTCATTTTCTTAAACTTCCTTTATGTGCCAAGACGGTGCTGATACCTCATCTCCCCTTATATTTAGTTTATACAGAAGGCCTCTTAGTCGGCGTGCAGTAATATTGTAGTTTGCCATGAATAAATTCAAGCTGAGTCAAAGCTGTTTATCTCAGGTGGTTTATGTTATTTATTGTTGGCTTTGCTGTTGTTTGCAGCGGTGGGGGAAGTTCTTTGTTCTTTTTTTGCTTTCATATAGGGTGCTTTGCATTTTCTGGAATGCTTCTAAAAGTTAATCAGTGTTCCCACTTCACATGTTGGTAAAACATTCCAGACTGTTTTGCATTTATCTTGGTCTATTCTTATATGAACTATTTTTCTCTAAGATTTGATTTTAAAAAAGGTATTATACAGGTCTTTAGATTGCCAAATAAGAGAGCAACACACAGTCTACAGACCATGTCTGAATGACATGCAGCTAAAGTCAACATTATCAGATTTTAACATGTGGACTCTCTACAGAAATTATTAAAATATTCTCTTTTGATGAAGGTTTGTGCTGCATCTGTAAAAGACCAACCATATACTCAGTTGCATTAGCCAAGGGATTGAAAGAAATTATTACTCCCCTCTACCCAGGACTCATGATGCTGTAATGGAATGCATTTTCCAGCTGGTGGCATTTCAATTGATGAGCAAATTGAACCAGCTATGAAGCTGAAACCGGAAGCACACAATATATGAAGAGAACCTTAGGGGGCATTCATGAAGAAAAGAAAGCCAAGAGAGATGGTATTTTCAGCTGCCTATCAGGGGTTATGGAAAAGATAAAATCATTCTTTTTTTGAAGGAGAACGATGAGAGGACATTGGGCACCAGTCCCAAGTTGTAATTTCCAAGTGAAAAACACCTCCTCACAGTGAGAGTAATACTCATTGTAGCAGTTTTCTCTCACAGGCTGTGGAATCTCTGTGCTTGGAAATATTCCAAGCTAGACTCAACAAGGCTCTGAGCAACCTGTTTCATCAGTCAACCTGATGCAATTAAGTCTAAATTTCCTACATTCCATTGCTGTGCAATCAAGGGAAAATGTAATATTCGCGTAACACTCAGATGTAATTCTTTGTGGCATTCTGCAATTTCCAATTTTCAGTAGAAATTTCATGAGATTAGAGCTATGATTCAGATCAGATTCAAAAGCCTATCGTGGAATGTCTTCTGTATGGGGTATATAAGTGTGTGTTTATACATGCACATGCACATATACACATGCATTTTTAAATGTATTTATATATTTGTGGCATTACTGACCAAGTTCCAATTATGAAAAACACCATTTAATTGATAATACCCATAATTTTGACCTTGCTACTCATGTAATTGAAATGAAAATAATTTAAAATAAATGTGCTAATTCTTGTAAGTTACTAAGTAGTTTCTACACAGGTGGCTTGATAAACTAAGCACATTCTGCAGACAAATTTATGGTTAGAGAAATAAAAACTGTATCTATGGCTCAAAAAGCCAAAACTATCAGCCAAGAAGTGTAACTGTAAATTCTATTGCGTTCTGTAATGGGCTTACTGTGGAGTTAAAAATTAGTGTCTCACACAGATGTTATGCTACGTATTTAGAAAATAACAACTTGTACATGCAATCTCTTCACATAAGGGAAAACTGTCAAAGCTGTAGAAATCACTAGCTATTATGAAACATCTCCTTCTACTTTGAATTGGACATCTGACAAGATTGTATCCAAACCCAATCAATTTCCCATCAGTCTTGTGCTTTTCATAAGGCTGAACACACTGATTGTTTTGATTCTGAAGACATGAGCCATGTACTGACACACAGAGCAAGAACTAAAAGTATTGCTAAACTTCTCTGCTACTCTTCTGAGGATCAGTATTTTAGAGACATCCAGACTTTTTCTTTAAACCAGTTTAATTCAGCTGTAAAACCTATACAGAGTTCATTCTGATGGTTTTACATAGGTTTCGACGAAATCTGAGACAGAGTTGTGAAATTCCTAGGGGAGTAAATAATCTTTATGTTAATTAGGATTTGATAACAATTTTAGAAAGATATTATCTTAAAAATTTATTTAGGAGTACACCTGATAGTTTTCCTATCTGCAGTGAATCTTAGAAATGTATTGTTATGGCTTCCTCATGAAAGTTGTTATCACAATGTGCATCCACAGAAAGGATTTTGCAATCCTGTTTTTAAACACTTGTGTTTTTCTCATTACAAATTTTATACATATCAGCATAGATTAATGAATTCTGTAGAATTAAAATCCACTTTTTTTTTTAAATATTTTGGTAGCTAAATTGCATTTGAATAACACATGTTCTAGACATATGTTTGATGCTGCAAGGGTTTCCCACACCCAATCCACGTCCTGCTAGAGACATCTCGGGCATATCTGCACGACGAGGCAGCTGCTAGCATGCGGACTTTGTGGTCGTGTTTTATTGGGGTATCCTAACCCTAGGTAAAGGGCGTCACCAAAGACAAAGAGGCGGGAGGGGTTCTTCATATGGTGTTCCAAGGTGTTTATTGAAGGTCCATGCTTGCAGGGATCCAGGGACAAAGAACATAAAACGGTGCAGGGTCCAGGGTTTTATACAGGGCAGTATGAGGGGCGGAGAGAACGCTAGGGCCAATCAACTGAGGGTTCACAGGGGTGGTACATAGGAGGGACTAAGGTCTGGGAACCAGTAGGGAAACCAAGGAGGAGGGACTAAGAAACAGGAGCCAGTGGGAAAACCGGAAGGGGGAACATTCCAGAGGGGAGACTTAAAAGGTAAGAAGGGGAGGAGAAACCAACAGGCCAATCAATCAGGGAAGGATCAATAAGCTTATCTGAATAAATACCATTTTTAAATGCAATGGGTAGCTTCTAAAGCATAAGAGAATCAGAAGATTCACTACTAAAAATTGAACAAATCCTCATGTTATTTCAAATTCTTCATTTTAAAGAATGCTTATATTTCTATTCTGCTATGCTAGGCAGCATAATTTCAGGTGCAAATATCACGTAATAGTTTCTGTTTATTTCCAGAAAAAAGATTTGTTTATTTGTGTCTGTTCCTGCACTTGGGTCGCAACAATCTCATTCAGCACTACTGTCTTGGGGAAGAGGGGCTGGGAAGCTGCTCAACAGAAAAAAACCTGGTCTTGTTGGTGAACAACCAGCTGAACATGATCCAGTGTGTGCCCAGGTGGGCAAGAAGGCTGATGCCATCCTGGCCTGTATCAGCAACAGTGTGGCCAGCAGGACTAGGGCAGTGATTGTCCCCTGTACTCAGCACTGGTGAGGCCACACTTTAAATACCATGTTCAGTTTTGGGCCCCTCACTACAAGAAGGCCACTGAGGAGCTGAGGCATGTCCAGAGAAGGAGCTGGTAAAGGGTCTGGAGCACAAGTCTTATGAGGAGTGTCTGAGAGAACTGGGGTTCCTGGAAAAAAGGAGGCTCAGGAATACCTTATCACACTACAACTTACCTGAAAGGAGGCTGCTGTGAGGAAGGGATTCATCTCTTTCCAGAGTAACAAGTGACAGGACAAGAGGAAGTGGCCTCAAGTTGCACCAGGGGAGATTTAGATCAAGTATTAGGAAAAAATTCTACACTGAAAGAGTGGTCAAGCATTGAAATAAGCTACCCAGGTAAGTGGTGGAATCATCATCCCTGGAAGTGTTCAAAAGGTTTGTGGGTGTGGCTCTTGGGGATATGATTTAGTGGTGAACACAGTGGTGCTGGGTTAATGGTTGGATTCAATAATTTTAGAGATCTTTTCCAACCTTAATGATTCTGTATTTCTATGAAATTTCTTGAACACAGGCTAATGAAAAAAACCACCTAAACAATCAACAGCAAGACACAGCTATAAAGTTCTCTTTGCCTCCTTCCCCTTCCAAATAAAGAACTTATTCTAAGAAATTAATGCATATTACAGTTAGTTGACAGCATGAGATTATTTGATACTAACATGTTAACATGCAGTCTTGGAAAGAGTGAAACATAATGTCTGTTCCTTCCAAATCTGTAATTTCCAAAGCAGCAATAAAACAAGAGTAACTGTCAGTTTAATCAATATTATGTGCAGGATGACAAATGTTTTACAATTTCATTTCAGTCTGAAATTTGTCTTTTGGGATTTACACAGTGGATTAATATATTTTCAGCATTCATTTAATAGTTTTTTAAAGGGTTTTATCAAGCAACTTAATGTGACAAGTTTTTAGCAGCCTTATATCTTGACAATCACTTAAAATCTAAATACAGTGGTTGTTCTAGATTATAATATATACCATTATTTTGTTGGAAAGAGTGTGGAAATTCCATTGTTAATGGTCAGACATCTTTGTGTGAATCGTTCTATTTTGTGAAATATTGTGGAGTACAAAAATTTCACTTATCTAGAAGAGGGCCTGTATTAATTGACTTTGTACCACAATACTGATTCTTTAGCATTAATCTGGATTTAATAATGTGCTTGAAGGTTGTAAATGCTGTCAGAAAGTGATTACCATATGAGTTTCTTCAAACTTGCTTACAGTGTGGAAGTCTTTGGAAGTCCCCTTTCAATTGTGAGGTGGTTCTTTCCCAGAATCATGTTTGTGTTTTAATGTTTGCCTAATTAGAAATATATTCTCTTGTTCCATACTAAAATTCTCAGGAATGCTTCAGTTTATGCTGGATGCTAGTTGAAAGGTGAATCAGAGTTAAACAATGAAAAGGAGAGTATATGAGAGAATGATTCAGGCACATAAGTCAGGCCTTTCCTGAACTTTGTATTTTCCCTACGATGGGCTTTTTTACTAGAATACTCTTGTCAGGTATACACTTTTTCAACACAGTGATTTACTATAAATTAATCAGAAATGCTAATGTTTTCATATGTCTCTGATATGATATTTTAAATATTTGGTTTCAGTTAAAATGACTACTGTACAAGAAATACTAACGTAAACTACCACTTGTAAATATTTCACTCCTCAAACAAAACTTTAACTAAAACATTCTCCAGAAACAGCATACATGACATGACACAAAACAAATAGGCTTTGAGATGCATAATGAAGATAGAAGAAAGTGTTGTTGCAAATCTTTATAGTGTGGAGAGTCATAGAGAAATGCACTTTTCCTCTATGATCTTGCAATTACCCATGAATGCATTTTTATTTTAATGTCTACCTGTTTTTAATTCAAGTTTGAAGAACAGGAATACAAAAAAAAATTCACTCTAGTGCTCTGACTGAGGTTCCAGTTACCCTTTGAAATATTATCTTAATTACAGTATTTATTAATCATTTATGAAAGTAGAAGCTTTTTTTATAGACATGATCTTGCATATGCCTTCAGCCCTTGCTTTGTGCTGTATTCCATCACATTTCAAGGCTAAGTAGGGTCAGGATAGGTCAGTGAATGATTATGAGGTTACAAGTATATTTTTAGGTGTTACCACAAAGAAGAGTGTTAATGATTAAGTATCCTGTTTTCACTCCTGAACATTACAACAGTTACAGGACTGTGAATGGATTGTAAAAGCAAGGCCATAACCACTCAGCCCTTCTGAGTTATTAAAGACCCAAGAAATTATTTTGAGGCTTTTAAGTTTTGGTGCTAATGGGCTCATTAATCGGACTGAGAAATTCATAATAAGAACCAGTATGTATGAGTAGAAGACAGACAAGTTCAAATGTGATATTAGACACATTTTAATGTTCAGAATGATTGCTTCTGAAAGCTACTGTGAAAGCTTCAAATTATCCATCTCCGCATGTCTTTGAGTTGATGCCTTTATAGGAAGCAATCTTCAGTGAATCGGATGTTATTAGGCTCAACAGAAAGGTAACTGGGTTGAAACAAAACTGAAAAGGAGTCCAAGGCAGTTTGCTGCTTTGAGAGACTGTTCAACACAAAGCTGAAAGGAATGGCTGATACTCTAGAGAGCTGTGGACCTGAACAGGTTGGAGAGAGGAACTCTCTGAAATTCAACAAGGGCAAAACAGTGTCCTGCCCCTGGGGAATAATAACCCTGTGCAGCAGTACAGGCTGGGAACTGACCTGCTGAAAAGCTGCTCTCAGGCCATGAAAAGGACCTGGGGGTCCTGATGGACAACAAGCTGTCCACGAGCTGTCAGTGAGCTCTTGTGGCCAAGACAGCCAACAGAATCCCAGGATGCATTAGGAAGAGCCTTTCCAGCAGGTCAAGGGAGGTGATCCTTCCCCTCTACTCACCTCTGGTGAAGCCACACCTGGAGTGCTGTGTCCAGTTCTGGGCTTCACATTACAAGAGAGACAGAGCTCCAGGAGCAAGTCCAGCAGAGGGCTATGAAGATGATGTATATCTCTGTTATGAGGAAAAGCTGAGGGAGTTGGGCCTGTTCAGCTTTGAGGAAGAGACAGCTGAGAGGGGACCTCATCAATGTATAGAAATATGTGAAGGGACAGTGTGATCGAGGCGATGGTGTCAAACAATTAGACAAGAGGCAATGGGCAGAAACTGATAAGTGAAAAGTTCCCCGAATATGAGAAAGAACTTCCTTACTTTGTGGGTGACTGCACATTGGAACAAGTTGTCCAGAGACCCTGTGGAGTCTCCCTCATTGGAGATATTTAAGAACCATATGGACACAATGTGCTCTAGGATAACCCTGCTTTGATGCCTTGGGTTTTAACTTTTATATTTTCAAATCCCATATTGCTTAGTGTGTAACTCTGAAGTTTCTTGAAGCCTGTTAGCTACTGTTCTCTTATGTGGGTTAGACAAAACAAAGCCTTTCTAGGTTTGCTCTCCAAAGACACCCAGATTGTCCTAGGCCCAAAATCTAAACCAACATCTTTAGAAGGGGGGTAAGCTTGGTAAAATTACATAATTAACTGAAGTTTTAATTGGAGAATTAACCCTGATATGCAAATGAACCAAACTTATAAAAGTGTGAAGAACTCGTGACTCAGGGTCCATCTTGGGTGTAGCCTTTGGCCTGCCCAGGGTGTACCTTTGAAGGCCCTTCAAATAAACACCTACCTTTATTCCCTTATTCCTGTATAGTCTCTGTTTTTTAGGTGGCCACTTTAGGCATCAGCTTGAGCAGGCAGGTTGGATTGGGTGACCTTTCCAACCTTCCCTAAACCATTCTAACCTTCCCTTCTTTAAACTGCATCCTATGTTATTACTCTGGTTCTAACAGATGTGTTCCCCTCCTATCCACAGAAAATCTGTTCCAGAGCTTAATGTTTTAACAGCAATAAATACTTGTTTTCTGATTTCCAGTTTTCTTTTAATCAGATTTGATTTATGTGAGTTTCCTGTTAGACTTGTTACCCTCCATTTTCCTTGTTTTCCTCTTCTGTTTCTGTAATCAGTGTAAACAAGATAGGGGCTCTATTAGGACATAAATATCCTCACCTTTACATAAATCAACATTGTCATAAATCAGCATATTCTCTACATTATTCGCATACTGAGTCCAAAACACAGCACTGGACCAGCTATTAAGAAGAAAATGAGCTCCATCACAGCCAAAAGCAGTACAGTAGGAAAGAAGGAAAAGTTGTGCTAGGAGAGTAAGAAACTGAGATTGTCATGGTGACTACTTTCCTGAAGTGTTATAATTTAAACCCAGAAAATTGTCACTCTGTTATCTATGTGAGAAGGGTTGCATTCCTGCTGTGGAAACAGCACAATTTAAACAGCTGGGGCAGTTCATATTTTCTATACTTGGGAAGTGCTAAGGGTAAATCTTAGACAAGTAACAGCAAAACCAGACCATCACCAGAGTCAGTACCAGTATGTATCCACACTATGCAATACTGCACCATTGTGACAATTTGCACTGTGATCCTATATTTTTGCTACTTGCAGCCTTTTAAATCCAAAGTGTCGCTGGATGATTCACAGTACTGATCTCTTCTGCTATTTACTTGAAATTGTGCTGTGAACCTATCCAATGACAAATATTTCAATCTGGGCCAATTCAAGTCAGAAAACAGAATCACAGAATATGTCCAATTGAAAGGGACTCTCAGGGATCATTGAGTCCAACTCCCAGCCGTGCATGGGACTATGCCCAAGAGTCACACCATGTACCTAAGAGCATTGCTTAAACGTTTCCTGAACTCTGTCAGGTTTGATGCTGCTACCACTTCCCTAGGGAGATTTATTTTGGGAAGGTAAACAGGCATTAATAAAGACCCCCAAAAAAGGGAAAGAAAAAAAAAAGAAGGAAAAGAAGAAAGATAGAGTAATTAATATCAATAAAATTGGTTTACAGGCTGCTAGAGTTTTGTTTTTCCTAGATACCATGGTAGGAGAAAATGTTATGCATACATTGAGGCCTAACGCCAAGAAGCTCCAGGGTTTGTAGGATACAGGACCTTCCAGGACAGTGTTGGAAGATTGTTTCAGTCAGAGGGAGCAAGATGTGTACATGTCCCCATCCATCTAGCAAATTGTGCCTGTTTTATGTACAGGTTTAGGCTTCTTGAATCTTCTTAGATGTGGAAAAGAATATGTGCAGGATGTGAGACAAGAGCCCTCACCAATACAGGAAAGAAATATTAATCATTCTGACATAGCTTGAAAGTTTTAGCCAGTTTATCATAATAAACTAACAAATCAGCAAATGTCTATGAGCAACTGGTTCTGAGCTGCACTTAGTTTGTGGAATCCCAGAATGCCGCATCATATTGACAATGAATGACAGTATAGTATGGCTAATTCTGCAGCCTCGTATCCTAAAACTCAATTATTATTGTTATTATTTTTAAATTAATTTAAAAGTTGCAAGTAAAGAAAATATTTAGATTATGAAAGTCTAACTTAGTCATCTAGAAGTCTCATACTAAGATTTCAGTATGCATTGTGAGCTGGTGCCCATAGTCACAGTCTCTTCTATCCTTAACCTGCTGTCTGCTCTCCCCAAAAAGCAGCAGTTTCTTATCTCTCTTCCCACTGACAGAGTTCAGAGGAGCATACACAGATACGTAGGATCTCTTTCCATTGTCCTTTGAACACCCCAGCCTTTATACCCCTTTTGTAATGATGATATCAGGCTGGCATCTGGTGCTGGAAGAAACAGATCTTTGGATTACATAGGTCAGATGGAGCTCACTCTCAGATAAAATCTGAGATTTGGTTAGAGATTCAGGATCCAAGGTTCAGGTTTCCAGATAGAATCTGGGATTTGGCTGTAGAACCAGACCAAAAGCATATTAATAAATACTGGTCCTTTGTCTAATGGGAGTTCGCAAACCTGAAAAGCCCATTCTCCTTAGGGAAGAAGTTACACAATATTGTAAAGGGGGTGATATGGAAAACCAGGCATAAAAACAAGAGGTTTGAATTCAGTGTAACACAGCAGCAATAATTCCAGACTGAAATAGCTTGGGAATTGACCAAAATCAAAATTTGCTTTCATGTCTTATCGCTTCAGAAAGTATACTACCAATAGGATATAATATGAAAATCACATGCACTATTTATTCATTTATTTAAATGTTCTCATGAAAACCTAAATTCTAAACTAAAAGTAGTATGAGCTTAAAATATTATGGAAATTAGTGATGTACTAAGTGAAAGCCTAGTATATGGATATCTTAGTTTTAGCATTAGTTTATGTGGTTTTAATTTTTTAATTGTTAAGGTCACAGCATCCAAATAGCAAAAATATTAAACATTTTAAATAAGAACCCTACATCCAAAACCAAAAAACCTGCTAAGCATTTTACTGCCTTGGCAACTCTAATGTAGCAGGTTCTGAATAGCACTCTCAAAATATGATACTCTTTGTCAACATATGCAATTATTTAATATTTTTCATGTTCTTCGTTATGACTGATATATGCTGATTAGTGAAATCAATGACATAAACATCAATGAAAACTAGCTTTTGCAAGATAATTTGATTCCATGTGGACTAATAATAATTACAAGTTAAGATTAAAAAAAAATCTAATTCAATTGTGTTGGTGACATCATTATAAAGATATATGGTATTAAATTCCATTTGGTAGTAATTT
This sequence comes from Edolisoma coerulescens, assembly GCA_013397115.1. NCBI lineage: Eukaryota > Metazoa > Chordata > Aves > Passeriformes > Campephagidae > Edolisoma > Edolisoma coerulescens. Next base: position 2,650,116 of record VWZW01001754.1, read on the forward strand.
AATTTTATTAGACCCTTTATGTTTCTATGATGCACAATCTATTAGATTCTCAGGCAATTGCTTATCTGCCTTTAAATATAGATATGTTTTGTTTACGTGGCTCTACTGTTCTGATACTTCATGCTTATTTAATGCTAACCCTGTGTACTCCTGAAAAGGTTTACAAGTGAAACATCTCTGCCATTGAAATGCTATCACTCTACAGCAATGGTTGCTGCATGGTTATTTGGAGAAAGTGGAAGAGCAATCAAGTGACACAGCTTTGTGCAAGCAGGTTCAGAGACTGTCATACTTTCTATTGTAGGTTACATTTTCTGAATTAAAAGCAAAAATCCACTACTCCACTTAATTAAAACATGGAAAGGCTACGCAAGTGATGCATACAGAAGAGGCCCAGTGCATCTAATGAGACTTATGAGATAGTGAAGACCAGATCTACAAAGCCTCTTAAGTATTTGGGTCAAAAATTACAGGTCCTGGAGACTCATACAACTCTGTCACATAATCTTTGGCATGCTTTAAGGTTCAGTACCCTTGTTCTCCTAATAAAGGTTTATCTGCCCATGAGGACCTAGGAATTCCTGAAAGCACTTCACTAGAACAGGGTGAGAGGAAATGTCCTCTACATGTGCCAAGGGAAAAGGACATTGAATATTACGAAAAATTTCTTCACTGAAAGGTGGAATCACCATCCCTGCAAGTACTCAAAAAACATCCAGATGTGGTACTTGGACATGGTTTAGTGCTGAAGATGCCAGTGTTAGGTTAATGGTTGAACTAGATGATCTTAAGTCTTTTCCAGCCTTAATGATTCTATGATTCTATAACTGTGTAGCTCAATTCCTATCTTGCACCTTAATTTCAGGAGAATTTAAATTTTATTTAATGTGTCCTGAAAATATGTCACAGACATCTATTGTATCCTGTTCCCTAAAGTGCAAAAATGAAGACTAGTCACATTTGAAAAAGGTGGATATTTTTCCACAATAAGCATATGAGAAATTATTTCTGTTATGGTAAAACAGCTAGCCATTGAAATATGCTTTGCTGCTCCAAATGAAATTAACCTCAAGAAATTAAAGTGTTATCTAGGAAGATTTAACATTCATTAGTCAGTTCAGGAAATGCTAATGAGTTGAAGGAGAGAATTTTTAGCTCTGAAGATCAAAAACCTGGATTATATATATATATAAAATCAGAATTATATATATAACATATTTATATTATATATATGGATATATATGGTATATTTATTATATATGTGGTATATTTATAACATATATATGGCATATTATATATATAGAACATAATATTTGTTACTTTCTGCAATACTCATGCCCAAGTAACATGAAATTAAGGTAAGTCCAGATGTTTAGAAGAAGAGGTTTGAGCTCGTATGCTTTGTCTGAAAACTTTGTTTGATTCCACTTTCAGTCAATGGTCAATCAGTACAGAGACTGGAATAAATTCTCTTTAAGCATGTATGCAAATGAAAAACATTAAAAGATGACCAAAAAAAACCTTAATCAAACCTAAAATGATTGTTCTGAAGTTGGAGCTCCTGCTTTGAATGTTATTCTTAATTAATTGAGTTCTGTGAATTCATGAAATGTTCTCCACCATCAAAATGCTTCTCTGTAATATTGGGTCTTTGGATTAATATGCTATTGCAAAGTTCGATATTGGTTCCTATTAAGAAGTAGAGTTATATTTTTTTTCATAATGGGATTTAATGTCAGTTGAACCAGGCTTAATTAAACTTTGTCTTATAAATCATTTTATTGAGAAGTGCAATGAAATTTTGTGAGTTATATGACTTTTTAATTAAAATGAATCAAGCCAGCTTGTGGTTAAGTGCCTGCCTACAAACGAGTTCCCTTGCATTTCCAAGCTATTCTACAATGTTCTAGACAAACAATTTAAACTTTATCAGGAGGTAATAGTTTAAAACCTCATTCCAGAGAAATCTACAGTTTTAGGGACCTATTGACATTTAATCTAGTAATTTTAAAAATAACCGAGTCATGTTTTGATCCAATTATCAATTATGTTAAGGTAACATAACAGCATGGTTAATACAGTCCATGACCACACATACACCTTTGATTTTCTGTTGTGTCAGCATCCTGTATATGTAGAGTTAAAAAGCAACTGATTGAAAGTTAAGTTTTACATATCAAAGCATTCACATTCATAATAATAAGCATAATTTTCAACTTTATCTAATTTATTCTATCTGCACTTATGTATTTTATCTGTAATTACATTACACATTTCAAGGAACTTCTGTCTCATGATTTTGTCATATGTCTGCATTATTCATCTCTGCTACCTTATATAAAATAATATGCACTTAATTTTTAATATATATGCTTAAGCAGTAAATTTAAAAAAATATGAAGTTAGAGAATTAAAATAAGAGTTTCCTTCTATTGCATCAGGCAGGGAAGGACAGCATGCGACATACTAGAGCCAGAGTATAATTCTGATGTTGAAAGTCTTGTGCATTTTTTCCTGTATTTGTTATAATGTTTTAGCAATACTGTGTTAGTTCTATTTCAGTTTCCAATGACCAGTCAGTCTTTCCCCGTGTCCAGACCCAAACAAGCAATTATAGACAGCATTGATTTGGATTTTGATATGCTAAAAACTGAATTTAGTGGGTGTGGCAGTGGTATTACCTACTTCCCTCAGTTTTGATGTTCTTACACTTAAGTCCTTGACAGATGTTTTGTCATTCTTTCCCCACTTCTCATCTTACAAAGTCTATCCAAAACAGCATAATGAAATTCATTACTATTTTTCATCTATTAAATGTTGTAACTTACTGCTCCCTCTATTACTTTTTACATTTTTGGTTTATATAAAAATTTCGTTGTTTTTTCTTGTGCCTCCAGTCTTCAACTACTTCACTTTGTTCTTATAATTGTCTATGGATCAAGAATATGAAAACACATTTACAATTTCTCCACCGAGATGAAGCACCCTAAAAGAAATGTTTGGAGAAAAATATCTGTAGAACTGTGATTCTACTGTTTCCTGTTGATGTAGAGTAGGTAGTTCAGGGAGTGCTTAATTCAGTCATTAGGATTCAGACAACTAAATGCAACACTTTTTTTTTTTTTGTTAGTATGTTTTGTGTAGTTTATAGTTTATAAAATAGTTTTATAAAACCTATTTAGTTTATAAAACCTATTTTTATTAGTCCTGGTTCTGTCCAGGACAACGTTAATTTTTTGCAGTAGCCAGGAGTGGGGCATAGCCAGGACATGGAAGTTCGTCTATAAAACCTTATGTCATTGCTGGGAGTGTGGGGAAAAGGTCTCTTCCAAGGGGAAGGGGTTCCTTCCGGTTGAGTAAATGTGACAGAGGGATCCATCTTGTATTGTCTATTGGAGATGGGGGCGTTGGTGTGGGGGCTGTGGTTCTGTGTGAATCGTTTCCTTTTTTGTACCCTCTGTCATTAGTATTGTTGCTGTTACTGTTTGTCTCCTTACCTCATTGCTTTTTCCAGTAAATTGTTCCTATCTCAACCAGTGACCTTTACCTTTTGTGCCTCCAATTTTCCTCTCCAGCCCACCACAGTGAGGAAGGGTGAGGGAAAAAGCAGGGGAGCAAGAGAGTGTCATGTGGTTTGAAGAGTCTTGGTGGGAGCACTGAACTGGGGAGTACCGTTCCAAAACCCCAACAGTATTATGGTTTTCAATACTGTGAGATCTTAATTGCTGTAAACATTTTGCATGATAACTGGATATTAACAATCTGTTCTAAACAAAGTCAAAAAATAATCCTTAATTCATGGTGTTGAGTTTCCCCTCAGCCTTATCATATGTGTAGACAGAAATCTAGATATTTATCATATAACTATGTATGACTGACAAGTTATTTAAGAAATAGATCAGACAGTGAAAATATCCAGGAAAGTGTAATATGTGCATGTAAAGACTTGCAATATATTTAATGTGCTCAATTACAACTGAGTTTATAAAAAATTCAAACAATAGCCTTTACTAATTCTGACAATTTTTAATTACAATATTACCATATAATCTTCATATTGTTTTTGGAATATATTTATATATGAATTGCAACTATAGCTGTTGAACTCTAATCATTTATGTTTTGTTTTTCTCATGAGCTGCAAGGGTATGGCAGAGCATACCCATATCTGGGTATGGCAGATATGGTCTAATCTTATGGCTTATTAGCTTCAACAGTTACTTTTATTTTCTTGCTATATTACTGGATCTGAAATACCTTTTTCTTCACAGGAGAATATAATGGAAGTTATAAGAAATCAAGAATTTTTACTTCTACCAGCTGAAGAACTCCATAAACTTCTTGCCAGTGATGATGTGAATGTTCCCGATGAAGAGACCATTTTCCATGCCTTAATGATGTGGGTGAAGTATGATATGCAGAGGCGATGCAATGACTTAAGTATGCTGCTTGCTTATATCAGATTACCACTCCTTCCACCTCAGGTATTTTTAAAATTATGTAATCATCACCATCATAACAACAAGAACGTCATTGTTATTGTGTTCTTGTGAAAACTCTCATCAGTTTATAATCTGCAATTTCTGAATACTCTGTGTGTTTAAAAGCAAACCTGTTCAGAATCAGAAAAAAATGAGTGGTAGCCTTTTACTCAGAGTGATCTCAGTAAACTTGAGGATTGGACCAACACATACACAAGAAGGGCAGAGTTGTGAAACTGAAGAGGAGTAACTGCAGATTTCATAGCATGCTAAGGATAACAGGCAAAATAATAAATATTCTCAGAAAAAAAATGACAAAAACTAAACAGAACAAAGCAACAAAAAACCACATGGGGCTTATGACAGATACCTGGCTGAGGATGAGTCAACAGTATGAATTAAGAAAACTCTGTATTGTTCAAAGACACAAAAACTTCTGTCACCTGGCCATATGAAGTTATTATTCCCATAATACTTGGTGCTGCTAAGACTGCACCTGCACTATTTTTTCCAGTTTTGTACTCCACAATTTGAAAGGCATAGGAACAAACTGGAGACGGTCCAAGAGTGGGCTACCAAGATGGTATGACAGCTAGGAAAGGAGAAGCAGAAGAAGTTGGCTTGTTTGGTCTAGGGAAAAGAAGGCTAAGCGATGATCTAATAGCAACTCAAAACCTGAAGGCAAGATCATGGAACCACATTGTCAAGCACACCACAAAATGTAAGAGGCAAACACTCCAACTTTTAGCATGGGCAGTTCAGTTTGGACATTGGCTTGGGGAGGAATCACTTGGATTGCAGTGAACAAATGTAGCAGTTTTTTCAGAGGCTAGGTGATCTTCTTCATTGAAGGTTTTCCTGAATTAGCTAGACCAGATCACTAAATCCAGTGCTGGCAGAAGCCCTGATTTAAGTGAGTTGATGTAGTTGACCACTGGAGGTCAGTTGGACCTCCTTTCTTATGAATGCTTCTATGAATCTGTGATTCAGGCTTCAGCTCCATTTTTTTTTTTTTCCAGAGAACTAAGTAGCAATTTTTTTCCATAATTCCATACAATCGATCATTCTCCTTTCACTTAGTGTACTGGGTCTGGCTGGAGTGGAGTTAACTTTCTTCATGGCAGCCGATAAGCTGCAGTGCTTTGCACTAATTGATAAAACAGAAGGTGAGAGTAACCCATCTTATTAATACATCCCTTGGGGCACATTAGAGTGAAACAACACTGAATGACTGGTGTTTTTAAACTTACATGTGTAGGCTTCATTGTAGAACAATTTGGTTGCACAGGAAAACAGGCATATAGCTATTTACAATATAAAAGCATAAAAATATCACTTAAGAAAATGTATAAGAAAGAGATGGAAGGAATAAGAGTAGAAAGATTTCCCTACCTGTAGGCCTCAAGATGAGACTTTTTTGGTGCAATTTTTATATCTGTTGAAGTGGTGGTCACCACATCTTGGTCAAAGTGAAAATTTTAGACTGGATCACCAGGTGACGGAGGAAATCCCAGTGAAATCCACAGCACAAAAAAGCTATTTGATTTATGTTCTCTCCGATAGGAAAGCCCGGATACCTCCCTGGATATGGGGAATTTCAACTGGATGATGTAATGTTGTGGATCATGGGACACTTCGGGAGTCTTTGACACCTTCTAAGATACACCTGCCTATTGCATCAATGAATTTGAGTCCTTTAAGACCCATTATGGCCCATCAGCAGAGACTGATACCTTCCAGGCTACATGTGACTGCCCCAGTACTTCCCCAAAGGGGAGTTATCACAGCTGAGTCACTTGGGTGAGGACAAAGAGACAGAAGCGTGCCTCAAAGGATTTGCCTCTGTCCTTATCTGGTTCAACACCAGCTGTAGCGTGAGGCGTCAGGTGGTGTTGAACTCGCCCTCTGCACCTGGGAGGTTGCTTTGCGCATCGTCATCTTTTCCCTGATTGTTTGAGCCATCAACATTCCAATCTCTCTTCCAGTATCACTTGTGAGTGCCCTCTTTATCTTATCTTGAGTTCATCTCACAGTCCAAATTCTAGATAGTAGGCATATTTGGGGAGAGATGGGTTTCCATAGTTCCAGATGAGCAGCTTCATCTTTGCAGTTTTCTACAGTGGGCAAAAGTCCTCCGATGATTTTAGCATTTTAAGCCATTAACCATTTCAGTCTCTTACACAGTGCTGGTAACACACGTGTTTTGGCTACTGCTGAGCTGCACTTATATAGCAAGGGGGTAGGTGACTAGTGAGTTGGGTACATGAAAAGAAAAAAGTTTAAAAATTTTTTATAAGGAGATTTAGAAAGTAATATTTTATAGTGATATACTGGCAATTCTCTTGAACTTTCTGTTCTATTGAATATGGAAATTAAGTCTTATACACTGGCACTGGTCTATAATTGAGAACTGCATCATAAATATGTCAACTATTATGCTAAAAAAAGCAAGGTGTTTTTCAAAATTAGAATTAAAATATAACAACATTTCAGGAAAAAAATTATTGAGACCTGGAAGTGAAAATTTACTTTTTATTATCAAAAGAGGATTTTTTTCCTGCAGTGGTTTATACTTAAATATATATCAAATAAAACCCTCTATCATTTTCATTGCACTGGAAATTAACTGAAGAGCTCTCTGGAAACAAGCCAGGTCAAATTAGCAGCTAATCATTGGACCTCTGAAAAAAACCTCATTTATGTTCCTTACTTTTAAATTCGCTTGAAAAAAATGAAGTCATAGACTACAGAGATTATTAACAGATTGGAAAGATTGTACTGAGATCCTCTTAAAATGAAGCTTTAAATTTATAGCCTGAGTTTTCATGATACCTCATTTCACTCTCAAGTTGCAGTAATTATATTGGCAATGTAGTCAGACTTAAGTAGTACAATATCAAACAATGTGATTCATAATCCAATAGATTAATTTAGGAGAAGTCAAGCCAGTATTAGCATGTTAAAAGGAAACTGTCATGAAGCTGAAAATGAAATAATAGAACCTGCAATGTTGCCATAGAAACTTTTTTCCTTCTTTGATTTGCCTGGAACCATCTTCTGAGTTAAAACAGTTCATATTTCTTCATTCAAGTCAGAAACAAAGATTGGTGGCTTGGCCAATATAAGAAATTATTTCACATTATAGTAAGTAATAATATAGGTAATAGGCAATATAATATAATAGGTAATGTAATAAGAAGAACACTTTCCAATAGGTGTTCCAGATATTTTATGTTGATCCATACAGAAAACATAATTTATGCTTGTTTTTGTTCTTAAGGGATTTGGGGAGAGTAAAAATTTGGTGGCACCCTTAAACCTTGTTAATGCTGAAGTATTTAGATTATTTAATTGAATTGTTAATTTACAGGTTTTCATACATTTTTTTCACTGTAACTTTTAATAGCATTCTTTACAGAGAGTAAGTTAAACACGTTAAGAAACAAGCAAAAACTATATTTAAAATGACCTTTTCTCAGTTATTCAAAAAGTATTAGAAGCTACTTTTGTGGCTAAGTGGTGCCACTCTTGGCCTCAATTTTCAGCAGTATTTTTGAATGAATTTTAAATTAAACCCTTTTAATGTTAAAAAATCCCAACAAAATTAGTACATGTAAAACAAAACAGAAACACTACAGATAGTTTAAATACAGGTGTGTGTGTGTGTATATGTACATGTCTTTTTTTTTACATGATACGATAAACATACACATCGTCACAAATCAAAATGACAGAATGCTTGAGGTTGGAAGGGACCTCTGAATAACCTCTGGTCCAACACTTCTGCCCAAGCAAAGATAACCTGGAGCCATTTGCACAGGACTGTGTCTAAATAGTTCTAGGTAATTCTAAGGATTCTGCCAGTGCTTAGTCACCCTAACAGCATAAAAATGTTTCCTGATGTTCAGAGGAAGCCTCCTGTGTTTCAGTTTGTGTCCATTGACTCTGGTCCCCTGGGTGGAGCATCGTGGATTGCGAGTTCCCACAGCCCCCCTGCAGCCCTGCCCTCAGTTCCCCATTGGTTGTCTGTAATCCCTCCCCTGTTCCATCCTCACTGGCTGTTTCCCTGTTGATCCCTCCCATGTTCCCTTTCCCTTTTGGATTGTACCCCTCACCCTGCCTCCCTATGTCCCAGTATAAAAATGCCTGTAACTTCCTGGTATCTTATCTAGCTGGCTTTGCACCTTCAGAAGATTCAACTCACTGGAATCCAAGCAGTAGATCGCTTCTCTTTGCCTTTATCTCTGCTGGCACATCTCCCACCGGCCTGGGGGAAGCCCCATTGAGTGGAAGCTACATTCTCGACCACTTTTGTGTGTTTCCCTGCTGTGATCAGGGTGTAGCATAAGACCCTGTGCTCCCTTCATCCAGGCCCACACACCCTTCCAAGCAGCCAGCCTGGCAGAGCTGCTGACGGCATCCTGATATGGTGGCAGCACAGCCACACCTGGGCACCACTGGAAAGAGCCTGGATGTCCTGTTTATGCACCCTCTCTTCATATATTTATGAACATTCGTAAGATTTCCCAAAGGTTCCTCTTTTCTGGAATGAACTGACTCAGCTGTCTCAACCTTCCCTCATAGGAGAGGTGGTCCAGTCCCTTCATCATCTTTGTGAGCCTTCACTGTATTCTCTACAGTATCTTCATGTCTCTCTTGCACTGAGGAGTCTAGAATTGGACACAGGTCTCCTGGTTTGACCTCACCAGTGCTGAGACTAGGGGAAGAATCACTTTCCTTGACTTACTGACAGTACTTTGTCTAATGCAGCTCCAGATACCACCCGCTTTCTTCGAGGCAAGGGAACATTGCTGCCTCCTGTTCTGCCAAGCTTCTTGCCAGCTGGGTGGCCCTCAGCATCTGTTAGTGCATGAATGTACATTCCATATATGCATGGACATACACATATACATATCAATTTATTTAATTCTTTTACAGTGGAATGTAGTTAGGAACCTTTTCCTTAGAAGTGAAAATCTGTAGTTGTGGAAAGATATATCCATTAAGGTATGATAGTAGAATAGCTAAAGGTGTTCTCACCTAGTTCCCTGATGACATGTGATATAGTGATTGCCATTCCCACCCCTCAGGGAGCAAAACAGTTCATCTAAATCCTCACTAATTGGATATAGACAAAAGTCTAACCTTGCCCACAGCTGAAGCTGAAACATTAACTTCTGGCATGAAGGCAAATGGTGTAGAAGAGATTATATCTATTCCACTGAATTCTCCTTATCTTTCTCCACCTTTCTCTGAACACAATAGTTTATTCTATGTTTGTATCTCCTATTCCCTGACTCAAGCTGTGCTGTGAAACATTTGATGCAATGCAGCAGCATATTTGAGCCTCTGTCTATTTTGATTACTAATGATGTAATCGTGTTTACTAAGATGAAAAGCTGGTTTCTGCTGTTTGTCTGTACTCAGTGTAATGTATCCGTTAATGTTGATGCTACAGCATGAGCCAAGAATTCTGCAGCTTCTATTGGGGAAAACATTATTTTTATGGTGTTTTTTAAGAGTTTTTTAAGTTACTAATGGTACTTGGGCTGTTGAAGAAATTTACAACTAAGAGTCAGAAGTTAAAATGATACTGAGTACCTAGAATAGCATGACAGTAAAGATGAGGATGTTGTACTGTTATAGTGCTTTTCAGCAAAGATGTGCATGATAAAAAGAGCACAAATATTTCCTTGTAGAAATGCTTAAATTAAAGCTAACTTGTATTTCACAAGTGCGCTGGGTTTATAAAGGCTGTTATTTGCATCCACTTGTAACAGTAGATCACTGGTTAACTAGGAGAGTTAAAAAATATCATAGAGTAAAGCAGAGATATTACTGTCTTTTCCTCTGCAACACTTTTAATAATATCACTTTCAGAGGCTTGTTATTCACATCAGTAGGATAATGTTTAGTCTTTGAGTATTAAATACACTGTGGCTCAGATCCAGTGAATCTGTTATAGGCATCTAAATTAGATTTCTTGCCCAGGAGCAGAAACAATGCAGTCCTTATAAAATGAAGTACTTAAATGCCGTGCAAGCCACTGGAGAGAAAGTAAACAGATCCACATGAGTTCTCTTCTTATTTATACAGAGATGCTGTAGGTAAATTGTAGGAAACACTGAGCCTCTATATCCCCTTAGAATTCACACATTACGTCTGACTGTACATGATCTGAAAAATATATATGAATTTGCATGTAATAATTGAGTAGAAACCCTTTAAATCTTAGCTTAGATAACTGACATGATGTGGTAAACTTGCAAATTCCTTCCACGGCTCAGCTGGCATTTGGCAAAGAGGTATTTCTTTGTAGTACTAAGAAAAAAACCAATTAACCAGGCAGTTGTCAGACAGGTCCATTAAGTTCCGACCTTTTCAATATATATTGAGCTAGAGGAAACAACTGAAGATTCCTTTTCTTAGCAAAAATGGAGGGTATTATTCTATGTCAATAAGTCTTTAAATTTGTCTTTGGGGGCAGTGTGATTGATAATATTAAATGAGAAGCTTTTTCAGTTCTCTGACTGTCTCCAGCGTCACTAAACAAGTGCAGCTAATAAGAACTCACACCTGAGTTGAGTCCTAGGCTTTTAAGATTGGTTCCTACCAACCGGTCTGGGGTAAATCCTACGTATGTGTGTAAACTCGGTCATCCTCTACAACATTTTGTGAATTCTTTCAATCATTTGTAAATAAATGCATACCTGGAGATTATAACTTGAATTGAAAAGACTGAAGGTATGATTCAGTTTCTTATTCACCTATATGTACAGGCTTCTCCACATCAGCTAGATTCCTAACCTCTCACTATAGGCAATGAAGATCTAGTGCACTTCCCAACACTTAGGAGCAAACCTGTGTGCTGATTTGAGAAGTTCCATGGATTATCATGCTGCCTGGCTCCAAGTAATTTTTCTGGAAACATTCCCTCATAAATCCAGGGCTAGATTTAGTGGCTCTGTGTGGATTCTTAGACACCCTGTGGCATGTCAAATGGTGCTAAATGTTTGATTTTGTGCAAGTGGATTAAGCATCACTTGATTTGAATGCCAGCCTCTATCAGAATAATATAAATTTAGGAATGTGAAGAAATTTAACAATATTTTTAAAGTAATATTTATGTTAATTTCAAGTAAATAAAAATAAATTAATTACCTTAAGAACTAATAACTTCTCAGTCCACAAAAAATGAATTTTGGTCAAGCTTCTAGGATGATCTCCATATTCCTCTGTTAACTTATCAATGTAGGAGAAATTTGGGCTTGAAATTTCAGTTGCCTGTATAGTGACAATTAGTGGAGTACAGCCAGTAGAAACAAGATAAGCTGTTATTTTTTTACTTTTCTTATACAGATCATAGAGTAAAGCTAACTTTTTTACTTTTTTTTATAGCATCTTCTCTGTCAGTGGATGTAGCTTGTCAGCTAATACTTTACCTGAACAAAGATATGATACTTCAATGCAGTGTGCAAGATACAATCCAAAGGATTTTTTTTTTTTTGTGTTTTAGATAGTTCTAGAAGAGTCCAAAAGTCCTGTCAATATGGCTGGGATATTTTGTGTAGATAAATGACATGTGAACATTTGTAAACAGTGAAAGTGATAACCACTTAACACAGTTATGTGTGACGTTCTTTTCCAAATGCATTTTATTATCAGTAAAGTTTAATAAATACCAATAAATATCAGTGAAGTATCAGTAAATTCTTTGAAGCTCTCGCGAGGTGATGTTCAAATAAAAGGTTGTGACAACATAGTTCTATAATACTATTTCTTTATCCAACATACAGGCAACTTACCTGACTTTTTATTCAGTGTCTCATGATATACTGAGCATATGGTTCACTACTAAACATTTTGGGGTAAATTTTTTTAGTGGAAGAGTGAATTTTCATTAATTAAATCACTTCTTCATGTGGTCATAAAATTATTGGGGAATGATAATGACGCATAGAAAATACAAACCTTGCCGCTCTTAAACTAATTCTATGTTGTGAAATATTTAGAGCAACGGTTTGATGAAAATACTATACTTCTGTTGCTTATTCTATGCATTTTATGTGAAATGCTTAAGAGAATATATGTTTCATATATGTCCCCACTAGAATGTATAGACTCTGTCCATGTGAAAACACAAAATTATGGATAAATTAGATTATATTAACAGTTAAATCAATTAGAAGCTCTGGTCATGTAAATAAGAGGATATCTTCCTTTGACCTTAGAAGTAGCACCATACTTAAATGAGTAATACGGTTATATTTGCATAAAATGATATCTTCAGTTTTGAGAAGACATGTTTTGCCTTTTGCTTATGTTTTTACAAGGTCATATGGTCATTATTTGGCAGGTTTATATCTTTTTCTGTCTTACTGACTGTCAGATTGTAGATTATTTTTGTGGGTTGACCCTGGCTGGATGCCAGGTGTCTATTAAATCCACCCTACCCTCCCCTCTGCAACTGGACAGGGGAGAGAAAGTACTATGAGAGGCTCATGAACTGAGAAAAGTTTTGCTGCTGGTTTTTGGTATTCCATAAATCATGCCTCCAGAGGTCATGCAAACATAAGTTATTGAAAGTAGTGAGGACAAAGATCAATTTTTGCTTTCAACAATTGTTAATAACAGGTAGTTTTAAAAGCAAAAACCATTATTGCTGTTGATGTCATTGAAATCTGTCAATTTTAAGTAAAGAAGGAAGGAAAAAGGGAGGGCTAAGAGATGGATTAGACTTTCCCTCCGTAATGTTAAGTCCCTATTTTTTGCAGTGTGATGCTGTTTTCTGCATTCTTCCTTCTCCCTTAGATTGATTCAGCATAATAGACAAGCACAAAATAAGAAACATTATCTTTTGTAATTCTAGTTGAATTACATCCACATTTCAGAGATTATGTATGTCTTAAAAGATTTCTTCATATTTAACATCTGTAACATTTAAACATGAAATATATCTGGAAAAGGTGCCTAAATACAGTTCCCCTTCTGTGATGCTTTCTTATCCATCTTTTTTGCCTACTTCTAAGACTGAAGATCGTATTTGCATCAGGAGAATATTATTTAGGGGAAAAAATGCTTCTTTTATGTTCCATTTCTTTGCACTTATTCTCATATAAGAGTTTTATGAAAATTACATCAATTTTGGTAGACTACAGCTAAGTGTAGTTAACAGGTAACTACAGTAAAAAGTAAAAAGCCAGTAATTTTCAAATATGATCTCTTAGTTTTTATTGACTGAATAATGTTTGTATTCCATTTGTTAGCATCTGTCGGGCTTTTACCTAATCTCCTATTTATAACTTTCAGAAGAAAAGAAATAAATAATTTGATTCAGAAGAGCTTCAAATAAAGACATCTGCCTTCAAACAAAAGGAGACCAGCCAACAAGAACATTTTGTCAAAGGCCATCCTTTTTGTTGCTTCTAGTGTTGGGGTACTTTTTATATTTTCTCTTTTTTTAATGTGATAGGGTTTTTTAAAGTTTTTGTTTCACTTCCTTTTGAATGCAATTTGACAGTTTCTTATTTCTTATGTAGTATTTTAACACTATTGCAAAATATACATGGCTCTCAGAATTATGAACTTAATTTTTTCCTCAAGGAGTAGAGAATGAAAAGTACAAGGTACCCTAAGAGATATTGATCTTACCTAATTTCATCTAGAAACTTAATATTTAATTTAAGAAGAGATTTATCTTGAAATAAAGATTTTTTTTCTTTATTTTCTGGAGAGTGAGCGTACCACAGTGAAGTAAAATGTAGATCTGTGCATCAGTAGAATTTTGTAGTAAGTTTGCATCTTAGATTTTGTCCTCCTTATTTCAGCCTCTCTGTAAAATACATAGATTGATAAAATTGTTGTGAAAAGATATCACTGGAGGCAGAATCTGGGGTGGGAGGGTTTAAAACAATTGCTGTTTTCCTAAACTGAATAACATTTGAATCAATAGTACATCAGGTTGATAAGTCAATTAGTCAAATTAGTATCAGTTTCAAAGAAAGACCTGGTTGTGCAAGGAGTTCAACAAAAGTCAGTATGTGTGACAAAAAAGTGTGGGCATATTTACAAATTAAATTAAAATTCTAACAGTGTCATGAAAGATAACATGGGTCCACTTATAGAAACTAATACTGAAGATTATAATAAATAGGTTTGTTAAATCATAAGCCTTGGAGAAGAGTTAATGTTGTGAAAGTGATTTCAATACCAGAGTTTAATTACTTGCCACAGATGCTACCAATGAATGTTCCAATTCCGTTACTTAGTTTATTCAAGAGGAAGGGGGAAAAAAGTCAGTTTCTTTAGTTCTGTATCAAATGTACAGCCTCAGAGAATGTATGTGTACATGGTTGATTGTTTCTCGAATATATTCTTTAGTGTAATCTAATGATAAGTTAAGGAAAACAAACTTCAACTGTGCTATATTCTTTTTTTTTGTTTTGGTTTTTGTACCCTGGTGTGGGGGAGGAATAGGGAGGACTTGGTTATAACTGAAGGGTAGAAAGCCAGTTTAAAATTTCTTCTGAATATGAAGTAATTTTTAATGTGTTGGGGAAAAGGAATTACAAATCGATTAAATACTGAACACATTTCCTCTGCCAGTACTTTGATCATCAAAAATGCAAGCTTAGGAGATGTCTGAATTCAGATTTCAGACAGAAAACAAAATTAGATTTTTTTTCCAAAATTGCAGTCTGAGACTAATCACTATTACTGCTTCGTGACTGATCTCTTTGCAATATATTATCACCTGCATGCATACAGAGATCACAGACTTGCAGTCAGACTAATTAAAGTATGTGGTGTCTAGATCCTAATGTAGATTATTCAAAATAGGAATGATTAGCTGTATGTTTCAAGGAAGAACTGGTCTAGAGTTTCCTAAAGATCCTTGAGTCTGCTGCATCTTATTGCTGAGGAGAAAACAGTCTTTGTCTGAGAATACATAAATCTGAGGGATTTAGTGTAGTCTTTCTTCCTGAGTTGGTTGAGCAGCTGGCTTGGCTAACACATCATGAATAATTTAGTCCATAAGCAACACAAATATTGAATTTCATATACTGAATATTTGTCTTACTACAGAAAAATGCCTGGAAATCTCTGAGCTAAAAAAAACTTTACTGAAATCATTAATTAAACATGAATAAGAAAGAAAGAATTTAAAACAGGTCCAGAATGTTCAATGAGCTGAAAGAAGATGGTAGAAAACAAAAGGAGACATGCTAAATTTGAGGTATTATTATTTGCAGATATTTTTCATTATTTTATTTCTAAGACAAAATATTGGAATGGTTGCTTTAAAAGCTAGCAAAACCTTAAAATGATAAATTAGAAATAAGCTTTTTAAAAAAAATTAATTTAAGGCTCCTGATTACAAGTCAAGTGAGTAAAGCAGATGATTATGTTTGATTTAGCTCAATACGTAAAATTCCTGGCAAAAACAAAAAGGTCTTCTAGTAATATTGCTAAGGTTCATATGGATAAAATGGGATTTAGAAATGGAGTTGAAACTTCAGCAACATACAGGATCAGTTTGAGACCTTGTGTTCTCTATGTTTAGAAGTCCCCAAAAAAAGTTAACTTTTGTAGTTTTTTCACTGTTTAAAACCTAAAGGGGAGACTGAGGGAACGTGTAGGTGTTTCATTTACTTTAGATAAAATCTACTTGCAAATCAGGATATATATAATAAATGACACTACTGATAGTACCTCAGAGTGCAAAAATTAGCAGAAAATAATTTAATGACTGCACTACATTTTACTTTCAAGATGTAGTAATTTAAAAGAAAGAGTTAAGTGAAAAATATATTTGCACTAAATTCACAATTGTACAATTTTTGATGTTGTACCTTCTGGTATGCAAAATTAAGGGGGTTTTCTGTGTACAAAACTGTCACAATTTTTAAATTAATGCATAATTTCTGATGTCTTTTTATGAGGACTATTCAAAATTTTAAGCTGAACTTTTAAAGGTTTTTAAATTTATTCTTGTTCTCTGAGTATAATTCTTAAATATTATAATAATGTATGCTTAATCAATAGTCCAAAATACTTTCTTGCATAAACAGTGCAAACATGCTGCTCTTCTCATTCCTGTTCTCAGGTTTTTTTTCATGAATACTTAATTTAGTATGTTTAAAATTAAAATTTTTTGTATATTTTTCCTTATTTGAAAATATTACGGATGACTGAAATATCTTGCTGGTTTTACTTTACTTTCCTTGGCTTTATTTTTCTGAATAGCTAATAATACTACTACTGGAAACCACTTAAATTTCTAATGTAAGCATGTAAATTAATGCCTTGCATTGCCAAGAAAGCCAGAATGCTCTATTATTAAAATCTGTTCAAGAATAAATGTTAAGCAGGATATTTATTTAATATTGAAATAGCAAAATTTAAAGTGATATTGAAAGAAGCAAACCAACTTTAATTCTATTTCCCAGTACCTTTCTGTGATTAATTTCATAATTATCTTTCATTTTTTCCTTGAGCAAAGGAAGAAAGTAAATTTAGAACTAATCCATAGTATTGGACAATTTGAGATTCTGATATAATTTTATCCACTTTTACAAGCGTGTAAGCACCTTCACAGAAAAAGTATGTGGTTTGGATGCAATGTGCAGTATGGATGTGTAAGACTGGAAAGCTGGTGTTGTGGTTTAACCCCAGCCAGCAACTCAGCCTCACACAACTGTTTGCTCACCCCCCACCCCTGGTGGGATGGGGGAAAGAATCAGAAGAGTAAAAGCGAGAAAACTCATGGATTGAGATAAAGACAGCATTTAATAGGTGAAGCAAAAGCCATGTACATAAGCAGTGCAAGGAATTGAACACCAAGCAGGTGTTCAGCCATCTCTAGGAAAGCAGGGCTCCGTCACGTGTGACAGTGGTTTGGAAAGACAGACACCATCACTCCCAATGTCCCACCATTCTTCCTTCTTCTCCCAGCTTTTTATGCGGAGCATGAAACACCATATGATCTGGAATATCCCTTTGAACAACTGGAGTCAGCTGTCCCAGCTCTGTCCCCTCCCAATTTCTTGTGTGCTCCCAGAGTCCTCACTGGTGGCATAGGGTGAGAGGCAGAAAAAGCCTTGGTCCTGTGTAAGCCCTGCTCAATAATAGCTAAAACATCCCTGTGTTATCAACACTGTTTTCAGCACAAATCCAAAACATAGCCCCATATCAGCTAAGAAGAAATATAATTCTATCCCAGCCAAGACTAGCAAACTCGTAAGGAAATGCACTGTAAATATTCAGCTGAAATAGAAACAAGGAAAACTGTTCCAATGTCTCACAATGAAACAAAAAAAAAATTGAATTACTTAACTCACTATTATGTTTCTCCCATAAGTGCAAAGATTTTTAACTTAGAAGTTTAAATACATTTAACAGTAGTCTTTGTAACAAGAGAGGTGTTATCCAACAGAAGTAGCTCAGTTTATTCCTGTTGTAATGAAAGTAGTAGCACTTCTTGGGGGACTTTTTTTTCTTTCATACTTGCAGTGAAACATAAATTGCTTGACTGATACTTCTTAAAATGGGTATATTTATATATAGTTTTAATCAGAATAGCAATTAAGTTGAAGTCTGCAGTTATGAGAGTATTACAGGCATTTCCTGCAATTGTCTTACAGACAGAAAATACAAAGTGTCAAACAATTTTTTCCTTTCACCACATTAATCAACAGAAATACTTAGATTCATATGGCAATATTATGATGTAGGAATAATGACCCCTATCAGCTTTAGACAGATAAAAGTTTCTTCTAGTTGGAGCTTTGTCCATAGAAACACAGTGTTTCCTAACATCTAGAGCAGCATCAGCCTGGTAAGACTTTGGAAGTATACTGAGAACAATTTTTGTAGAAAGTTTCAAAGCAGTATTTTTATTCTTTCCAGAAACTCATATAAACCCTTTATTTGCTTTTCATTTTAATCTGTACAAAGAGCAATCATGACCTTACATTTCAGAAGTCTCTATTCTTTCCTGGTAGCTGCATTACTGTGATCATCAACAATAACTAGCCATAAAAAATCCGTACGTGGAAGAAGACTCATAAAGGGACAATGATGGCTAATCAAACATCTCTCTTGAAAAACATTCAGATTGCAAACTTTAGGTCATTAATTCTTCAGATATTTGTTTCATATGGAAATGTGATTCTCTGACTCAAGGTTGTCAAGTGACTTTGGATATATTTTGGATCAAGGAAGAGACTTGTGGGCTTTGTTAAATGAAACGTGCCATGAAAATCCACATTTCATTTATTCACAATTCATTTAAAGGACTTTTAACTTTTGGTTCTTCTGTTACAATTATTAATACTATTAAGATAAGTCTAATCCTCTGTTCCACATGACATTGGCATGTAAGTTTCTAAGGGCACAGAACTCTTTAGGGCTTTTCAGAGGGGGAATGCATCTAGATACTGGGATAATTTTTAAAGAAATGAAAGTTACTTTCTGTCTCTGGAAAAATTAATGTGTTTGGGTATGAAATTTAATGGTAATCAGTGTACAGAATAATTATATGTTTTTAAGGATTGTTCAAGGTTCTAAATCATAATAAACACACATGGGCAGATAGAGACCACATAATGCATTATTTGGAAAGGAACTGTCCCTCTTTTGGAAGCATCTATCTCTTGGATTACAGATTAAAACTTCTGCATGTGCTTAGTGTTTAATTTTGTCATGCATTTGTCATAAATTTCTCACTTTGTTCACTTCTATAGCCCTGGTATCTGTCCTGGAGGAAGTACCCGTGTTTTTTCTTTTTAGTGGTAGGAATCCAGTGCTGTTTCATCATCTCCCCTTTTGCATAATTACTGTGTCTGAGGCACATATCAAGGTGGAATCTGAGGTTAGTTGACTAACTGAGTGAATATTGTCACACCTTGCACTTTTCACAAGGTAGAAAGCTCTATCTAAATAACCAGGGGGTGTCTTAAGCCTCTTCAGAAGTATGAGGTCACTATGAAAGCTTTGGTGAGGCAGCTCTTTGCCTCTTCCATTGCCTTGTGGTCTCTTCCAAGAGTGGAGTAAAGGAAAAGAGTGGTCATTTTCTTTCCAGGTCGGTGGTTTCCCCTTTTTCCCTGGTAGTGGCTGAATTTCATCCTAGATGACACATGTTCAATAGGGTAGAAAGGGACCAGTTCCATCTCTTGGGTGATTGTTTATGTAGACTATGTCCGATTTTGCTTAATATCATTTGAATCAAGTATTCAGATCCCCACGATCATAGCTGCAAATCACTGGGATAACAGAGGGGTTGGGGGAGATCTGTCAGGAAGCAGCAAATGCAGAACTGTTCCTCAAGGAAGGAAGGAGGGAGCTGAGGGTAACAGCAAGGCAGGCAGCAATTGGTGCAGTCCCATGGTACGCCCACTGTCAGTCACTGAACTGGTACCAAACTACTCCGTTTGTGCTTATTAGACTTGACTTTCCTTTTGGCAGTACTTGAGTACTTTACACTCCAGAACTCAAATTGAATGTGAATCACCGAGTTGAAACATGTCTGCTCTCTGCAGCATGGTGCTGAAAGTCATTTAGAAGTACATCTAAAAAAGGACTTTTTGGGAGTTTTAACTGGGAAAAATGAGAAACATGATGACACAAAGTTACAAAAAATTCTCAAGGTATTTCTGATCTGAGAAGTTCTAGCAATGGTAATTAACTATGCTGGCATAGCATTGATATTGTAGTCTTTTGGGAAGCTACAGCTCTGTGAATTTCCATGTTACAAAGCCCAGCAATGTTTATTTAATGTTAGATGCAGTTCTCTCTTAATGAAGTATGTCATAGACATGGAAGAGAAAGCTGAACATAATATGGTTTCCAGGGAAACATTCTTATTAACTGAATTTCCTGATCAAGTGCATCCTGATTTAATAAAGATATATTGATTGTTTTGACATAATCAGGAAAGATAACTATGGAGTCGAAAAACTTTGAAGCAAATTATTGAAATTTAGACAACATGAAACAGCTTTATATAACTTCTAGTTTCTAAACAGTAGCTTCAGTTTCAATTTTTTGGTTTTTTTTTTCCCCTTATTCACAAGTTTTAGCCTTTAGGAGATTCAGAAATACCGTGTTTATCACAAGTTAGCCCATGTTCTAAAACAAGTGTATAGGAGGGAGGAATGATTTTTTTTTTTTTTTTTTTAGGGAAATGAACAAATGTTTCGGTCCACTTTAAAATTTTTATTTATTTTTTTTTCCATTTTCTATTCATTTTTAAGGTGAATGTCTAACTTGAAAGAAAAAGAGATTCAGCTTTTATTTGTGGTTGGTGAATTAAGGCTCAGAATTTTGGGACAGAACAGTGTTCACGGATTAGTTCTTCTTTGTTTGAAACACCTGGCAGCTCAGTTGAAAGATTTCAAAGATAAATATTTGCTTTCAGAGCCTAAGCACCTCTGGGTGAAGGAGTCAGTCTAAAAAGCAGTCTAAAAAGCAGTCTAAAAAGAAGTCACCAATATTATTGTTGGACTTTGATCCTTACTGATATAATAAGCTTCCCATAAAAACCTTTGTCATCAATTTCATTAATTCCATTAAGCATTAGAAAATCTGTATAACTTAATATTACCTCAAATTTGTGCAGAGAAAACTGGTAATTTGATTTCTTAGCGCTCTTGTGCCTGTATTCTGTTAAGTTAATGTTGACAGAGTACTCTGGTTCAGTAGCCCTAAATGTGTGTTAAATCATTTTGCAAGAGAAAGCATCATCCTGCCTAAAATCTGGACATGATTTGTCTTCAGATCTTTGATTTTCTAGTCTACTGAGCAGTGTGCTGAACACTTTAAAGGAAAAAAAATCACAAAAAGTATGCATGAAAAATCTTAACATTATGAGATAAAAATTAATCTAGTGTTATGAAATATGCCTAGCACCCCTGTTTAAAAGCATACTTTTAATATTCTTGTTTAGTAATATTAATCAGTAATAACCAGAACAGGCACATGCAAATACACAGAAACCTTTATCATAAAATCACAGAATCACAGAATCATAGAATGGTTTGGGTTGTAAGGAACCTTGAAGATCATCTCATTCCAACCGTACTACCACAGGCGGATGCACCTTCCACCAAATCAGGTGGCTCAAAGCCCCATTCAGCCTGGCCTTGAACACCACCCAGGGTGGGGCATCCACAATTTCTCTGGACAACCTGTTCCAGTGCCTCACCACCCTCACAGTTAAAACTTTTCCTCCTAATACCTAATTTAAACCTAAATCCTGTTACTACATGCTCTTTTAAATAATATTGTCCCATCATTCCTGAAAATTCCCTTCAGGTACTGAAGACTGCAATTAGGTCACTCCAAAGCTTTCTCTTTTCCAGGCCGAACAATCCCAATTCTCTCAGCCTCTCCTCATAGGAGTGCCGTTCCATCCCTTTAATAATTTTGGTCACCTCCTCTGGACTCTCTCCAACAGGTCCGTGTCCTTCCTGTGCTGGGAACCCCAGAGCTGGATGCAGCACTGCAGGTGGGGTCTCACCAGAGCAGAGCAGAGGGGCAGAATCCCCTCCCTGGCCCTGCTGCCCACGCTGCTTTGGATGCAGCCCAGGACACGTTTGGCTTTCTGGGCTGTGAGTGCTCATTGCTGGGTCATGTCCAGCCTCTCGTCCACCAGCACCCCCAAGTCCTTCTCAGCAGGGCAGCGGCCAATCTGCTCATTCCCCAGCCTGTGCTGATACCAGGGGCTGTAGCACGTATTGCCTTTCTTTCAGCCATAGACTCATTTCATGACTGATGCCTAAAATCAGAAGCAGACGACAACTGTGCCAGCTGTTAATATTTTAGATGTCACAGAAAACGTGTTATCTGCCAAAGGGTGATAGATTGACAAAGGACATTGTAGCATTCTTCTGTAGCCATTGAAGCCCAGGTGAAATAGCTGAGAGTTCTTAAAAGGAATCTAGCTTCCTGTCTTTAAGCAACTGCAAAACAATTTGCATATGTTTGCATACATATGTCCATGGGAAGATACATCCTCAGACTCTGAGAATGAAATTCTCCTGCTTCCTGGCCTTTAGCTGCTTCTGTGAATATTATTTGGTCTCCCAGATAGATGTTCTATGATATCTAGAAATGTACCACGCTGTACAGATTTGCTGTTATATGCAATTAAATCTTGCTCTAATTTGGATGCCTTAGGTTATCTGAGATATCTACATGAGTCTGGCAGATACGGCACAAAATCTGCATTAGCATTGCATTCTTCTGGCCTGACATCAGTCAGATCACAAAATCAAGGAATCATTCAGGTGGGAGTAGACCTCAGGCGTTCTGTAGTCCAATTCCTGCTCAGAGCTAGGTCAGCTGTGAGGTTAACCCAGATTGCGTAATTTAGTGGGATCTTGAAAACTTACACAGTGATTTATGATGTCTCAAAAGCTGGTAGATACGTATATACAGGCAAGTGAATTAAACACTTGACGTTTGTAACTCCTTCTTCTTTGGAAATGTAATAGAATATTCTTTCACTTGTATGCACTGAGCACTCTTGGTTTTTGGGTGGGTCATTGCTTTGGTTTGGTTTTAAAAATAAGGGATGTTTGTGCGAAGAGATGCCTTCTGGGTCCTTTCAGTGTTATGCTGGAAACGGTTAAAAATAAGTCAGCCTTCGAGAGAACATTTAGTTTTCTTCAATGCCTTCAGTAAAAGATTAGTAAGATTGTAGTCTTATGAGCTGGTGAAACACTGGCCTTAAAATCATTTAAAAATCAATTAACTATTTAATTTTCTGTCTGTATTCCAAGAAAAAATAGCTGTGCAAACTGTATATTCTAGAATGAAGAAATATACTTGTAATATCCATTTGTGTCTGTCTCTCATTGCATGGTGTTGCTTTTCTAGGAATTCCTAGGATTTTTTATTCATTTAATGTCATTCACAGATATTGGCTGACTTGGAAAATCATGCACTTTTTAAGGATGACCTAGAATGCCAAAAGCTTATTCTGGAAGCCATGAAATACCATCTTTTACCAGAAAGAAGAACTCTCATGCAAAGTCCAAGAACCAAGCCAAGAAAATCTACAGTTGGAACACTTTATGCTGTTGGAGGAATGGATAACAACAAAGGTATTACGGGATATTTGTTGCTTTATGAGTTATACTTCACATTTTCTTTATCAGAAAATGGTGAAATAACTTTCTGTTCCAATATTGGTGGGGGGGGGTGTCTAAATCAGTCAAGAAATGCTGTCAAGACTTTTGGTCCAATGAAAATCTGTGGATGTGTAAGGAAAAGCATGATACAGTTAGAGAAAAGGAACTGAGTTTTGAGTTCATTCTTTGTTCAAAATTATTATAATTTTCAAAAAGAAATTTAACAAAAAAAATAGAATGATAGTAATATACCTTAGTTGTAGATGTCTAGAAATTATTTTTCCTTTATAAGTTAATATTTCTCTCAGTTTTTTGAACCTATGAAAAAAGGCAGTTTGATATGCAGTGCAGTCCATCCTTAAGTGATTTTCTAAAATATTATGGATGATTCATGGGTCTTCCAATGCAGGAATTTTTAAGTCTTCTAGGGAAAAAAGATGACTAGCTTCAACTAGATTGCTAGTTTGTCATAAAGGAAGGTGAAATTACCCTCATTTTTCTGTGAAGAAAAGTAGGAAGAAGTGGAAATGTTATTAAAGCATTTTGTTGTTATTTGTTGGGAATAAGAGTTGTGATGATAGGTTGCGCTTTCATTTCTGGTAAATTTAATCCACTGATTTCTTGAATGGAACAAAACAAAATATTTGAACTAAAAGATAGCTACATTATAAGCTTATATACTCAAAAAGGTACTTTTTTTTTTTTGTGATACTCACTAACAATCCCACAGCATTTAAATTTTCATGTCCATATTTAGACTGAAGACTGTGCCTTCAGAAACACTAGTTCTAATGTAAAGTAAATTGTACTTGAAAAATGCATTGTATAAAATTATATCTTCAGTATTTCACAACTGTGTCTTGATGTTGTTATTGCAGTTGTTTCGCTAAATCACTGTGGCAATAGTGTTTGAAAAATGACATGGCATGTTTTTCTCATCAAGCTGCACCAGTGAGAAGAATGCATGATATCTGTGCCTGTGTGAAAAATAAATGGGTGGCATCAAAAAAAGAATGACAAGCAAGTCGAGGCAGCTTCATGGTAATGGCCTGAAGCTGAGTCAGGGGAGGTTTAGGTTGGATATCAGGAAAAGGTTTTTCACCCAGAGAGTGGTTGGGCACTGGAAGAGGCTTCCCAGGGAAGTGGTCACAGCACAAAGTCTGTCTGAGTTCAAGAAGTGTTTGGACAATGCTCTCAGGTACATGGTGTGATTCTTGGGGATGTCCTGTGCAGGGCCAGGAGTTGGACTTGATGATTCTTATGGGTCCCTTCCAACTCAGCTTATTCTGTGACTGTGATTCTGCCCTTCTACCCCGCTTTCTTGAGGTCCCAGATGGAGTATTGCATCCACCTCTGGGATCCCGTAATGACACGGAGCTTCTGGAGTGAGTCCAGAGGAGGGCCACGAAGTTGATCAGAGGGATGGAGCACCTCTCCTATGAAGGCAAGCTGAGAGAGCTGGGACTGTTCAGCACAGAGAAAAAAAGGCTCCAGGGAGACCTTATAACGAGTCACCTTCCAATACCTAAAGGGGCCTACCAGAAAGTTGGAGACAGTTTTTACAAGGGCATGTAGTCATAGGACATGGGGCAATGACTTTAAACTGAGATTTCAAGTTTAGATTAGATACTGGGAAGGAATTTGTTGCTGGGGGTGGTGGTGAGACACTGCCACACATTGCCCAGAGAAGTTGTCCCATGCCTGGAAGTGTTCAAGGCCAGGATGGATGAGACTTTAAACAATGTGGTCTAGTGAAAAGTGTCCCATCCCACGGCACAGAGCTTGGAACTAGATGATCTTTAGGGTTTGAAGGTCCCTTCAAACCTAAACTGTTCAATGATTCTATGACAATAAGGCATTGTTGATGAAAGATAAAGATATATATTTTTTTTTTTTTTGTAGCTGCAGATTTTTTTTTGTCCTTTTAACATTTATAAACAATTGTGTGCCTAAATGTTAGGCATGGATGTGCACAGAACATTGTCTTTGGATGGCAAAATACAAATTTCCTCTTAGGACAAATTACAATGAACACAAGCATTCAGGTAGGAAATGGCAATAAACCCAATTTGGATGCAGCTGTATTTATTCTCATTTACTATTAATATCTGTTCCTCAATAGAAATACAGAAATATTTAGGGAGCCAGCACAAAGCATAGCACCATTACCACACAGCCTATTTTGCAGATTCAGGTCAGGCAGAAGCAGTTCATTTCTGTAGCAGCAGGAGAAAACACAGAGCAACTGAGGTTCAGCCCTCTGTTGATGCAATCTCTGACTGAAAACTAGCAGGATTTTTATGCATTTACAGCAGATAAAAACTGCTTTGAGAAGAGGCCTGGTATGGCAGAGGAGCATCCGCATAGCAAGAGCCTGTGTTACAGCTGATGCAATGTGTATTCCCAGTAACCCAGGCTCTACAGCTGTGCAGTCTCAGCTCGCATCTGTTCAGCTCATCCCTCTTGTGATCCTGCTGTGTTCTTGACTAGCTTTTATGCCCAGTGAGTCTTGTTTCCACATGTCCGTTCAGAAGATCTGAGTGCTGTTTGCCTGTTTTGAAGAGTCACTGAGTTCATAAAGCAAGCCTGAATAGTCAGGCTGGGAGATGATGCTGGTACTGTATTATCTTTCCTCAATAATTAATTTTTTTTCCCTACAACTTTCTTCACTGAAAGGCTGATATGGATGGTTGCAATTCAAAATGATGTATTTTTATTTCCTCCTGATGTTTGCTACCAAATGTGAAACTGTTGCAAATAATTGGATGAGCTAGACAAAGTAGCAATTTATTAACTAGCATATAAAATAGTGGCTAAGTGCAAATATTATGAAAGCATTTGAAGGTTATGTGGCTCATCACATAAAAAGTAGCCTAGCATGCTAAGTTTGTTTTGAAATCTCTTCTATAATTATCTTCCTTTCCATAAAAATGAAGTGATAATTAAACTCCAGCAAACAGCAGCTGGAATTTTGCCTGATGTGAAAAATTGATGCAGCATAGTACTAAATGGATAGAGAGGAAAGTATCAAAGTTAGATGAAATTTCTAATTTTAATTTCCTACATGAACTAAAAAAAATTAAATCTGTTTCCATACACCTTTGCTTATTTATTAATTTAACTGGAAAGGCACATTTAAGAAACAGATTTTCTCTATATGTCTGCATTAATGGATTGGGATGCATTAATAGATTGGGGGTATGTGCTTCTGACAATGTTCCATTCACTTTACCCATTAATATCATCACACTGACTTCTCTGATTTGGATTAGCAGGATTTAATCATCTAATAGTATACAGAAGTCCACATATAAGGAAGGATGATAGACTGAAATAAATGAGTAATTGTAAGAAGTGGACATACAACAATTTGTAGGAAAGATTATGCACTGACTTCCTGCAGCCATCCTGGAATCCCAAACACAGAGCAGAAGCCAAGCGGTAGAACATGATTTATATGGTCTATGTGCTATGGAAAATTATGAGCAGGAAAATATGCAGCAAGCGGAGATTGGTATCAATAATCAAGAAGTGTTGTTGTGATGTCAGAATGCTGATTAATTTCTCATGAAGTGTCCTAGCCTGTCTCATTAGGTAGCAGTTAGAATAATAAGGGACAAGAACAACTTGCAGAAAAAGAAAACAGAAGTCTTATGGTAACCATGATGTAAAACCACTGGTATATATTACTTTTGGAATAGTCCTAGGCTAGTTCATCAAAGTCCTAGATAGTAATTTGTTTACTGAATCCTAGTCTTTAAGTAAATACCAGGGAAAAAGAAAGGAAAAGTTGCATGAGCAAGAAACTCTTCCATAAAAATGTGGCAGGTCATTTAATAAAGAGATGGAATAGTCAATTTACTGAAACACTGATATTAAATGTGTGCTTTTCATTAATCTTGTGTCTAGATATAAAACCTGCTGCAAAAAGTGCCCTGACAGGTGAGGTTCATCATTAGCCTGCATCAAGCAATATTAAAAGTCCTTTCATTATTGTATAAATACCTTTTAGAAAGATCTTTGCTATTGCCACAGATATATTAAAAAAATTAACCTTTTGAAATATGAAATTGAGGTCTCCAGTTATTTTTCCTTATACACTAATGTTGCATATTTTTCCTTTTCTTTAATGTATTTTTAATAATTGCAATAATCCTTTTTGCTTCAGAAATATGGTTTATCAAATGTGGTTTATTACATATATATATATTATTATTATTTCACAGGAATTTCATCTAACATAGCTACATGAAGTTACTCTTGTTCCAGTGAATTTTGGATATGTCCTTGTTTTTCTGGGCTTTTTTAGTTTTGGTTTTGTTTTTTGTTTTGTTTCATTTTTTTTCTAGCACGATATTTCTCAAAGCAGACTTCATTTAAACTTTATTTATTTATTTTATTTTATATTTTTCATTCTCATATAGGCATATTTTTTAAATACTAAAAGAAATATTAAAAAACCTATTGTAAATACTGTAAAAAAAAGCAAAAATAGTGAAAGATCTTGGTTTTCCTCTTAGGTAATTCTGTAGCTTCTTGAGATAAGTGTCTGAGTTGTCTGTTACTTGAATCTGCCTCCTTCCTCTTCAGTTTAGTGGGAATTTGTTAAAAAAAAAAAAGAAAAAAAAAAAAGAAGAAGAAAATAAAGTCCGTCAAAATTGTTATATGGCATTTTGCAAGTTGTAGAAATTGCTACAAACCACTTTGTCTTCACATACATAAAACATTTGACAGTGTTCATTATCTATCCATTTGATGCACAAGCTATCTTGAGTAAACGTCTTATCTTCATCTTACTCACATTTTCATTCAAGATATACAATGTGCGGTACTGTGTTTAATTTTCAGAATGTGAGTGCCTAAAGTCCTGTATTTGTATAATACACAAACAGCGAAGTCTACTTAAGAAGATAGAGTATTTTCCTTTAAAAGAAAGAAAAGTCCAAAGTGTTTATTACTGAATATTCCTCCCTGGTGCGCTTTTTGACAAGTTTTATATAAATATGCATACTTTGTAAGTATACTTACTTATGTGTGTATATCAGCCCTGGTCTGAGTCCAGGAGCAGCCCCTGTCAAGCAGGAGCATAAACAAACGTGGCATAAATAGATGTTTCCACAAAACAAAAGAGCTGAGAAGCGAGAAATTGATGGTTCTTCTTGCAGTCCTACTCTTTTTATTGATAACATCACATATATGTCATTACCACTCCTCTGTACGAGTTTCTTCTGCCTTTGGTGCTAATTTGTTTTCACCTGTCTTTTCCATGAGGACATTTATTATCTTAAAGAATCATGTGGTCATAGCCTTAAAATACCTCAGGAGGACAATAAGCCAAAATAAATTGTGCCTCTGACATTCCAAGCAGCTGTCTGTATACCACTTTTTATTTAGATGCCTACAGTTCTCCTCTGAAATCTTGTCTGCTCTATTTAAGTAGCAGTTCTATCTCAGCCAAACAACTCCAGTGTTTTCAAGTATCACAAGTGAGTAATTTTACTGAGATAGATGTGAAGGAGCAGCTAAGGGTACTGGTGTTTTTTCAGCTGCAGAAAAGGAGGCTCTGGAGAGATGTTATCACTCTGTACAACTACCTGAAAGGAGGTTATAGCAAGGTAGGAGTTGGTGTCTTTTCCCTAGTAACAAGCAATACAACGAGAGAAATGACTGCAAATTTCACCAGGGGAGGCTTTGACTGGATATTAGGAAAATTTTTTCCACTGAAAGAGTTGTCAAGCATTGGAACAGGCTGCCTAGGGAAGTGGTTGAGTCTTCATCCCTGGAGGTATTTGAAAGATATGTAGATGCGGCACAGAGGGACATAGTTTAGTGGTTGACTCAGCAGTGCTGGGTTAAGGGTTGGATGCAATCATAAAGATCTTTTCCAACCAAAATGATTCCATTATTTTGTGTTTACTCAGTTCCATGTAATATATTTCACTGTTCTTTCTTATACTTTATGGAATTCATTTTTTTAAAAAATTGACACATTTAAAGGTTTTTTTTAAACATAAAAATGTGTGTTGGCATAACCCAATGTTTTCTCAGACATTCTCTATCTAGCAATGGAAAACACTGGAAATGTAAAACAATTTACCTTAAATCTAAAATGCACTAATAAACAAGTAACATTCCATTAGCTTAGGTCAACATTGTACCAATGACCAGCTCTGTTTTCCTTATTCACACTTTCTGGAAGACTCAACAGGAAAATAGTAATGAAATATATAAACAGGAACAACAACACAGAGAAGTATACTCTTGTTGGAATAATCAAGATAGCATAGTAATGTCATCATGGTGGGTTTTCTTGAGAAAATTAGAGTACCAGAGTAAGTGGCAGGCAGGCTATGCAGAACAAATAACTAAAATTTTCAGTGTCTGTATTGCAAATATGTGTTGAAACTTATTTTTTCTTTTAGGCTCCTTAAACAGAAAAGACGTAAGTTAGCTGTTTAAAAAAACGAACAAAAAAAAGAAATCCAGTACTTTTTAAAACAGAAAACCGGACAATGGATTTTGGGAGAATTAATCTTTTGCAGAAATGTATACTTTTTAATATATCCCAAGAGTTCATTATTGAATTTATGTTTGATAAACTACAAAGAGAGTCTGATTTTTAGTTTAATTCACACAATAATAAACAGAAACCAAAATGAACTGTTTCAAGAAATATATATACATATGTAAATATATATATCTTATATTCAGCTAGCAACAAAAAATTCTGGAGAGAGAAGCCATAATTAATGAAATAACAGGAAGTAACCTCATGAAGTTTAACGTGGGGAAGCACAGAGTCCTCTGTCTTGAGAGGAACAACCCCTGGAACCAGTATAATTTGAGAGCCACCCAGATGGACAGCAGCTTGGCAGAAAAGTGCCTGGGGCCGTTTTGCCCCGAACATCTGCCTAACAATTGTTCAGATGTTTGGAAACAGCAAAATTGCATGTTCAGATTTGATCCCTGGTAACAGATCTAGGGAGCAGAGGAAGCTGTACAGAGCAGCCACCCTCTCTCTCCACTGTCTGCTCCATGGCAGACCTTGCACAGGAATTTTAAAGCATGTGCTGCTATCAAAGAGGAAGATACGAGGGGATTATTTTTCCCTGTTTTCATTTGCTTTTGGTTTCTCTTGAAGGCACTGAGAAAGATTTGCCTCGATACTCACTGCAGATGTGAGAGATGTTCCC
Source organism: Edolisoma coerulescens (assembly GCA_013397115.1). Taxonomy (NCBI): domain Eukaryota; kingdom Metazoa; phylum Chordata; class Aves; order Passeriformes; family Campephagidae; genus Edolisoma; species Edolisoma coerulescens. The sequence continues at coordinate 2,680,923 of VWZW01001754.1, forward strand.
AGTGGATTTCCCCCCTGGCAGGGGGTAGCATGAGAGGTCAGTTTACATACCTTGCTACTAAGACAATGCAGTGCATCTCTTTGAGGACTGCGGCTACATCAAGAATAAGGAAATAGTCTTTTCCTGGGCAGTTATTGGAAAAAAAGATGGGCAAAATACCAGTATTTGAAGTTTAAATACCCCTCTATCCCTTCTCTTTTCAGTCATCAAATTTCTTACATCTTCCTCACTCTGGTCAGATCTCACTAGAAATACTGGTCAGTCCTTTAACAGCATCTCAGATAGGTGATGAAAGGACTGGAGCATCTCCCCTGTGCAGAAAGGCTGAGAGATTTGGGACTGTTCAGCTCAGAGAAGAGATGACCTCCAGAGGTCCCTTCCAACCTCAACTGTTCTGTCATTCTGCAACATGTTAATGTAATTGTAGAGTAAAAGTAGAGCTTGGCTAATTACTTCACCAGAGGAATATGAAATACACTGGCTTATCACTAATGAGATAATTAAATGTATAAATCACACTAAAATTCTCTTCTCGTCCAGTTCTTATAAGTATCAACATGATTACTTCCTTCTTTTCACTCGCATGATTTTCAATATGTTCCAAAACATTCAGTCTCATCGGCTAATTAGCAGTTAAAGTACTTTGATTTAGCAGTGCATTTCAGAATAGAAAAAACCCAACCCATATTTTAACACCATCTGGTACTTTTTCAGTACTTATTTTATATCACTAAATTTCTGGCCTTTTCTTTTATTCAGTGCAATTATCTTCTGGAACTGCTGATTCAGTTACAGTTTGAAATAAAAAGAAGATACTGAAGGTATCTATTCTGAAGCCTCCATGGCTTTAAATGTAGGAGAAGAGCCAAAGTTATCACATAAAAAGATAAATTTTGTCATCCCACAAAATTCTTCCCTTGTCAATCTGTTGCCCTGGAATTCACACCTGTTGGTACAAACTAGGGACTTATGCAGGCAGCCCAAGAGGCTTCTGCATCAGGGGTGTTAGGGGGATTATTATCCCAAGAACAACCCTCTGTTCCTTCTCATTACTTCCCTGCAACTTATTCTGTCGTCTGACATTTCCAGTGCAGGTGTCTTATCACTTATTAAAATGCACATAAAAAAAAAATAAAAGAAAACTTTGTTTGTGGTCTAGAGAAGACACATGCCTGGCAGATGGATAATTTAGAGAACTTCTCTACTATCAGAAACCTTATATATATACTAGTGAATTTCTATTTCCTGATTCCCTAAAGTTTCATTAATGGTTGTCACCTACTGGTATTGGCTTTCGAATAAACCACTACAAATTCTGAATCTTGTTCTGGAAACAGTTCAGTGCTGGAACCACCCTCAATAGCCAGTATGGATAAGACTTAAAACATGGTGGCACCTCCCAGTGCAGTGTTCCAGCTCAATCTTGCACCTTCAGCCACCCCACAAATCTCTTTGAAAAGTTCTAGGAAATGCTCCAAAAGTCTATATTTTCAAGCACAAGAACATCCAAGTAATCTTCAGTAGAGCTTTCATCTTTTCAGCACTCTGGACTGGAAAACCAAATAAACTCAATTATCTTTTTGAACTCCAGATGGAGCCATATATAATCCAGTCGGCATTGTCTGGGTCCTACCCATGAGAGTTAGGAATAGCACCCTTTGCAGCAGGTTTCCCTTAGAGGGAAGTAATTGCAGCAAAACAGAACCTCCCAGGAACTGAGCTAAGGTCTAAGCAGTTTGGATGAGCATTTTTACAGCTATTATGAAAAATAGTAAAGGAAGGCTGGGGGTAATGGGAAACTGGTACTGTTGGAGCACCAAACTACTCTGTTCACATTGTTTAAACCTAATCATGAACAAAGTAGCTTATTGATTTAGTTATGGTACATAATGAACTGCCAATCAGATGAACCATGTATTTAGAATCAATATCAATCGTGCAGTCGATAAACTACAATACTAGACACTTACAAAATATGAATTTGCGTTCTTCTGGAGCAAATCCCTCAAAATTGTAGTCGCAGACACACATGTACACACACACACAAACACAAGTACACAGTTTGTGTAGGCCACCATCACCCACTCCCCACTGGTGGGAGTTCCAGTGGGTGCACACCCCTCCTGCAGAATATGTAGTTCCCCTAGCGTTTGCTTTTGTCCACATGCAGAACTTTTGTTTTTATTGGTAACACATAATTTGCACAATTTTTAGTGGGAACAGAACTGTAAAGAAGAGGCACATATTTTGTTGCTGAGGAAAGGTAGACTATCATACTGCATGACAGAAATCATTAATAAAAGAAATTATTATAAGTTTTAGACTCCATAAAATATAAAATAAGCCATGAATGTTTTATGTAATAAAAAATAACACTATAACATAAAACAAAGTGCACAACATCAAAGACATTGCCTAAAATCACTGTTGAAAAGCTGTCAGTTCTGATGCTCTCAAAAATATAAAGATTAGTGGAAAAAACTTGTATTGGTTTTAGAAAATTCTGCTCATATAGAATAATTGAATATTCCCAAAGGTTTCCATGGGGTTTTTTTTCATATCACTATATGCTAAATCCCTCTGACATTTTAATACATTTTTTCACTAAAAAAAGAGTAAGATTCTTTTTGTGTATGTGGTATATATTTTTGGAGCGCTTAAAGGAATTTCTAGGAGTCTTATTATAGAGTAATGAACTAATACTCTATGCTACCCTTTTCTGTATAGCTATTTCTTTACCAAAATATTCTCCTTGGTATCTGTATCAGTAACCTCTTTAGGTCACATTTGTTCCACTTGAGTCACCATCTTTTCAGTTCGAAATGTAATGTTGCAGATCACTAGATCAAGGTCATCAGTTTGCGCCTACTCACAGTAGCATCTCTAAATCTTGAACAAAATGATCAGAGTACATGTCAGCAGCATCTTTAGTAATAGCAAAATCAGCAGAAAGTCTTACAGGGAAAAAAAAAGTAGAAATTTTCTGATGATAAATGTAGGACTCCTACCCTTCCTCATGGTTTTAAATACTGAATCATTCTACCAACAAGGAAAAAAAAAAGGTACTTTTATGTGGAAATGTCTACATTGAATACAAAAATAGTTCGTCAAGAGGAATATGTTTAGGATTTTTTCATCTGCTTCTGAAGCAATTTTCACTTTGTTTATATGAAAAGTCCATTTATACCTAGCTAAAATAAATACATTGCATTCATAGTCTCAGACAATCTTTATTACTTCATATAGCCTACATCAGCTTGATGAAAAATACTTAAAAATATCTTTGAAGGACAGGTTTCTAGGTATTTCTGCATTTGAGTTAAAATATTGGGTTGCAAATAATATTGCTATCCAAATACTCTTTTTCATTCAATGACCTTGCTATATTAGTCTTCAGTCATCAACTATGCAAAAAATATGAGAATTACAATCAGGTTTCTACAAAAATCATGATTTATAAGTCATTAGCAAGGAAATGAAATATGCTTAATTTTAGAAAAAGGCAGGGTTTCAAAGTTTAATAAGAGATAACTAGGGGATCACTTGAAAGGCTTCACCAAAACAATTTCAGAAATTCATATGCTTAAAAATGACAACTAAAACAAAGAAAATAGAAATTTATATTGTGCAATGGTGTACTGCTCTGTAGATAAAGATGAAATTGTGAGATCTAGTACTTTACTGTTTCATCAGAAACATGGGGTGGTAGGATCGTTTTCATCCCTGCTGCATACACAGAGGAGTTGTCAGCAGCAGTTGGACATTAATGTAAAATTACCCTGATCATCTATGGCATTTCAATTCTGAGGTTTTCTTTCTCTGTAGGTCTCTCACTACTTCATAGACTTTGATTAATCAGGGTTTATAATGCCCATATGCACAATACACAGAACTAATTTCATCCAATGCCCAGCTGGATCCTAAGTAGAATTTAAGTTAGAAAAAAAAAAAAAAGGTGTTGAAATGTATCCAGAACATCAAGACACATCCTTATGTTCTTACCAGAAATTATTTGTGCTGCCACAGTCATGGTATAGTTTTTTAATTTACTACACACATTTCTTTATCGTGCAAATGGCTATTAAATGAATTCTCTTTCACCTCTCTATGTCTTTTTCACGTACCCTGTCTTCAGTGCTACATCCTGAAATTAGTTTGTTTTAGAGCTCCATCCATCTTAAAAATAGCAGTTTGTGCATGCCTGTGTGTATAGAGGAATTGCTTGGTGTGTAGTACTTTTACTGTAAAATCTTCAATATTCTGTGTATTTGTTTTTCTTTCATCTTTACAGTTTCATACCTAGTATCATAAAGGCAGTCTAATAAATAATTTATTTCCTTTTTATCATTAGACCACTCAAAACCCAATAGTGATATCCAAGTGAAGGAAACAATAATAGAATCCATTTTAAAATGTAATTTCATGTAATTTTTAATATAGTTAGTATTTTTATTTGGGTCTATGTGTGTGTTACTTATTCTGTGGTATTCCATTTGTTTTGTTTTCTAGGAAAATATGTATGTCTCTGCATAATGAGCAGATACGCTGCAGCTCAAAATGAATAATGAATTTTTCCTTTATTTATCTTTTTCATATCTTCACATTAAGCTTGTATCTCCAGTTTCAATAAAAAAATATACCAGTCACTTTCCAATTGCTTCCTTCCATCTTCATGTCCTTGGGAAATTGGATTTTCTGGTTTTCTGAAACATGTAATCAGAATTACTTTGGTTTGTTCATGGGGATTAGAAAAAAGTCCTTGTCTACAGATTTCTGACATTGCTAAGACATCCTTTCACAGCCTGTACAGACTGGGGTAGGAATATCAACCAACATAGCTCATTTCTTGGAGTTTGCAGTTTGGAAGTTGCTTCAGTTAGGAGTTGGCTCTGCTGACTGCCATCTACTAGTAATGGCAGAGAGGAGAGGACTTTCTTATCTTAGCTGGCATGTGATGCTACCAATTTTTTGTTGTTGCTGGAACCAGCATGTGGGTGAGTAACTGTTCCTCCACTGCACCACAGCATGGTGGTTTAAAAACCCTAGATACTGATCTAACCGTAGAAGTGGTGAAAGAGATTGGGGATAGGGTTCTGTCTGTCTCTATGCTAGTTGCACATGTCCAGGGGGTATTCTATAGTCCCTCCAGATCTGGCAGCAAAGAGCATCTCCTCATCTTGCAACGTAACCGTTGATTATATATGCGCTGTGCTCAGCACTGGTGAGACCGCAGCTCAAATCCTATGTCCAGTTCTGAGCTAGAAGGACACTGAGCTCCCAGAGTGTGTCCAGAGAAGGGCAGTGAAGCTGGTGAAGGGCCTGCAGTACAAGTCTTGTGAGGAGTGGCTGAGGGAGTTGGGATTCTTTAGCCTGGAAAAAAAGAAGGCTCAGGGAAGAGCTTATCACTCTCTACAACTTCCTGAAAGGAGGTTGTAGCAAGGTGGATGTCAGTCTCTTATCCCAAGTAACAAGTCCATCCGGAACAGGAAATGGCTTCAGATTGCACCAGAGGAGATTTATTTGGATATGAGGAAAAACTGCTTCGCTGAAAGCATTATTGTTGGAATTGCCCAGGGAAGTGATGGAGTCCCCATCCCTGAAGGTATTTAAAAGATATGTAGATGTGGCACTTGGGGTTTAGTGGAGGATTTGGCAGTGCTGGGTTAAAGGGTGAATGATTTTAAAGATCTTTTCCAACCTAAATTATTCTACAATTCTACAATTCTATGATCCGCTTAGACTTCTGGCAAAGACAGATCTACTACCCAAAGTCATAAAATATAATCTGTTGCTTAAATGTTAAAACAGAGTTCCCAAATATTTCCCCAAAACCTTGATGTTTATGAATTTCTTAGCTCCAGTAGCCTTACCGTAACTCAAATCTTTAAGGCCAATATAGATTTAGCAGAAGAGGCTGTGAGAGAATCTAAGAATGACATTATTGTCCTTCTGAATTAAGAATCCTAAAAACCAGGAAAACAGATGTTTCATAGTCTTTACTCAGTGACAGGAGGTTTTAGCAAAAGTAGCTCAAAGGTATTGTCATCAAGATGAAGCAATGGCCTTGTTGTTTATGCTGTGTTTGATACACCCCTGGATACTTTAAAGCTTCTACTTTTATTGTGTTCCAGAGCAAATTTGTGATGTCAATATTTGGCAAGGTAATAATACTTTCATTCTGAGAGTATTATATGCAAATATATTCAAGCCATAAAATAGATGAAAAATCAATATTCCAATATGGTATTGATTTAATATACCAAGAGGCCCTGACTCTTAAGTGGCTAAACTAATTTGTCTAGCAAAATCCTATTGGTATCAAGATTTTGCCTCCTCTCCTAGCTGCAGAAAATCCTTTTGCTTTCAGGATCGAAACAGTTGAGCTGAAGAAAAGAATCTATTCCTTTGTCAGAAATACCCAGTTTTCTTCCTAGGAAAGGTAGAAGCTTATTCTTTTTTATAGTCTAAGCTGTGCAAATATTTGACCATATGTATGGGAACAAAGAACAGTCTAAATATTATAAAAATAAGTCCTCAATAATCTGCAATTAAAGATATCCTAAAATCTCTGCTGATAATACCTTTCAGTTGTTCCACCACCTTTTTGTTTAAAGATTTTTCTGGCTTGAATGTTACTATTCCATTGTCATTGCAATCAAAATAATTACTGTAATTTAAGAGGTCTTCTTTTCTTGTCTGAATTGCAGTCTAGAATGTATTATATTCATGTGCCTGATAATAATGATTTCATATGACTGACACCTACTTCACTTTGTGTTGTTGATTTTTGTTATTATTCTCATTGCTGTTTTTATTGTTATTATTGAATCATCCTCATCTTCATCATCATTACAAAATAGCAAGGCACCTTATTGGATAAACAGAATTTAAGCAGTCCAGGAACTCCAAGATTAGATGCTCAGTATGAAATATAATTAATATAATATAGTATAATATAATATAATGAAAACTCAAACTTAGCCAACATTAGAAAATATGTAGCTGAGCATAATTCAAAGACTCTGGTTTTTTTGTAAATACAATTTTCTGAAATCAGAATGACAAAGCTTTTAAACTGTACTGTTTACGATTGAAGTAAATAGTTTTACAAAATTCATGTGCTACAGTTCTAGCTTTTAGCATGAATAGATTCAATATATAAAGCATTATAATTTTATTAATACGCATCATTATAATATGCCCTGCAGAACCTCCAAAAAACTGTATCAAATAATCTGTAGATTCTGTTCTTTCAAACCTAAAGATTAATGAATTTACAGCTGTCAATTTTAAACTAGGGTCAAAAAATAAATAAGTGTGTGTCTCTAAATTGAATGCAAAATTTGCTTCATATAACTTGTGGCTTCATAAAACTAGGAGGGAATTGAATACATCCAGTTGTAGTGTACATTATTGCTCCTCTGCTACACTTAAGACACAAATTGAATTTAAATTATGTCTTTTTTAGTCCAATTAACAAAACTGTTGCTTTCACGATGTTTGTTTGCACTTGGTCCATTGCTCTTTTGTTCCACAGAATGAATGAATCTTAAAAGAATTATTTTCCATGGAATTATAACCTTTTATTATAATCCAGAGTTAGTTCCAAAGAGTAAAGCTTCATAATTATCTTGATTTTTTTCTGTAGGATATTTAAGCTTAGGAAGTGAAGCCCTGTTATTGTATGTTAAAATAAAGCACTGGTTATGTTTCAGATGAATTATCAAGTCATTCTCTTAAGCATTTATTTAAATGCATCTATAATTTTGATATTTGTAGTTCTGCTTTTATGTCTCATCAGGAGCTACAACTATTGAAAAGTATGATCTCAGAACAAACATATGGATTCAGGCTGGAGTAATGAATGGCAGGAGGCTTCAGTTTGGTGTTGCTGTCATCGATGACAAGCTGTTTGTCATTGGAGGCCGGGATGGTTTAAAGACATTAAACACTGTTGAATGTTACAATCCAAAGACCAAGGCTTGGACTGTGTTACCACCTATGTCAACACATAGACATGGTTTAGGTAAGAAAAAAAAAATATTTTAAAACATGCCACATTTTTTGGTTATGTACTTCTTAATGGAAAACTCAGTACTTTTAAGCTATAGTAGCATTCTGACCAGTAACGAAAACTCGGTTTTGCAATATTGTTGTAACAAGGTATAGAAAACTGAACTGTTCATTATCTGTTCTGCTAAAACCACTTGGTGTGATAGAATTATTCAATGTCATGAAAAATAGAAATGGAAGACACTGTTATGACCTGCTCCAGAAGGTGAGGGTAACCCAGATTCTTGTTAGTAGATCTCTTGGGGCAGTTAGACGACAGTGAATGATCGGTGTTTGTAAATATACACATATAGGGTTTATTTTAGAACAATTTGGTTGCAATGGGAAGCAGGTATGTAACCATTTTGGTTATTATTATCTGTAGTAATATAGCAATATAAAAGCATAAAAATAACACTTAAGAAAATGTATATGGAAAAGAAAGAAAGAGAAAGAAAGGTTAAGAGTAGAAAGATATTACCACCTGTGGATCCAATGATGAGCTTGATTGTTGCAATTTAGACGTCTATTGTTTGAAGTGATCACAGTCTTGATCTGTCTGGAGTGGGGGAAGCCCACGAAACACAGAATTCAATGGAGGGGAGTTCTTCACTGTCTTTTGCAACACTGTAGATCATATGTTGATCTACACTGAAGTGAGTCTGGGATTTCTTTCAGGGGCAGGTCTTTAATGGTTTATGACATGACAGCTGCCTCTCATATCAGCATAGTTGAGCCATCAGAAGGGATGAATACTCCCAGGCCTTGGTGTGAATGTCAATGTTCCATGTGAATCTGACCTTCCAAGGGGATAAGGTGGATGGAGAGCAGGAGGAGTTTTACAACTGAACCAGTTTGTGTAAGGGAGGACATTGGCATGATGAAAAGAACTATTCTGCCTCCACAAGGTCACCCCCTCTGATTTATGCGGACCAGAGGCTTCACCAGCACCCACCCAAAAAGTCACCTCTTCCCCCTCAGGAGATGCAAATCCTGGCCCAGCGAATTACCCTACCACCTCCACAAATGGGCAAATATTTGATTCCTTAACCATTAACATCTCAGTTTCTCACAGACATATGTAAGGATGAAAGTGTTAAAAGCGGGACAATGGCGAGGAGGATGGCAGATTTGCTCAAGTGACCTTGCAACTGAGAATTCCAAGGCCTGGAGAATAACAGTGTGGGAACCCCATATGCATATCATGCCTACTGCTGTTTATCTCTTTTTTGAGACGTAAAATTTCTGTGTGGACATAACGTATGTGTTTGGAGAGACTTGGAGGCACTCTTATGGACATGTTTGAGCTCCCTGTTTTGGGAGAGTGATCAAAGCTCGGAGGTCACAAAAAGCCCAGAGGAGATCCCAGCACACTGGTAAACGATGTGTGCATGGGTCCTTGATAAATGAGTGCAAACATCAGCCTGGCCACCTGCTAGGATTGGACTAAGTTGCCATGGGGCTGCTTGTGTGTCTCTGCCTGGGTGTTGCTTTGGCATCCTCTGGTTAGGAAGGTAATGAAAAAAATTTACTCTTTGCATTTCAGCCATGGTTTTGTGGTTATTCTGGCTGCCTGCCTGTGTCAACTCACACAAAACACGCCACGTAATCCTGTCCATTTCCCTGAGCTGCAACCAGCAGTGTGTCTGTAGTGTCAATACCTCACAAAATGACGATGCTTTCCTGCCCTTCGCTCACGTCATTGGACACTTGTAATCTGCATATGTACTGTTGCTATTAAACAAGTCTTAGAATAGAAAATAGCATTGGGAATCCATATCAGATGGCATCATGACACTAAGTATCTCGCTGATTTAAAATTGTTTCCTAAGTTTGTATTTAATTATAAATTAGAAAATACATGAGAAAATACATGAATTACATGCAGAAATACATATAATGTCTCTTCTGCCAGTGTTCCAGAATTTTACAGAATCAGTGCTGTTCCCAAGGGTTGTAAAAATGCAATGACTTCAGCTATAACACAGGAAAGTAGTAATATAGTATTAGGGTATGCTTGATAGAGAAAATATTTGTCTCAGTTACAAAAGAGATGAATCTATGATTGAAAACCCTTGGTGATCAGTTAAAAAAATAATTCTGGACTATAATTTTACAGATGCTTTTGGTCAACAGATTCAAAAAATACCATTATAATTTAAGTTGAGGAATGTTGAGGTTATGCCTGGAGAAAAACTGGTATGTCTTCTATAGTAGGAAAAAAGGAATAAACTAGGCATTTGACCATTTGAGCGTTTTTTTTTTGCTTACTGTAAAATAATTTTTAAATTTTTGTATTGAAGTAATTCAGGCTTTTTGTAAACAACATGTAAAATGAGGAAAGAAGTCTAAACTGGGATGATTAAATGCAGTTGTTTGGGAGGCTTTAGAAACATATTCTTTATTTGGAATTATGTAATAATCATATTATTATCTGAGAAGCTTAGTTGATATAATTTAATTGTTTTTTGGATTTTTTTTTTCTAAGTATCCCATAAAGTTAATGCTCTTTGTCTGGAAATCAATCTGAAGTAATTTTTTTTTTCATTTGTTTTCTAAACTGTGTGTTATGTTATATCTATGTAGCAATAGTGCTAGAGTAGTTTGAATTGGATTTTATATACAGGATGGAAACAAACACCCATCCTTTACATGGATGTCTTTTTGTTGACATTGCAAAAAATTGTGAGATGTACCCTGTTGTAACTAAGGTCACAGCCAGGTAATACGATTCACTTTATCCTGTCTTCATATAATCTTCAATAGAAACATGTGTATAGAAGTTGATGCATGTAGAAATGAGGAAATAAAAGTTGACAGGCCTTGTAGTGAAAGTCCATAGTGTAGGAAGTCATATGTTAGGCAGTTTCAAAGCTGCCAATGGAAGATGAGTGAAAGCTCTTTTAATGGCAGTGTTTGAAATAAGTGGTGCTAAAGTACAAAAAAGAAAGGGCAGACTGTGGGACCCAAAATTATTATTTAAAGTAATAGTGATTCTAATATCCCCGTTGAGTAGTCCATAAAACAGAATGGAATATGAAAGAGCAATGAGACACCAGAAAGGCAGTGAAAGGCAAAAATGAAATATGGGAAAGGTGAAACCTGACAAACAGAGAGACAGAATCAAAATCCATATAGGGAAGAAGAAAGAGACTGGAAGAACAAAGAGGTGAAAAATGTAAAACAGATTGTTGTTTATAAATTCAGCAGTTTTATGAAGCAATTCTGTATCCACTTTTCCAGTTTCTTTGCTGAACTTAATAGTCTATGTAGAGGAGGAGAGAGAAAGGAAAATGGAAACAATGACAGACTAATTAGAATTTTAGATATCAAATCCAGTGAAACTGTGATTTAAAAAAAAAAAAACAAAAAACCAAAAAGCTAAAAAAAGATTGGTACTTGCCTTGTCTTTCCAAAAGAAACAATTTAAATGTCACAGTGAGAAAATTAGGCTTCCAGTATAATTAAAGGAGAAGAGCAGTCTTTTCAGGTAGGTGTTCTTGTTCTAAATTGTCTTGTTCTTTCCATGAACTATGTAAAGTGTGTCTAAGCTCCTATTTTAGGTTTTGGCTTTGAAAATATACTGATCTCACTATCCATAATCAAACACGCATTTTCAAGATGATCAGCGTGGGAAGGAGGCTGACAGGGCATGGTATTACCTCGTAAAATCCCGTACAGCTTAGAGTGGAGGCAAGTTACATATTTTTCCTCCTCCCCTCGTGGAAGAGAGAATCTTGCCAGTTGTAATCATCTGAGTGAAAATGCTATAAATGCTATAAAAATATTAATAACTGATGGGAAAGCCTTAGATTTATTTACATAGGATATAAGCCTAGGGTAGATAGAATTCACTCTACCCAGAGTGAATGGCTATAGAAGACCTAAAGAGTTTCCAAGTCTCAGTTTACACAGTGGGTTTGCCTTCAACCTATTGTTCTAAAGAAGCTAAATATGTAATGTAAATGCATTTTAAAGGACCTGAGGGGTATGCTTGAAAATAGAGTGAATACTTTCTTATAATGTGGTTGTCATGAAACTGGTATGTGCAAGAATTAATATCTAAGAGACTAAGTTCAAAACTCAGAAGTGGAAAGAGAATACATGAAGTTAGGGGGTTATAGGATAAAATATCCCAGAATATCATAGATGTTGCTGACAAAATATCAAATGACACTATGTGTTTGCACAAAGGCCTATTTCTATATTTCACTGAAAGGAAACGACCCACCATGCTTCTTAGACCCAGCTTGATTTCCCACTTTCATGTTTACTGCTCTGGAGTCCAACTCATAAGTCAGAGGGAAGGGAAAAAAAACTTACTTGGGAAAAATACAGGGATGCCTCTGTAACTTTCAAGTAGTAATGAGAAATACTAATAATTAGAAATACTAGAGTGAAAGATTGTGGAGAAACTGAACTATCAGTATTCTTACTACATGGTAAATCTCAGAAGTAAATTGCATGTGAAAATATAAGTAATATAAATAATATAAAATATTAAAAATCTAGACATGTAAATTAATTATTATAACCCTGTATATTTTTTATATCACTAAATGGTAATTTAGAAAATATTTTATCTACTTTTAAAAGTATTCAATTATTGACTATTTCATTGATTCAAAATTAATGAGATGCTTTACAAATAATGTTTGTATTTTCAAAAGGATGTATTGTTTATCAAATAGTTTTACATTGTGTGAAAGCTTAGGGCGTAATAATCCAATCCACAATTTTAGAGATCTAAGAATTTGGATAGGATTCAGCTGCTTAAGTAGGTACATGTACAATGGAGTAGAGCAACTGAGATGGCATAATCTCATTTCCATGGGAAAAAGAAGTGTAGCATGTTTAGGATTAAATGATTTGTGGCTTGGGAGCCTGCTTCTCAAGGTACAACAGATACTATTGAGTAGACTGGAAACTGAGAATCTGGCAAATATAACTTAGATTCCAGTTGCACTGGAACTTTTAAAAAGAAAGCCAAAGATGTTGTATTGGGTATTTATGCCTGTATGTGGGTATGATTTGAGAGATGTCAAAAATAGAGATTTTTGAAAAACTATTTAAGATACAAAACTAAACCAAAAAAATATAGTAAATTTTTATGAACATTTCTATTTAAATAAAACTAGCATAGTAATGAAGTACATAATATCTTAAAAGGCTAGCAGTAACATAGTAGCATCAATGGAACTGCTTACCAGTTTAGTAATTTCTGGTAGAATTATTGCTTCATAAAGCAATAAGTTGAAAAAAAAAATATATATAATAACATTTCTCTATATAAATGTTGACATGAAGCAGATATTTTTAATCTCATTGCTCTCCCCTGGTGAAGTAAATAAAGTAATTTTTAACAATAAATTTGTAAATTTCAATAGCTTTTTAAAAAAAGCTTTCAGTGCAATATCAGAAAAAGTATCAGATACGAGAAACATTACTAGATCCATAATAGTAAAACAGTATCTGATTACACTGAAACAAGTGAAGGAGAAACACATAGGTAACACTTATTTGATACCATAAATTTATAATGAACAGATCATTGCAATAAAAAATATGTATATTAAAGATGCATTTTATGAGATTAATATGAAAAGTGATCACCTCTACTTTATTTTATGCCAAATTAATTTTGTTTGGAAACAAAGCTTTTAAAGAAAGAGTGTTACTAACAGATTTCTTAAAACAGTTCCACCAGGAAAACATAGGCTATAGGATTCATGATCAGATACACAGCAAAGTAGCAAAACCATTAACTGTACAGGCTGTTTGACTTTCACCTCTTTCATGAAACATAATGTAACATAGATTACTGCTTACTCAACACCGAAAATCTAGTGATGAATGATACCTATCTTTAGACCTAGTATGAAGGATAATTTTCAAGTCAGTGAGAGTTGAACTTTCATCTTCCATTTTAACAACTTTTGCTGTGGCAGTTAAGCAATGATGTTATTTTAGATAATGCTTAGCATGTTTGTCTATTGAGTTACAATCTGTCAGAAACCGTTCCAGGAAGAGTAGAAACCATTAAAATAGACTAGGAATATAAATAAAAGCTTGATATAGCACTCCCATCCACGGTGACTGTAAAATAAACTAAGAAAATGTAGAAGATAAAAGGGATCTTTGTTCTTCTTTCTCTGCTATCTTGCACGATAGCATCTTCTTTTTATGTATCACCATTGCTGGGCTACCAAGTGGGCAAAAATGGAAAATTTACATCTTCCATTAACATACAATAAAAAATAAGTAGGGGTTTGTTCTGGGTCTGTTTTTTTTTTTTTTTTAAGTTTTACAACATAATAAATCCAAATTTTTTGTATGTTGTCTGTATGTAAAAGAAACCACTCTGTGGAGACTAAAAAATACAGAGCTGCAGAGACAGATGCATGAGAATCTGAGATTCCATTCTGGACATCATGAACCTGGGGACCAGAGACAAAAGGCAGGAAGAAAAAAATGTCAGTAAAATGAGGAAAATTAAATTAACATTGAAACCAACAGATTAGGTCATACCCTATTAGTATGATAAATCGGTAATTATTTATAACTAATAATTTCTCAATATTGTGGAGCAACTATTTATAAATAAAATAATTCTTGAATGATATAATCATATTTTTTTGCATAATGTTTGTTACAGTGCCAAACAGCTAGAACACTGCATAAAGGCAACTTTTCCAGTGAATAGTTTGTTAGAGCATGCAGACAACTGAAAATATTATAGCACTTCATGTTATCACATATATGATACTAACCAAATTCTACTGCATTGGGCAATGATATTCCAGATTTCCAGAGCATGATGCCATAAAGTATGGAATGTCATTTTGGTCAGTTGTGGTCAGCTGAGAAAGATTTATGTCCCATAAAGGTTCAACTCAAGATCCTGTTGTAAATGTCTTATTTTTCTGCAATGGTAGATCTTTCTGGGTACCAGCATCTCATAAAAGCAATGCTATAGTTAAGATGTGTGTTCTCCATCTTTGTGTGGTAATTTCTGTGCACAGAATACCCCACAATGCATCGCCTCCCAAAAAACCCAACAAACAAAAATGCCCAAACCTATCACCACCTAAGCATTAAGTAGAAAAGTTCCTCAACAGACTAGCTTAACAGAGCACAGCAATGCTCTGATACAGCTGTATTTTTTACCCCAGAAGCTGCTGTTAAGAGATTAATTTGAGAATCTTTCTTTTAGGCAATGTTGACTAGTACTATGTGCTTCTGTGTAGTTAAATTATTGTTATTTTTTCATGTGAAATCTCAGGAAAAATACACCATTCTGACTGCTTTAACTGTGGGTTGACATAAGGCCTGAGCATTTTAAAGTATTTTCTCTGCAATATTGATTTGCATGTATATTAGATTTTTGCTTTGGATTTTTCTCCTAATCATGGGGAACATTAGAGGGATTTTTTTTCTGAGTTATTAAGTATCTTTTCTTTGTACTTTTCACCTTTAGTAAGTAGTAGATCATGACCCAATTCACTAAAGAGTTACAAATCATAACAGCAGCACTTATAATAATTTCTGAGTCATGTTCTCAGGATAATAGTGTGGCAGAGTTGAGAACCTAGTGTGTTATCTACAAAACTGAATGTAAATAAAGGGTTGACAGGCAGATCTTTGCTTCTATAAATTTGCATTATATTAGCATGTTTGTGTAATATCTTCTGGCCCAGGGGGGCAGTGATATTGCTATAATTCTTTAAATCAGCCTTGATACTTGCTTGTGAATTTACATAGGAATAGGCGTTTTCAGCATTGAGTCACTGAATATTCACTAAGGAAGGTAGGTCAGGTCTAATTCTCCAATTAATGACACACTAAGTTCCAAGCTTGGCCTATGGCAGTCCTATATGCAGCATCCAAAGAACAGCATTTGTATTTCACACTCAGTTAGTATTATGGCTTTGAGAACAAAATACAAGGTTTAATTCATCATTTAATTAATGATGCATAATTTAAAGCAAATTGGACTTGACTTTCTTTGACACCACTACTATGGAAGAAAAATCGTTTAAGACTTAAAAGGGGAAAGAACAGAGTAAGAAAAAGCAGCAATATTAATTACAATTAATACAGAATTGTATAAATATGCTTCTATGGGTGTGGGTGAGAAAGGAGATTGTTAGAAATGTGCTTCTACCTGGACACTAAATAAATGCAGAGCTTAAAAGGGTAGGGTAAAGTCTGGGTGTTATTTGATCCAGTTTAATACTTGGATAACAAACCACTGATTTGTCTCATCACCTTCAATGCCATGATAAAGTGTATGTCTGTTATCTTCTTGAAAGTTAATATCCTTTTTTAAAAAATCAGTTGTTGGATACAAGTATATCCTTCCCAGTTAAAATTTTGTATGTCTACAGATATCAAAATGCAGAGACTACAGTAAAGCTAGCACCACAGATATTTTTTTCTTTGACATTTTGTATCCAAGTGTCAGTATGAAACTATATTTACAGTTGTTTTATAAAAAAATTACACTTTTTAAAATTTCAGTCTGTAAAATTAGGTCCATCAGGCAGATAAGGAAATGCAGAGTTAAAAGTATGATAGGCAGTGTTCCTTTATTTTGTAGCATTACAGAAAAGCAATTTAAAATCCCATTCCAGTCTTCAAGTATAAATAATTGGAACTGTACAGATCTCAGAACCTAATTAGGCATAATAGGGTTTTTGCTGCATAGCTTTGTGAAGGCAATCAAATGAAAATGCCTGCCATTGCAAACTGGACAATTAATTTTTTTAGATCTCATTTAGTTTAAAAATAATACTGTTTGCTTTTATAAATTCCTAAGTCAAAATGCTTAGAAGAATTATTTTCCAGGTACTTTTTTTGTTCAGGAAAACATTAAGGTTTCTCTTGCACTGTACTTACTGCACTTAACTACTCAATATATTGCTGAAAACATATCTCCTCTTAATAAAAAAAGTTGCTTCCTTTCCTAAAAGGGATGCTCATAGTTGGTTCAGCTCTCCAACTGTATGAGAACTAGGAAAGCCAAACTGTTCACAGTGTGATGTAAATGAAATTAATTCATCAAAAGATGGGTAGAACAAATTAGTCCCCCAATGCCAGAATTATTATTTTCTACAAATTAAAAAACTAAGATCTGATTCTACCAATTTCCAGTTTCTTTGTTCAGATAAATAATAACTTTGGTTATTTAATGTAATTCTCTTTGAGTAAAATACTCCCTTTCTGAATGTATTATTGCTTTTGTCAGAAAAAAACCAGAGCACTGGTATCATGTGCAACATTAAATCCAAGAGGATTTCTTTTCTTGTGTCTTAAACTTGGTTTTGCCAAATTTTTGAAGATGAGGTACAGGAAGAAAAGCTATGAGGGCCTCCTGTCCTTTCTCTTCTCTTAGCAAACTGTCCTGAAAGAGTTAACAGTATTATTCTTCTGTGCAATTTGCTCAATGACATATAGTTTAAGTGTCAGCTGGAAACAGATATTTTCTCATTTAGGAACAGGAAAAGCTCATTCTATGTAATATGTTTTAACAAAAACATTCTCTACTTTCTGAGTGTAAATCTAGGTGGATGTTTATTATCTTGTGGACATAGATGACACAAAACAAAATTATGTGCTCTGACATCAGTTTACTCTAGGACACATAATGAATATGAAAACCTGTTTCATGAAGTTGAAATGAACTCTGATCTTCTAACACACTGTTCAGTATCTTGACTACAATAAGATGAAAAATCTTAAGAGACCAAGCAGACATTTGCTGCATCATTTAAAAAAAAATAAAAGGTACATAGAGTTCAGTACCTTTGCTCTTTAAGGAGGAGGAATTCTACAGTGTGCTAATAGGATTGGAACTCTGACATTTCAACACAGACTACTTACAATGAATTTAATTTTTTTCTTCTATTAAAACAAATGACCTGGAACATTCAGAAAAGAGAATAGTTTTGTTTCATCAATTTTACTGGAAAATATTTTGCTTTGTGATCTTGGGGAATGTATCCCTTAAGATTTTGATTGCAGTGTTGCCATCTGCTGTTATCATGGACTGCTCAGTAATTTCAGTCAGAGAAGAGATGTACTGCAATTTGTCCTGTGTGACAAGGAGGCTACAAGCAACACCTTTGGGACTATCCTTTAGTCCATATGTGTGATATAAAAATCACAGAGAAGTTCTGGCATCTAAGCTTAGAATGAATTCAAATGCTTGAATTCAATGTCTGAATATTGAATTCTTCGTATAAGATACAGTCTGCTGTAAGATAAAATGTGCATTTATATATTTCCTTGGGGGAGATGATTACATTATTGTTGCTACTCATTAGAATATTTTGAAACATATGGTGCAAGCACTGCCTAATGGGGAAAGAAAAGACTTTTGCATTGCTTAGAACTTTGCCAACCTGGCTTCCTAGAAAACATAAGAATCAGACTGTGGGGCTTCATAGGTAGGTGGGTCTGAGCACAGACAGGTAACAGAGGCACCCAGCAGATGCAAGAGTTTGTGCAGCGGCTTCCACAAAAGGGTGCCAGAAACTACTTAGGGCAGTATGTTGGTTTCTGCAATGGATAAAAAAAATCAGAAAGAACTGTGCATCTCACAGGGTTCTATCTGCATTGTATAAACTCAGGAAAGTTCTCATGAGAAGAACAGAGAAGACATTGAAGACTATTTTCTGTGTAAAGCTCAGTTACAAGAGTTTGACAAGAAATGCAGAGAGAAAGTATTATTATATTAATGCAATGAGCTTATCAGTTTTCATTGTCATTAAAAAAAAAAAGTAAAAATCCATGCAAATGCAGGAAGAATGGTATTTTGATTAAGGGGAAATCAAATTTCCTACAAAAAGTGAATTAAATAATTGTGATGGCTTAATTTCCAGCAGGAAATAGATGTGAATAAAACTCAAATATGAAGGACTTGAAAAAAATATGGAATACTGGATGAGATAAAAAGAGTAATTGAGGAAAACTCTTTATATCCTAGTAAAAGTGCAAATAAGTTATTTGAGGAAGTAAAAGCAGGAAATTCCAAAACTGATGAAATGTGTTTTTATGTGCATCATAGATTCCTTGTGAAATTTACTGCGTAATAATACAACACTGTTTATGTGTGAAGGTGAGAGAGGGCTTGTGTGTTTGTCTAGACACCAATTATGTGTACATATATGTGTACAGAAATGTTTACCCCCATGAACTTTGTTTGAATATGATTCACTTTTTTATCCCAAAAAGAATTTGATTTTCCATTTAACTTCGCATTTA
Organism: Edolisoma coerulescens; assembly: GCA_013397115.1. Taxonomy (NCBI): domain Eukaryota; kingdom Metazoa; phylum Chordata; class Aves; order Passeriformes; family Campephagidae; genus Edolisoma; species Edolisoma coerulescens. The sequence continues at coordinate 2,700,240 of VWZW01001754.1, forward strand.
ATGAAGTGTTTATAGATGAAAAGCTAAGGAGTACTGTGTTTTTATAACAAATCATAGAAAATAATTTTTTGACAATGTGAACTTCTTTGCTCAGGATTGAAGAATATTTAAAAATATTAGATACTACAGTAAACAAAAAACCACCCCAAAGTACATATATGAGCATATAATCCCCTAATTTTTGTGTGAACACTGACACATCTTCCCAAACGTTCTTGCTGATTGTGTTCTGAGATAAGATATTGAGCTATATGGATCATGACTTCAATTTAATATCCACTTTAATATTCTGGAAAAATTATAACTGGAACATGTGATTGAATAGAAAGAATTTCTAAGCAAGACAATGAAAACAATTGGAGAATGAATTCTATAGAAAAAGATGAGGTTCAACCTTCATTTCACAGAAAATTTTTCCAGCGGTTAGTAGGGTTTTTTGAATTACTTTCTTTTTTTAAGTTAAAAAATATTTACAAATGAAAACCAATGCCCGAAGTGCAGGAACACTTTCTGTGAACAATGAGATGAAACATGTTCAAACTCATTGATAAATAGAGTTTTAAAGTCAAATAGGCTTTTAATTAATTACTTTTCTGAAATGGAACAAAACATTCCTACACAGAAAGTGGAAACTTTGCATTGTTTTAAATTAAAGAGAGACTTTTCTGCAAGAAAAAATAAAGCTATTCTCTGAAACTTTAATGATTACTGTTTTCTGACTTCTTGATGAGTTCAAATTGTGTGAAATGGAGTGAGGAAAAAAAAGACATTGAGTTAGAAATAGGACTGGATTTAGCCTGAGATTTTTCACAGCAATGTTCATTTGGGATCATGGATTCATAGAATGGAATTACTGAGCTCACTGTCTTGTAACAAATGGTGCTTACCTATAACTTATCTTCCCAAGCCTTCTAAGCTTAGCTGAAGAGACTGTGAGATAGAGAATTCATCAGTTCCTTCGACTGGGTGATTCAAACCCCTCATAGTTAAAAAATTGGTTTTTATTTAAATATTTCCAACTTCAGTCTTCACACTTTACATTTTGTTTTACTTTTCTTCAGTAGGTAAAAGAATCCTCATATATCCAGCATTATTTTTCTATGAAGGTGTGTGGTTATTTCTTTTTTTTTGATAGAGTAAAACCGAGAAAGCAGTTTAAATTTCTTAATCTAATTACTTGCTCAAGCCTTTGAATGTGTTTTTTTGATTCTGTACCAGTCCACAAGTTTTCTGCTACTGAAAAATTGATGTTTTCTTCTACATCATTGACAAAAATGGTGAAAAACCAGACTTCAACCACTGTAGATGCAAGTCCAGTCAATTAAATCCCCCTTAGGTTGACAATAATCTGAGATCTGCCAGGTATCCAGTCCATACTTTATTGTGTGCTTTACTGCTATTCTGAAGAGCTAATTCATGATCAGAATGCGATACTAAAGGGAATACAGCAATCTAAGAGGATCACACCATTGACAGGTTATTCTATGAAGCAAACATACTTCTCAAGAAATGAAATTGTTTGTTTGACAAGATATGTTTTTCATAGAGCCATGTGGAGTGGCATTAATTTTATTCCTGGTTGTTAATTCTTAATTAATCAAATCTCAGATTGGTGCTTCCATTTTCATTTTGAATATACAAATTCATTTGTTGGTTGTGTTTTGGAAAACTTTTTTAATTTTTACTACTGATAGAGGAAACATACTTTTATCTTCTCTCACTTTCTCCTCCATTTTAGGAGTTACAGTGCTTGAAGGGCCTATTTATGCAGTGGGAGGACATGATGGTTGGAGTTATTTGAACACAGTTGAGAGGTGGGACCCTCAAAGTCAGCAGTGGACATTTGTGGCAAGTATGTCAATTGCCAGAAGCACTGTTGGAGTAGCAGCATTAAATGGCAAGTGAGTAGGGTATGCTTACACAATTGAAACACTTCTTTTGAAAACCAATGAAGCTTAATTGTCATTGCTTTGCCTTTTTAAGTTGCAGTGGCATTGAAATGTTCCAGATTAGATCAAATGGTCAAAGCTGCTTTAACAGCCCTGTTACTCTACAAGGAACTGGTTTCAATGGTGCATAAGCCCTGCAGCAGACTAGCAAAAGCAACATCTAGACAAATAACCCTGGAAATATTGATCTAAAGTCATGAAGAGCTGCATATGATTATGTGTATATATTCCAGCTTTGTTTCTTTTCCACAGCTAACCATATATTTAATGCTTCCCAGTTAACAGATGCTCAACTGAATTTTGCATGACTTACATCAAACACTTACAAATTCTGTGTCCCAGAAAGGTAGGATGGACACCACTGAAAACCGAAAAGCAGTGGTCTCACTGCAACAAATAGAAATATGCTAATGATTTTTATTCTCTTTATCTGAGTAACCATCTTTAAAAATATCCCATGTGCCAAGAACTGCAACTTGAAAACATACGTAAGGACTAAACCTTTCAGCTCCCTGGTGCTATTCTTTCTACATTGCTGTTCCACACAACTGACATGTGCTGCATTCCTCAGGATATTGGAAATGGATATCATTGAGAAACCAGATGTTGGATTTAACATTCAGCAAAGGAAAAAATATTTTAGTATGGAAGTTCTGAGGAGTTTTTTTCTTGGTTATTCATTATGATTTCTTTCTTCTGCAGTGAATTAAATAAATAAATAAATGAAATGCATTAGATGGTCTTTGAAGTGGGAGAGTTATAAACTATTCTGTGTGTATCTTTCACACTGCTTTGGGCACTTTACATAAAATGGATACTGGATGCTAAATATTTCAAATGTGAGTTTCTTAAAACACTTGAAAAAATATAGCCTCTTGTTTTGTGTTTTAAAGTGGGAAACTATTCTGTTTGTGGTCTTCCATTGCTTTATGGTTGGTTTAATTTTTTTCCATTTAAATTAATTTTAAGCAGAAAAATGAAAATTGTATTTTTCTATCAGCTTATAATGGAATTAAATAAAAAATTTAAAGCTTTCATATTCTGATCTCCTCAGGCTCTGAGTGAGGTGATTGATTTGTAAGTAACCTCTTATTAGTTCCCAATGTATTGAAGTGTTTTTGAAGCTCACTTGTGTAGACCATGCAAGTAAATCATTAATTATTTTGCTGCTCAAACAAACTGAAAACAATACTATCTGAATTTGGCAGAACAGGGTGCACAGAAATTAATATTATTTCACTGAAATACATTTTTAAATTTAAACTTCAATTCTTATATCAACATCTTTCCTAAAACATGAAAAGGATTGTGTCAACATGTGCATCATATTTTAATTTGAAACAGATTTAATTATTGAAGCAATAAAATCCTACTGAATTTCTGAGAAATTCAGAAAAATAACTATCTGAAAAACTTTTTTTAAAATTTTAAACTTAGTCCATTTGACAGGGTTCTTTTCTGTAATCATGTTGCCTTATTACATTTCAAAGTTGCCATACTGTCTCACCCAGGAGCACTTAATGGAATATCTTCCTCTTCCAGCACAAAGGTCACCAGGTTGTTACCTTCAGATTTCCCAGAGTAATAGGATAGAATAGTTACTATGCTTCAATGAGGAATTGAACAGGCAATATTCATTTTCTTAAATGTCTTCCTAGTCGTAAGGGGCAGCTAGAACAACTAATAAAAGATACAGGTTGTTTTCTAGATAAAAGATGGGTGACAAATTTACTTTACCAGAATTTCAACAGAACAATTTTTCTGGTGCTACATAGGAAATAAATATTTAAGATTAAAAAAAAAAAGGTGAATAGTGCAGGGATTTGAAGAAGAAAAGGCCTGGAGGCAATAAGTAGGATGCCACAGTTACCCCTGGTATTCTTTAAAGATCTGTCCTGGGTTAAAAGAGTACAACAGCAAGAGCAAGTTAGTTAAATTACCAGACAATTCAAAGTGTCACCAAAGGGGGCAATATCATGTTTTTCATATTGGACACGTGAATATGGAAGTATTTGGATGACCTTAAGAAGCAACACAAATAGAATATTTAGTAGTTTATATGTGAATTAACAAGCCTTGTGTTTGAAGAAGATTAATGTTAAGAAGTGAAAGAAGAGGTTAAAAAAAGCTCTGTGTGTTGTTAGCACAGAGAAAGAACAGAAGAAGAAACCTAAGGGGAAAAAAAGGAATTTCTACTGAAGAATACATAAAGTTTAATTAATATTGGAAGTATTCATGTTATTTGGCTTACCATGTGGAATTCTGGTCATCCATATTGAAGGAACTTCAAGTGAAATTGCAAAGCTCATATAGTGTGTACCATGACTATCAAGAATGCCTGTCATACCAAAGAAAAGCAACAAAACTGTTACAGTTGTCAAAGGAACAGATGCACAAAATAGCTACAATTCAGCTGGGAAAACAGAGAGGGAATAAAAATAATGTGGGGACAACAAGATTGTGTCCACAAAACTCTCATCTGATTCTAAATGCCTGTTTATTGATTCATAGAAAGAGTAATATTATGTGTTTTTATGCAACATCGAAGACCAGAAACTGAGAATTTTCCTTTTCAGTAATATTTTTGTTTTCCCAAGTCAACAATGGGTTCTGGGTACCACTAACAATGTATACTGAGGCTTTGGAGATTCCATCTCCTTCACCTTCATGTCTTTCTCATAGTCAAACAGTAATACAAGAGTGGAGTGTGTTATCCTTACTCTCTCTCTCTATATATATATTTATATATATAGATATATATATAAATGATTTAAGTTGATGTCTTTATCAATTTTTAACATACTTGGGTAGGTGTTGTAGGACTTGCCATGACTGTAGAATTTCCTGGGATGAAACATGCTCAGTAGTTCCTTCTGGTATGGAAACAGCATCATCCTTTCTGCCTTGTTACTGTTAACAACCCTGTTGTGCAGACTGGAAGAGAAAGAGTACATGAACTTCCTCAGCTCAGCAACAGATATGGGTGTTAAAGGATTAAATGTGAAATGGAGATTTACACTTTGAAAAAAAACTGGGAGAGGATGGTGCTTTTTATATGCAGATAATGAGTCAGAAGTTGGGATGATTTATTTGAATTCTTCTTTGGGGCTGACGTAAGTGGTTGTGTAACTAGTGTGCAATTTATACTATTTAAGACTAGCATTCTATGGTTGTCAGCAGATAGTGCTGAAGCTATAGAACCTTTCTACAGTGCAAGTTAGCAGCACCAAGGAAACAAAAGTATGAAAAAGTCTTATTTTTTCCAGAAACTTTTTAAAATTATCACTGACTATTTCAAGATTTTCTTAATTTCTTCATTTTTAAACTCAAGAAGAAAAAGAAAGTGTTTGACACCTTCAATCCAATAAATACTAATCCTTTTGGAAACTTAAAATGTAAATGCCTCTGGATTTATAGCTAATACCATAGCTATTTATTAGCCTTCTATTAAAATCTCTCTAATACATGAACCATGCATTCCCTAAGAACACTAAACCTTTACACTAATTTAATATAATTTCAGAACATATATTTTGCCAATGGTGCAGCTCTAAGTAAAAATGAAGTTAAGTTTACACACTTTCGTCAGGAATACATACACCTCAAACACATTCTCTGTATCATACAGATTTATATTATTACAAATATTTTTGTGTCACTACCATAACTGAAGTTTTTCTGTGTTGCTCTATTATATGGCCACAAAGACTGCATTACAAAATATATTCCTTAGTTTCTACTGGTATGTTCAAAATTATCAATATTTTTTTGAAGCAAGTGTAGCTTTTATGGCAGAGTCTGGCCCTTTAGTTTTGATCCCTTTAGCAAATATCAGTAAATCTGTGTTACAAAAGGATAAAATACTCAGCTGTTGATATGATCCGCAGGCTGACTTTAAATGGTAGAACATAACAGCAGTGCCTTAAGTGTCAAAAATAATGAGTTTGACACACACTGGCAAGCAGTTCCATCTCATGGTAGCATCTTGTGGAGTCAATGAGAAGGGAGTCCTGCCCTTTATTGATTGCCATGTCCTCAAATATGTGCTGCAGTGAACTTGATATTTCCCCCTGCTGCTGTTGTTTTTATTAAATACCACACACTGTTGTTGGTATATGATAGATGACAAAAAGCAAGGAATTGTTTAATCTTTAACTTTTAAAAATATAACTGTGTAACTATTCTTTTAAATAGTATTTTAGTTTTATTTGAGAAAAAAAAAAGCTTTATAAATATTTGTTGTCTCTGAAGGCAAGTAAAAGAGCAAGGAGAAATGCTGGAAGAGAATATTATTCCCCATCAATATCTATCTGATCACTTACCAGTTGCTGTCACAGGGAAATAGACTTGACTTGGGGAAAATTAATGCAATTTATTAGTAATAAATTAGTATTATTAATTAGTAATTAATTAGTATTAGCCATTTCTCCTGGCTAGTGAGAAGCAATCCCAAATTTCAAAATACCATCTTTCTTCCCCCTTTCCCAGGCTCAATTTATGTCTTGTATAATCTTATAGGCCCACCCCTGAATGGTGCAGGGGGATGGGGAATGGGGGGTGTGGTCAGACCATGATTGCTTCTATCTTCCACTCCTTCTTCCTCACACATTTCTCTTGCTCCATCATGGGCTGTCCATGGGCTGCAGTCCTTTGGGAGATAACCTCCTACTCCAATGTGGTGTCCTCCATAGGCTGCTGTGCCTGTGAGTAGTGACTATCTTAAGCAGGAAAATGTGATGCTGATATTACAGGCAAGATGCATAAACTTACCCAGACATATTTTCTTTTATAGGAACAAACTCCTAAGCATAGATCCTCTTAATCCAATCCAACATCTTTAAAGCTAGAGTTGTTTGGCAAGCTTCACCTCTCTCCATCAATTAAGTTTCCTTCCTTTTCCCTGTTTGCCTCAGACACTGATGTTTTTTCATATTTTTGTTGACAGTCCAACATAAAAAAACCTGATTTTCTGGTTGTGTCATTTAAGTAATTATTTATTATCAATTGGTAATCTCAAATTTTGTCTCTTACTTAACTATAGCAGACAGAATTTTGATCAGATTCCACATTCTATTAATTCTACTTAAGCACTGATAGAACATACTAATGATTATTTTAAAATGCATTTGTATATACATGTTTATTATTCTTCCCTTCACACTGATGCAAATTCATTTGTTACATTTTCAATTTTACTAGTTAGGTAGAGAGATTTTAATAACTATGTAGCTTTAGAATTTTTTTTAATAGTTACTTAGCTATTTATATTCAGTTACAGTCATTCAGTTCCACCACTTATGCAATAATTGGATTCATTTAGTAATGGATTTTCATAAATTGGATTATTGTTTTGGCAGTGCTTTCCCAGCTATTCTCTGTTTCATTTTGAATGGGAAGCACAGAAAGCTGGCCAAAAGAGATGTTGCATATGCGCAGTGGAATGTTTTGTTTTCAGGTCATTTAATGAGAAAAACTGGAAAGAAACTTGTGTTATTTAGATCAATATTATGCCTGCTGTAAATAGCAGTTGCTATAGTTTAATATATCCCTTATGATTATTATGCACTATTACGAAGTTACTATCAGAAAGTTTAGCCTGCTGAACCTTCATTTTTAAGAAAAATAGCAAAATTCAAACCAAATTAGTGTGAGCACAAGAAAGGTTCTCAAAATCATCTTGTAGTTAGTCACTCACCAGGAGTATAATTGCTTTTGACTGACCTTGGAGAGACAAAGGTTAGTAATTCCACAAAGTCCTTAATAGTAGTTCAGTGTTTGGCACGAGAGAATTAGCAATGTATTACATTCATATAACCACCTACAAAACTTGATTGTGTGGCTGATTACAACCTCCTCCAGGAGTTCTACCCCTTTGGCTTTCATGCATCATATAATAAACTGTCTGTGGCATTTTCTCTTAGCAGAATCATTAAGGCCTATTACTAATTCAGTGCCCTGGTCTGATCTTTTGTACTTTTGCACACAAATTCATATTTTCCTACATGGGGGTCTCATGCAGCTCAGTGAATGTACAATTTAATTCAAAGTGCATCATATCCTCTCTTTTTCAAGCAAGATTTAACTTTTTATTTTACATCCAGCCTGTAAAATATGAGACTCCGCACAGGTTTACTTTTTTTCCTGTGGGGCTAGGCTAGGCTTAAAAAGATAAAGCTAGATAAATATACATGACTCTTAGAAGAAAACAATGAAAAATCATGAAACTTTACAGTAAACCCACTATTCTTCCTTCAGTCCAAGGCAGATGCATATGCAGCTAGGATGCCTTCCTCTTCAGAAGCTAAGCGGTTGGTCGGAGACACAGCAGATGCTAAAAACATTGCTGATCTGCAGGCTGGGAACTCAATGAGCCTATTTTCTCTGGCTATGCTATGGCCAGGGTCCCAGATGCTTGGACCACATTTCTGTTTTGAAAGTTTACTGTACATCTATGTCTTTTCGTGTGTATGCCCCCACTATGCCCTTCTCTTCATTCATCACCCATACAACAAAATTTTTGGACTAGCTGGCTGTTGACTGTAATTTGTGATAAGGTCTGTCATTCAGGTTTTGTAATAAGAAACATTTTGTCTGTACTACGTAATTCTTTTTTTTTTTCTGTAAGTTTTGTAATGAACAACAAATTCTACATAGATAATGCATATGATCTAGTATGGTATGCATTAATTTGGACATGTATGGGTACTTTAGGCCAAATAGACATAGTGAGTTAATTTAGTCCTAATACCTGGCAGAAAAAGGCAGTAGTGTCACTTCATCTAATTTATGCTTTTAGATGTAACACGTGCAGCAATCTAGACAGTGGGAAGCACTGTGGATAATGCCTAGAAAAATACACACCCTATTTTTTAATTGTGCAGCTTCCACAATTAAGCACAGACTTTTAAATAGGCATTCAGCAATCGCTGTTTTCTCTCTTGTGGTCAAGACTGTAAAAGATATTAATATCCTATATTCTTGATTGTAATTAAAGTTTGGCTTTTCATTATTATCTTTAGTGGGAGATGAAGTATGAGAATCCGAGCCTGTCTCAAATAGTACTTGGTGCCTATACACTGGGACAGGAAGGAAGCCCTTGTTCAGTGCAGTGGGAGAAGTCTAGGGATCCTCCCCTGACCAAATGTAGGCATTAACTTTGATTACACACACGCACACATGTATACACATACGAATTCATGTGTGCATTACCCTGTGTGTACAAACACTTCCTTATTTCCACATATGTCCACATCTGGAAGGATATTTAAGCATATGCATCTGACTGGAATTAAAGAAAGCTAAATATTAATGTAATACTCAAGTAAATATCTTTATGGGCAACAGCCCTTACAGCAGCTACCAAATATCTACTGTTCCCAGCAGAATAGAAGTACCAAGCTATCTCCACTCTTAGCTTTCTAGTTTTCCAATTTGAAACTTGATTAACTTCTTAATAACAAATATTGGGGTAAGATGAAATTTCTTTTGACTTGGTAGACCAACTTCAGCTAAATCTTACATCATTGGGTGAATTTATTGGACCAAGAAAGGTTTGTTCATTTTGAAGGTCACAGGCTAAATGATCGAAGACTTTTTTGCAAGTCATCCATATAATTGCAATGCACAGATACTTTTTAATACTTCAGCAAAGACTAAGGTACTGCTCAATATTATTAAATAAAGGAAGCATTAATATGCTTTAATTGTGTGTTTTAAGACTAAAGTAACACTTCAAAATTTCATGCCAAACTAACAAGACAAGAAAGTATGACCAAAACCAGTATATTTCCCATCAGTGCCATTTTTTTCTCATGGCTTTTGTTGCTTGAGGTTTTCTTTGCTCTTACGCCTTATTGATGATTCACTTATTCTTTTATTAATCCATTTGAACTAAGAAAAATACTTTAATTGGCATACATAGTTACTGTCAGGTAAGGGGAAAAAAAAAGTTTCAAACTGCATGCTTTCTGCCCACAATATTCTCACTAACTACAAGTAAATAGCTTTAAATCAATATATTAAGTATGACGTAGATATTTTGCATGATGCTAAAATACAGCAGTGCTTTTTTTGTGAAAAAATTCATGCAGTCACGTGTCTGCTACCATAACAGATGCTACATCATCTACCTAACCAGACAATATCTCAAATTTAACTCAGGAAGTTATTAGCTATTAACGAATTTTGTGAAACTCTTTTGCAATGGAAAGAATAACAAACATACTTTAAAGACTACCTCATAAGTTATCAGCCTTAGAATTTTTTTTGTTGAAAATTTTGTCTCTATTCTTACTATGTTTTACTCTTAATGTACTTCAACCTATAAATAGTTTTATAACTTAATTTGAATCCCGAGAAGTTGTTTCATGTTCTTTTATGACAGTTTTTATGTTGCAGCTGTTTTATAAATATGCTGTTTATTAACTTCTGGTTTAAATCAAACTCTTTTCTTCAGAAAAACAATTATTCTGCATCCAACTATAGGGAAAGTGAGACACATATTGAAATTATTCTTCCTCAACTGTGGAAACTACAAAAAGGTGTAGATATTTTAAAATACTTTAGTGAATATCATGGAATAAATGGATACTGAGACAAAAAATGGAACAAGTGTATGGTTTGAAATTATTAAACTCACAAAGAAAATAAATATAAACACATCTCAATCTAGCACAAAGTAATTCTATGGACTCACTAAAAATTTTTATTTAATGACATGTTCACTGTGTGTTTTTAAATAAACAGTAGAGCAAATAAAGGGCCTCATGCACATGCTGAAGTAAAGTATTAATTTGCAAAGGTAATTGGTAATTTTGCCTTACCTACCTTATAGCCTGATAACCTCAACAATGTTTTTTAACTGGTTGAATCTGCATTCAGTCAATGGTCTTGAATAGAGAATGTAGCCCACATAATTCTGATTGCAATTTAAACTGCTTGAAACAGGTTCTTTCTATTAGGAAACTAAAATTTCTTGTGTAGGAAGTCAAGCTTTGTCATAATGATGTTATCCATACAAAGGGTGTTTTTCAATATTTTTTGTCACAGGATCATAGAATGTCTTGGGTTGGAAGGGACCTCAAAGATCATCTAGTTCCAACTCCCCTGCCATGGGGAGAAACACTAGCTATTAGATCAAGTTCTTAGGACTCCCATCTAACTTACCAGTTGTTACTATTAATTTAATTCCAGGCACTTACTCTATTAGTTTATTTTTTCCTTTTTTTCTTGGTCAAATTCTATTTCTAATTTGCTTCACTACTGCATTACAAATAAATGGAATTCCCTTCCAAATTTACATGCGGAAATGACTTCATTAATGCTTTCCATTCACAAAATTATTGTATTTTCAACTCTTGCCAGAGAACTGCATTGGCTTATTAAGGCAGCATGGATAAATATCTCTCCTCTCCTATAGTCTGACTCCTAGGTCAGGTATGGACTGATTCAGCAATACAGTAGTCCAGCACTGATGAAAATTATTACTGTCCCCTCACTTCTACCAGCCAGGTATCTTTTGTGCCAGAGTAATTCTCTGCTGCTCTTTCAGACACACTGAAAGGCCAGAAAAGGGAACAGAAGGGCCTAAGCAAAAGACTGGATAAGGTCTTTGATATTCATAGTGAAAGAATTTTGAAAGGGAAAACCTCATTAAGAAATGAAGCAAGGGCATGATTCGACTGTTTTCACAAGCCATACCACCTCACATCAAAGTCAGTCGGGTCTTTTGAGGTTGGCTTGTCAAACTGAATTTAAAACTGGCTTTTCTGAGTAGTTATCAAAGGTTTAAAATGGCAGAACTGAGATAAATGCTTTTGATCCAGCTGGTCACGATTTCTCCTAATGTTTCCTGCCTTGAAACCTCTACTTAATTTTTCTAGCCAATTACGCGTATAGTTACATATATATGAATGTTCAGGAATCTCTCTCCATCTTAGTACAAGTGACAAAACCCTGAAATGACAGAAGAGGCTGAGCATGGTCTAATTTCATATCTGTTCACAGTGTCTGAATCAGCTGAAATGTACACCATTTAGGAATAGAAATCTATAATATCTCCACAGGCAGAACTTTCACTGTGGAGATAAAACTGCTCAGTACTGGATGCTTTCTTTTCCTTGTTGTTCTCTCTCTCTAAGCAAAGATATATAATTATTATTTTTATAATAATTCTAGTTTTGATGGGATACACGATGAAGAGTAATTCAGCTAATTCGTAGAAACACATTATGCTTTATACTCTTCCCTGTAGAAATGTTATTACAAACTGTTGCCAAGCTATAGAAAGCTGAAAGAATGGATTAATTTGAAGTCGTCAAATAAAATAGGACCCTAAGCACTAAGAAGGAAGTAAGACTACTCAGTAACTTTGGTGATAAGTATTTCAGAAGTTTCAGATATCTGTGCAGTATCCTGAAATTTAGCACTTGTTGCAGAGTTGTTCTCCAGTCATTTTGGGGCTTTGTGAAAATGGATTTGGAAATTTGGCTGAAGACTGGAAGCAATTCTTGACTGAAGTGTTCAAGCTTAGCCACAACCAGAGCTTTAAAACAATTACTCGATTTCCAACTTTTATTTGTCTGAACTATTTTTATTTCACCTTTGTGATAAAAAAAAAAAATTAAAGATTCCTTGCAGAGATAGAAACAAAATCAAACTCTAAAATGATAATTGTAAAATATGATCTTGAAAATGAATTTTCTTCTGAGTAGCAGAGAGCATTTTAGCAAAAGAGTAGGTGGTCCCAGTCACTGGCTGAAAATTTTGTTAGCTACTTATGAAAAGCATTTACTATCTTTTTACCAGCAACTCAAGAATGCCTTCAGCTATATTTTATTAGCTGTCTTAATTGGAAGAGAGGAAGGAGAAACCATGTTTCACTTTCAGTGTGCAAATATCAGCTTATTGATTTATTTCATTTGAAAGACAATGGAATAAATAAGAACTTCTCAAGCTAGAAGAAATATCAAAGCAATGAGTATTTTGACTAGGGGTGCACAAGATTATTTGCACTGAAGTCTGCAGAAGTGTCATTTTTTTGCATTTTTAAAATGGTATTCAGTATTTGCATGTCCAAATATCTACTTAGAAATATATTTGAAAATCTCAGAAGTGTTAATCATGGTTTATATTTTCGGACATCAATTCACTTACTGACATGTAGTTGTCTACTGCCATTTAAATTGCTTCAGGGTGCCACCAGTCATGAATTTTTGTACTGTGTACTATTTTCCAAATCTTTCAGCCTGGAAGGAATGTCAACATACCTTAAATGTCACAAAAAATGTTTTATCACTGTCTGTGGGTATCTGAACCAAGTCACATCTTTGAAAATAAAGATAATATCCTTGCAGACACCTACATGTAAATTCTTATATTTACATTTATATTAATGTAAATTTTTTTGGTCACATGTTTGAATTTTTTGTAGTGCTGTTCTGTAGGCTCATCTGACTACTCTGAGCATAACATCAAATTAGACCCTGTAGATATCCACAGATTAACACATTTGGGTGCCTTAATATTGATTTAATCTGTAGATACCTGATGATATCTACATAAAGATAGTAATCATAAGGAAAGTTAAAAGTATTAGGCCCTGATCCAAAGAAATAGTTGTAAAAAAAATTATTTGCTTTTTCATAGAGGTGTATGGACTCTCCTGGGTGCTTTAGTCAGAGCACAATTCTGTCAGGCACTCCCAAAATGTTCTCAGGCTTCAGTGACATATTTAGTGGTTGTACAGCACTTCCTTATTCATCAGCATCCATACCAATGAAATGTAATGGCAAGTGCACATTTAAATGAGTCTGAATTCATGGAGTGCTTAGGACAGTAAAAGCTTCCAAATGAGTAATTGCTTTACAGAGACAGCTTTCACACCTGAAATTGCTTGGTGGTTGGACTTTAAAACAGCCTGTGTTTCTATTAGTTAACCTCCAAGCACTGTATAAAAGGCATCAGACTGCAAAAAGATTCATGTAAGGAATGAACACAGCATGGTATTAGTGGGAAAGAACAATCAGAACCATTTCCTCCTGGGACCCATTATAAAGAGTAGAACAAAACAAGTTTCTAGCCCGCAGATACTTACAAACACAACATCTTTTCTGTTAAACCACATTTTTATCATTTCAAGTTTAAAATACTCTTCAGAAGTTGTCCATGACTTTCCAACATAACTCAATCCTCATAAAACATTCTGATGAAGAAAAACAGCACAGAGCTTAGGGGTTATAATTTTCTTGCAAAGTAGGCATATTACTGTCAGCCTGGATAAGACTTTTCTTCAGCATAAGCAAGAGCCTTGAAACTGAGGTAGTACTTTTTAAAAATCCATGTTTAAAACTTAACATGATATTCCTATCTGCAACGCATTTCATATTTAATCTCTACTATATTGTAAGTGTAATTCATTCTGAATATGAGTTCCCATTGGTAGATCTTTATGTGGAATTTGTTGAATATCAGATCTAATTTTCCATATTGTTTGTATTTCTTAATACTTTGATGCACGGCAAAAACACAGAGAAACTATAATAAATTGATTGCATGTTTCTGATTTGTCTGGATTACCAATTATAAGTTAGCACTTCCACTTCCATCTCATAGATGATGAGCTTAGGCAGCAGCCCTGCTTACATGATTTTTAAATGTATAGAGACATTCCTGCATGTCATTTCTCATGCTCTTGACTGTGTATGCAGTAATGAAAGAAAGAAAATATCCATTAGCAGAAAGAAATATCTTCCTTTCTATTCAGGTGGACAAAGTGCTAAATAGCATGTGAGTTTGGTAATAATATTGAAAACATCTGTGTTTGCTCACTATACAAGATTCACATGATTTTAAAACTTTTTTTTTTCTCTTTTCTGATGTCAGATAAAAGAACAGATACTCCTTCTTTATATTTCTGCAATTCTGAGCTCTTGTTTTATCAGCATTTTTATTTGTGTGGACTCTCTTAGGTTGTATTCAGTTGGAGGTCGTGATGGAAGTTCATGTTTGAGTTCAATGGAATATTATGATCCTCACACAAATAAATGGAATATGTGTGCTCCTATGTGTAAGAGAAGAGGAGGTGTAGGAGTGGCTACATGTGATGGCTTTCTTTATGCAGTTGGAGGTCATGATGCTCCTGCTTCTAATCACTGTTCTCGACTGCTGGACTATGTGGAAAGGTACCAAATCATACATGTATTTTTGTAATAGAAAATAATATCTGATAGCATTATTTTCTGAACTTTGTAATGATAAAATTAAAAAGATATTTTTAACCCAAGAAATGCTTAATTAGTACTTACTTGAAAAAGTCTGTGAAGGTCTGTAAAAGACAATTTCTTTGAAACTTCTTGTCATCCCTTTTTATTCATGGTACGATTATATATTACCACAAACAAAAATCCACTCTTTTCACATCCCATTTAAGTAATTTTAGGACACTGTATTATACATTGCAGTGTCACAAACTAACCAATGTAGTGATAAAAAAATTTTCCTTGAAATAATTTTATAATTGAATTTACAAAATTGAATTGTGTTTAGAAATATTTTCTAAGTCAAGAAACATAGCTAAGCAAAGAAGAAATAAATAACTGCTTAGGTGATGGATATTCACAGTACAATATATTGCTTCCTTTAGCAAAATTGCCACTTTCTGATGTGGTGACATAAGCCTTATACACCCTATTTACAGTACCCTGAATGTTGCAAGTAGGTTTTCTACAAATTCAAGAATATCTAGTATGGCAGTACAGCACAGATGAAGTGATTATGGCACTCAATTTAAAGGTATTCTTCAAATGTTTCATGAAGGTTTGACTTTTTTTCTGTTTCTGAATGCTATAAAATAGAATAAGGAAAATATTCACTCCAAATATGTACAGGTTGCAAAGGTTAAAGTAGATGTGTTTGAGTAGTTGGTTTATCTTAACATATAAGCTGGGAAAGATTTATCTCTTTATTTATTTTCTGAAGTGCCTCTTATTTCTTCTGCTGAATCCAGGTTGGTATTCAATATTTATTGAAAAATGATGAGTTAAAACTCCTTATGTTATCCATATGATTTTGTTCAATCTTAGACTCATTGCCTTCTCTACTGTATGCAAGCAAAGATCATAGACTGCCAAATACTTCTCATCTCCAACAGAGGGACAGTTAATCAGGGAAATCCCATGATGCCTCTACTTACAGGGCCTGTGCTTGTGGACTTCTATTTATAAGGAACAATAACAAGACTTTTCAATTAAATAAATTTATATTAAGACTACTAGTGAAAGTCTTAATGAGATTTTCAACTACTTCTGCTTATTGGTGCTCATAAGGGAGCCTTTCTTTCATTTTTCTTTCTGTCTTCTTCCAGTGTTGAGGATGAACCATATTCCATCACATTTGTCTTTCTCAGGGGAGACTGCAGCAATGAGCTAAACGACATATCCTTATGCTGGTTTATATACTGGTATTGTTAATGATAATGTACAGTGCCTCATCTAGATATTTTTTCCACTGATAGGAAAAAGTGTGGATAATGTACATCAGTAGTCAGCTTTGAGACTAAAAGTTGGGACTAAAAGTTGTAAGACTATTGACTTGCATAGAATGGAAGTGAATTAACTGGTGGACTCCACTGAAATGTGAAAAAACTCTTATGGCTCCCACAGTGATTTATTAGTTTATAAGATGGCTGGAATGTGATTTAGTGTGTCTTTTTTTTATTCCAGAATAATGCATCTTTTTCAAAAAATAAAAGCCCCTCTATATCTTAGGAAAACAAAGAGTGGTAAGTGATGAGGAGGTCTATTAGTCTAAGTTATTTTATATCTCTCTGAAAGTTTTTCTTTCTGTAAGTATCGAAGGCCTGTCTTTTAACTAAGTCTCTTCTTCTTCAGGAATGAGTCTGCTTCAGTAATTTTTTTCATTCAGATGCAGCCTGGTAGGATGTGCTTTATTCCAGTACCAATTTGCTCCTGGAAGACTGTCAAACCAGACAATATTTTAAAATTTATTTTTGAGATTCTGCAAATATAGTGACAGCAGATATGTGCTTTTTAAATGCTACTGCTAAAATCATTCTCAGTAGTAATTAGGTCTTCCAGTTTAATCTCTTCTAGGGTTGATGCAATTTTAAAGGATTTCCTCTGGAATCAAGCATTCTGAAATAAAATAATAGTTATATTTCTCTCGTCTTCACAAGTTGGCAAAGTGTAATCTTGTATTCCTTTTTAAAGGCAAAACAACTATTTTCTTCTTAAGAACTATACAATTTTCAAGGTATTTTGGCAGATTTCATAAGGCAGCTTTCTTTTTCAAATGTTACTCAAAACTTGACAGATGCTAAAAACATAGTCATTTGACCTATAGATTTTTCCCCCTCGTCTCACCCTGATTTCAAAATTGATTTCTTTCCACGTTCAGGAGCTTTTATCATAACCCTGCTCAGCCTGGGGCATACCTAGTTATTATAAGAATGACATATACAATTGCTTTTAGCAGCAAAAAGGATGTCAGAAATCTCAGGTATTTTCCTGGCAATTACGAAACCAACAAGTTCTTGTGCAGTTCTATTTTGTTGACAGAATTGAGTTATAAGGATTCATTTTAGCCTTGCATACCTGTTTATTGGAAGAAGAAAAACAAAAAAGGTCCAGTGATATCAATTGTATTTTTTTCCAGCTTTTGTACTTTCTCACCTTGGCCCTTGTAATTTAAGAGCAGTGCATGAAGGAGTCTATTAAACATTTATTACCTTCAGGCAGGCAAAGATACAATGCACACTGGTGCATTTCACTGGATGGGAAACTTTCAGCTAGAGGCATATGATGCTGTTGTTGAAAAACTCATGCAATCTTTGAAAAAAATCTATTAAAAATATATATTTTTTGGCTTGTTACATGTTCATTTCCATCCACATATTAAAGAAATATTTTGCAATATTTTCCTCTAAAGTTAGGAAAGACATTTATCATACATTTAGATATTTGACATCTTATTTTTGGAGAAGTCCCCCAAATGGCAAGATTAGTAGCTAGTATATGAGTAGATTTTTTTCTTAAAATGTATTTACCTCTCAAGGACAATATAAACAAGGTTACAGATAATTCTTTTATTGTCCAATTTAAAAGTCCTATTTATGAACCAAAAGGCTGTTACAAGCAAAACACTGTAACATTGCTGTTTCAGTGCTTGTATTAAAAAAATATATATATGTTATTTCATTGTTCAAATATGTGGAACTTCAAACAGTATCCCTACAAGTTGCTTATTGATAATATGACTGACTAAAATACTTACACTTTTAAGCAAATTAATAAAGTCAGACAAAGGATTTGTAGGCTAAAACTGCTTATTTTCTCCACTGATCAAATGATTCTATTACATAGTAGACTTGCTTAAGGACAGATGAAATTAATTTTATTATACTGTGATACAGTATTCTGTTTCAGTAATATTTGATATCTAAAAATGAGGTATCAAGTGTAACCTAATACTCCAGATATCCTTGGTAACAAACTATCAAAAGATAATTCATTTCTGGTTTATGGGTGTCCAAACCTGTTACAATGGAATGACTTCTGAAATGAAATAATTTTACCCTGTTAAGGAATATCTAAATGAATAGTTAGGTTAAATATTTAATTTTTAAATAACCATCATTACACAAAAGATTTTTACCCTCAGTTTTAAAAAAGTCAGTGGTGATTACATCTTAAAACCAGTATTAATTTCTTTTCTTGAGCAAATATCAGGAGGAGACTCTAATGCAGTTAAGTATATTCCCTGAATATACAGGGAGGTTTTTACTATTGTATAGTATAATTTCAGAAATTAAAATCTAGTGAAATTTAATTTTAGAAATAATATTTCTAATATTTTTGATGGTCCACAGGAAATACCCTACTTAAAATGTATACATAAGATATAAATAAAATTTATACATCCATCCATCCATCCATCCATCCATCCATCCATCCATCCATCCATCCATCCATCCATCCATCCATCCATCCACATATTGCTCATGTATCTTTCTCAGATCTCTTTATGACACACTATCCTATGAATACCTGAGTTTATTCTAGCAGGTTAGCTGAGCAAAAGTTTCTAATCAACATCAAGAGGGTTGAATTGGGAAGAAAATAAATGTGTATCTTTTTGCTGTTAGGAAGAATGTTTTTGGATAGGATGCTAAAGGATTTTTTTCCCCCCCAGGAAAAAAAAATAGACTATATTCAAGTGAAAATCAACATGAACTGATGCTTGTCTTCTCTCCACATACCCAGTTTCATTTTTCTTTCCTCAGGTATGACCCAAAAACTGATACATGGACAATGGTGGCTCCACTGAGTATGCCTCGAGATGCTGTTGGTGTTTGTCTCCTTGGTGACAAATTATATGCAGTAGGTGGCTATGATGGTCAGTCATACCTGAACACTATGGAAGCATATGACCCTCAAACTAACGAGTGGACACAGGTAATTATAAAGTTTATTTTATATATACACATGCACACACACGCACACACACATATATATGAATTAGCCATTCTAAGTTTACTTTAAAGTTAGTGCATAAAAGTGCATTCTTCAAAATCATGATCTTATCCTAAAATAAGCATTTAAAATAGGTGAGATGTATTATACTCAAGAAAGCTTATTTCTTTTTATGACTGAAAGGGGGAACTCCTGTTGACTAGCTTAAATGTAGACATATGTGGTTTAAAGCTAGTGCAGAAGCCCATCTTTTTTAATGTACTATGAATTAATAAGAACATTTTTATGACATTCTGTAGGAAATAAGAAATGAATTTGGAAAAAAAATTTTCTCAAAACCACCAGTTCACATTAAAAACAATTAATAAATATGCTTGGAGAAGTAGTTAGGAGACATGTAAACAATGTTGTGGTTTATACAGTGCCACTAATTACAGTGTGCTATTACATGCATATAAGCTGACTCTACTGTGATAGTTTCAGTAAGACTCAGGCCCCTAAAGGTTTTAATCCTTTTCCTGTCTTGAATAGTGTTTAAAATTGCCAAACTTATTCTAAAGGGTACTTGAACCTCTTTAGGAATACTGGAATTATATATTTCTGTATTGGTAGCCTCACCTTGCCTCAAGGACTAAAGTGGAAGCATCAGCCACAGCCTACAGAAATATACAAACCCCTTGCATATCAACGGTTCACAAAATTGATGACAACTCTAAAATTAATTCCTGCTTTCTGTTCTCACACTTTCAAATGAAAGATGTCAGGTGTAAATAATTTTAAATAACAATAGTAGGGTAATGTGGGCTTTATTTATTTTTAGGAGTTTATACTCCCATTAGTTTTGACCATTTTAAAATAATGTTGACACAGCACTTTGACAATCTTTGCACGGCTTGTTTCTGTTTGGCAATCTTTTGCATGGTTTGTTCCTATTCAGTTAATTTGTGTCTGTTTTTCTGCAGATGGCTTCCTTAAATATTGGAAGAGCTGGTGCATGTGTTGTAGTCATCAAACAACCATGACTTTGTCAGCACTGCTTGGGATTTTACTGACTGTGAAATGATTATTTTTCTATGAGACAAAGAGAGTGATAACTTCACAAGAGCTAGGATTTACACAGTTGATCACAAACCTGAAGAAGTTTGGAAGTGACAAAGATTAAGTATTTATGCCCTATAAAATCATAAAACCGTTCACAGTCAGTGAACAAGAAAAAAAAAACAGAGTATTGTAGGCTTAAATATGTGAATGTAGAGTAGTAAGTTCAGGTACTGTTCTCATGAATGTGTCCTGGAGAACTGGATAATCTTGGGAAATCTCTACACAAAGAGCAGAAAGGAATATGAGAATAGTTTTCATGGGTGCAAGAGAACTGCAGAAACATGAAAGTATATTTAATCAATTTTAAACTGTGTTTTTTAAAAGAGAAAAGTGGATAGTAATATAATTTTTTTGCTGTTCAGGTCTTGTCTTCGAATGGGTTATGGCCTTCTCATTTAAATGAGCAGTTTGATTTTTACTAAAGGGAAGAGGTCAAATGGTCTGGATATTCATAGTGACTGAGCTGTGACTCTAGGGTAGGAAGTAAAACAAAACTAAAAGTAGACTTTTTTGTGACTTCAGATTGTACCTCCTTGGCAGTATTAACGCAGCTTATAAATGAGTCTATTGAGGGGGAAGCCTGTGTGTTTAATCAACTAATGCATAAAGCAATCCTGTGGCTGCACTGGTGCTTTGCTGCAAATGTGGGAGTCAAAGGAACAGTTACCAAATTCTTTCTTAATCTTATATTCAATTTAAGCATTTGGGCTCTAATCTCATTGTTTAATGCATCTACTGCATGTTTGAAGCTCATGACAAGCTGGAAAATTGACATCCTTCTTTCACTGCATCATGTTAACAGATGAACTGTAACTAGAACAGTCTATAGAGCCTCTTCTAACATTTCAAGAGGGAGAAAACTCCTATATTTTATTTCTTTCTGATGCTTGTACATGCAAAATTTTGCCTAATTAAAGCTGCCAATTTATGAATTTCCATTTATGACTGAGAATAACTGCAGGTCAAGAAATCAGAATAAATGCAAGTGGAATAAGGAGAATAAAACCATTTGATCTAATAAAGTTCATATGGCAAATATACTAGTGTCATCTGTGCTTCCCTTTAGGGTTGATAATTTCTGCCAGTAATGATACTTTGAGCTTTTGCTTTGGCAGTAGATTTGATGCTGATGCTCTCTGTCTGCTCAGCTGAATCAGTTAGAACCTAAGGCCACTACTGGAATACGAAATTCTGCTATTCAGGGAGGCACAGTTTCTGGGAACAGGACACCAAATGTACTTCTCTAAAGCCCTACTGATCCTATAGGAAACATTTTATGGCCCAAAGGCAGAAACCTCACAATCCTCTGTCACTAGCAATTTTTAGAAGAAATTCTGGTTGCACTGAAATGAGTTTTCTTAGTGGAAACATTTGCAATCATTTGAGATGAAAAAATACATAGAGTTCTGTCTTGGGACATCTGATTTGAAGATGTGTCTAACAGCATCAGTATGCACGGAGATCTTTGTTTACTGACCTAAGCTGAATTACAATTCTGAAGCCTAAGTATACAGATTTAAATCTTTAAAATATTTCTCTGTCCTAATTTGGAATCAGCAGAAAACACTTCAGTATTCATTTTCTACAGCCAGTTGCCTTTTGAATTGCAATTAGTCTTTCACAGACAAGCATGTCAATTTTTCTCCAACTACAACAAGTTGTTGAATAAAAGATGTTACCTGTCTAAAGATTTTGCTTCTCATAAACACAAGTTTCGGAGACCAAATGAAGAAGATTCTAGATTCATAATTGTAATTAAATATACACATTGGCATTCAATTCTCCTGCAGAGATACCTAATGAACTTAGAAATTTAATTTTAATTCTATTCCCAGTACTTTCTTTTGATTTCTTTATATTCACACACAATAGAAAAATGATTGCTCTACCTACATACTGATCTTCAAAATTGGATTATTTCTATTAATTTCGTTCCGTGGCAGATTTGTTTTCTGTGCCTTGATCATTATTTTCCTCCATTTATCCTCAATTTTATTTTTGATTCTCAATTTTCTTTTCCACTTTTTCAATTTGCCTTTATTTTACCAAAAGGATTCTCATGTGAAATTTTCAGTCTATTTTACTTCTCTTATTCGGAAGAATAAAATTGTTGTTTGTTTTCTTTTGATTATGTAAAATCTAGCCACAGTAAGAGCCAAAATTGGCTTTCATATTCTTTTAATACAACTGCTACAAATCTCTTCTAAAGAGAATTTATGAAGAATTTTAATTAATTTTTTTCTTACCATTATGTTTACTCCTATTTAAAAAAATAATAATAGTTTTACCTTTGTTTTGAAAGGGAATGTATTTAAATCCAAGTAGTATGTAATCGCAGTCTTGATTTCTGTGATTCATTAAGACCCATATTTTATGAATTGTGCTAAAAAATATTAGTTTTACAGGAAAAGCTGCCGTATTTTCAAAAAACAGGTGACCTTGTTGTTGATCTACCATGGTTTCTTTTGTCTCACATAATCTCTTTGATTTCCAAGTATGAAAATCACAGTGAAATCAGAGCTGCAACAAACATAATGTTAATCAAATCAATGACTAAGTTCCTCAAAAAGCTGCTTTTAAGTTTACTAGTTTAATGTTCTAGTTTAATAGTCTAATTTAATATTCTATTGATATTCTAGTTTAATATTCTGTGTTCTAAAATGTTAGCTTTTTCTCTGTCTTTCCAATTTTTTTTCAACAACACCAACCAGTTTTACTAGAATGTCTATATTTCACATTAGCCTGGATTTATTCATAGGAATTAGATCCATTTTTTATTATTGTTGTCTGTCTTTATATATGAACATCTTTTGAACTAATCAAACACAAGTAAAAATAATTAAAACTACAGTCCTCTGAAGTAATTAGAATTAAGGCCCTCTGGGACTACTGAGAAGTCTTACATTTCTCTGTTCTATGTGTCAAAAAGTCCTTTTTTATTTATTCATGATTTATTAGAAATTTCATTAATTTCCTTTTTGCTGCCACTGGTTTTGAGACAGAAAGAAGGCCAAGGACATGAATGCTAGAAATGTTATTTTTAAATGGATGAGTCCATACAGATTTTTATTACAAGTTAGAAAAAGCAATACTGTCAGAAAGTGATCATTCTCAGATTGTTGCAAAGATGGCACCTGGCTTCTTTTGCACCGCCTTAGGAGCCAAGCGATTTACCTTGCTATAGGTGTCCCGCAGTGGAACAGCTGCAGCTAGGTGAGACTGTTTGCTTTCTGGCTTCCCCTTTTTGGCTGGTGTGAGCCGATGGTGGATTCAGCGAACCGCAGAGACAAAGGAGGGGAAGGAGGGGCCCCTGGTAACAGCAGTTTGAGTTTATTTCCCGAACGGAGAGAGCACAAGGAGCCTCGGGGGTCATTTGCAGCCCCCTTAAATACCATCTTTCAGAAGGGGTAGGAACAACAGAAACAAGCCAATAGGGGTGGCTTGGAATGGCTGTTTATAGATAACAGGGATTTTGGGGAAGAACATCTTTCAAACAGACCAGTAACAGGACGGTGTGTCCGGAGTCTTATCGTATTCCTGAGACAGCAAGTAACTTGAAGGAGGGACTTGTGGGAGGAGATTTCCACACACAGGGGTCTCAGAGGCAGGGCCAGCCCACAGTGCTGCTCTCAGCATGACTCAGCAGCGAGGCCCTCAGCATGACTCAGCAGCGAGGCCGGATTCCTCCTCTGAGCTGTTCCTGGTGGGAAAATCCTCCCAGCTCTCATCTTTATTTATTTGGAGAGCAAAGGCTGACTGGGTCACTGCCACACAAAGAAATCATAGAATCATAGAATGAATCATAGAATCAAAATCATCTGGTTCCAACCCCACTGGGCAGGGACGCCTTCCACTAGACCAGCTTGCTCAGGGCCCAATCCAAACTGACCAAATTTGCTTCTTGAGGTGCTTATAGAAACAATACCTAAAAGACAAAATAAGCAGGTTTCCCAGAAGAGGAAATTGTTATAGCTGTAGCAGTGCCATTAATATTTATTAATAAAATTCTTAAAGAAATCATAGAAGAAATTACATGTTTTTCTGGGCTTTAATTGTTTATTTAAGTGAACAAAATAAAGAAAAACTCCACAGCATATTATGTCTCTGTTTTTCAAAGTAATTAATCTTTCTGATTTAATTTATCTCAAAATGCTAGATGGCTAAACTTTAAGAGTATACTTTTCTAGACGCTCTTTGAGGCTGTCTAAATATGGAATAATTCAAGTCAAACTCAATAGAAAAAATCAAGAAAAGCAGGTCAATTTTTTTATTACACTTTTGATGTGTTTCTATGAATAGTGTAGTGTTAAAAAATCCATTTTACAAAATAAATACTAACCTTGTGATCGCTTACTACTTCTGGAGCTGTTGATTACCTTGCAGTTTTGGATTATTCCTTTTAGGTATTTTTTATATTTACAGTTTTTTATTATTGACAATGATGGATGCTAGACATATAATCCATATTAGGAAATATCTACATAGAAAAATGTCTATTAATAGCTATTCTTTAGTGGAGCTCTTTGGTATTGACATTATGTGATCCAATTTTATAGAAAAGTTTGCATTGTTATCAAAATCACAAATAAGGCAATAAAAACATCGGAAGGTATCTGAAGGTGACCTGTTATCTATAACTTTGCATTACTTATTTCAAGAGGAATAAATAGAGAAGGCATTTCCACAAAAGCTTTAAAAAGCTCTTGTAACTGTTATCAAATAACAATAATAGATTGCATAATTTAAATTCTTGAAATATCAAGTTCTTGGATTTTTTGCACTTATGGTACCAAGAAAATGTACATAAACTAGGTAATGCAGGCTTACTGCCAGCTCAGAATCTCAATATGTAAAAGTAACTCCAGATATATTTCTTTAAAAAGAGATCATCCATGTAGTGTATCTGTTCTAAGTTAAATGAGAATGTGTAAAATATTCAACAGAATAATTATTCTTCAGCCTTGTTCTAACTCCAGTGAAAATCTGTTCAAATTGGCATAACCTTGCATTTCATTGTGAATTCCCTCATTATAGTTCTACTTCCTAGTTCATGGGGATTGGGAACACTTTGGGACAGAGAAAGCGCTGAACATCATTAAATCAGCAAAAGTTTGATTTCCATGTGTAGCAGTACAGCTGTTGGACATTAAACCAGAAAGAAAATTACTAGCACAGGTAAGAATTGTAGTGACAGGGAACCATACAGCCTTAAATCACTGGCTATTCACAGCTTCACCTTATGGAATCTATGGAGCTGCCAAATTCAATCACCTGCTAAGAGTTGCAAAAGTAGTCAAAGCTGAGGTATAAGCAACTTACACTTCTATCACCCTATATTTTCCTAGATTTCCCATGATGACATGATGCTTAAAAAATGCACAAAAATTAAAATAATGATGATAATAAATCATCTCTTGCAGAAGTCTAGTACTCCTCAGAATTAGGTCTGTGAACCAGGTTCATGTTCAGTCTTCTTTGCTTAAGTGGCCTAGGTTGTGTGTTAATTCTGGTGATGTCTTTAGTGAACTATTTCTAATGTCCCCTGCAGAAGTCACTGAAGAGGACTGCCTTTGATGGCCTCCAGGAAGAAATAGTGTTCCAAAGGTGAGATGTTTCAATTAAATAGATGAGCATTCACTTTAGCCACCCCAACATAAGTCTCTGATACTGTGTGAGATGGTCAAAACTATCTAAGTCATTCACACTGAGGTGAAGGTATGACACAGATGAAGTTATGGAGTGGTAACAGAAGTTTGAATGGGCTGTAAAGTATTCCAGATGATATTAGACACCTTTTTGTAGGCAAAGAGAATCCATGATCCCTCATATATATATATGTGTGTGTGTGTGTGTGTGTGTGTGTGTGTGTGTGTGTATGTATATACGTATATATGTATATATATATATATATATACACACCCACCTGTGTGATGGGAAAGGATGAATTTAAAAATATTTTACTTCAGGCTGCTTAAGCTTGAAAATATTAACCTTGATTGTCCAATAAGTGATACAAATAATGAACATAGGTGTGAGAGCACAATGCATTAATACTCATTAATGCTGGCAAGTATGGGAAATGCTAACTTGGAGAGATCCTCTTCACAAGGAAAATTAGCTTTTGTGCATCACTTCAGTCAAAAATTTGTTCTGTAAGCAAGTCAGGAGTAAATCACCCTTACTCAGCAGTTATTGAAAAAAATCACCTACATTAGTTGCTATCGCCTAATGTAGGCTTTTTGGGTTTGCTTTTCTATTTAACAGTAAAATGTTTCTGAGTGCAATTCTGTAAAGGTTTGAGTGGCACATTTCAGTCACATAGTGGAAAATCTCACATATATATGTAGTATGAAAACCAAGGCTATTTGGCTTAGGTTTTAGGTTTGGTTTTTTTCTTGTTTCTACATCTGTATGTTTTCCAGGATATCAGTTAATTTTAAATAGTCATTTGTTCCATATAAAAGGTAAAAGAGAAAGAAGACTTGGTATAGCAGGCTGAATGAATAAATATCCATTTCATAATAAAGAGTGTTCTCAAATATACATATCTACTGTGACATTTATGTATAGAATTATACATCCAAAGGATTTTCTTATAGTCAGAGTAGCAAAATCACTATTGCCAGGACATGATACATCTGATTAATAAGGTGAAATAAATCACACTTTAAAAGTGTGTTTCTCTCCATTGACTGCAAAAGTGCCTAAAATGACTAGTTCAGACAGAAATACTTAAGCTGGATAAGATGAATCTCTACCCTTTGATAAATGCCTAGAAGGAACTGGCCCCACAAATATTTATTTCCAATAACTATGACAGGAATTTAATTTAGAGTGTAACTGCAAAACTCAAATATGCATTGAACAAAAAACAATTTCTCTGCTCTGAAATCAAACACTCCTATGATATTGAGAGAGTGGATAATTTGGAGCTTTCAAGTGACATGAAAAATAAGCAAAAGATATCTCTTTGTTAACCTAGAAGGAGAAAAAGTGTTCAGAAAATTGTAGCTGCAGCTCCTGGTTACCTAAATTTTAGAAATCCTAGATTTCAGGGATAAGGGAGCAATTTAGTACAGTAACCTGCAAAACATATCTATATAATTGAACTTCAGAAACCTTCAGAACATGAAATAGGATTATTAAAAAATTTAGAATTGCTGTAATCAAGGGGCATCTTTATTGCAGGCCCTTGTGTAGGAAGAGAAAAATTGGAGAAAAGCAGTTTCCTCCCACCAGATGGGTCACCTCATCCAAATGTAGGCATGCAGAAAAATCATCTGCTTGCAATGCATTGTTTTTCTCTTTGATTTATAAAGGAGCCAATGAGAATAACCCAGATTTAGGCACCTAAATTAGTAGAAATACCAACAATGAAGTGTAGAAAAATGCCAATAGTGTGATCTGTCTGAAATTGTAAATCTGCTTGACTTTCTTATAGATTTGTCCACGTTATCATTTATCTCACAAGTAGTTTACACCATACTACATATTCTTTGCCTGCTCTATGTATATAGACAATGAAAGGGATATATATTTTTTGTGATCAAATGCAACTTTTGAAATAACATCCATTGTACAGGTATTGTAGGTGAATTTCTTTGTTGTTTTTATGAAAGTTCACAGTCTTTGTGCAGTTCTGCACAAAGGGCAAAAGCACTGGATTAATTGTTGATTTCATTATAAATTGTGAATGCTTAGCACCTTCTAAAATCACAGACCATTTTCTTTGCTCTTTAAAATCAGATGTTTATTTTTTTATTCCATTTTTCTAAATTGTGGCTATATTTTACATAAGACATTTTTATGCAACACATGTTTATGTGTCTGGATCCTTGCAGAAAAATAGATGTCAGGATTCTGCTGGAATGAGATTACAAAAAACATAAGCTTTTAAAAATGTATTTTCCATGATAGGTTCTTAAAATATCTTTGGTATATTTAGTTTACTTTAGGGAACTGACTCAGAGTTATTAAAAAATATATAAAGAAAATGAAACCAAGATTTTCCATAAACTTTACTTGCTTGACTGCTATCTTTCCCCTCTTCCCTCCTAAAAAGCAACAAAAAAACCCCCAAAACCCAAAAAACCAACAACAACAACAAAGGCAACCAAAAAATAAACAGATAAGTTCTGTGTACGTTTTAATTTCATTATACATTGAATAATTTATATTATCATAAATTATGATTAATTGTAAAATTAGAATTATACAGAGGAAGAGCTGTAACCAAAATGGCACAGAAGTAACTGTTATGCACAGATTGAAGATCTCCATTACCTGGGCAAAAAACCAATAATTTTTCTATAATGGTCTAGTCAACACACAGTGTCAGCAAACTTATGCTAACGGTTGACTTGTTCTTTAACTAAAATGCTTCTGCCTTCGCCTTGCATAGCAAAAGAGCTTGTATCAGATTATGGCTGCTTGCTTTGAGGAAGAGACTGGAAAATGAGGGCTGAGTCTTTAATGCAAGCGGGACATAGTTAAAGCAGGAATGATGTGGTTTCCAGCATGTCATAAATATAAAATTTCCAGTGCTGTCATATGAGCATGCAACTGTTTGCAGATGTATTATAGGACTTTTGCATCAAATGGGTCCAGTCAGAAGTTTTGAGGGTTTAATCAAAAACAAAATCAGTATTGAAGAAATACCTTGGGATGTTGACATATGAGTCTACTTAGTATGGAATGGGACTTCAGAGCAAAAGAAGTGTACAATGTTTTGGAATGTAAGACAATAAATACATTAAGAAAATGTATAAATATGGTTGTAAATACATTCAATTAAGCTGTCCTAAGTTTTGCAATATTTGCAGAGCAGTTTACTGAATGTTATGCTTTTACCATGGTTCTGTTACATCTTGGACATGTATGTATAGAATGTAAGTGAAGACAATAGAGCACAATGTTAAACATTTAACCTGACTTTGTTTGACACAAATTGTTTCTAAGAAATTTGAATCTTGAAAATGTCACTGTGCAAAAATAAATATGCCTGTTTTTATCTGTTGCAGAGGTGATTCTTTTAAGTGAATGTGATAACAAGGTCAAGGGGTTAGCTTGCATATTTTAAACTTGCCCATACACAGTTACACTTGTTTAGAATCAAAGGGCAAGAATCTTAAGACTCTGATAAACATTAGTATTTGGTTTTTATCCTTTTCTTAAGTCAGACTATCAAGACTATAATGGTATGAAAAATAACATTATTAAAATTCAGACTTTCAACGTTTTTTGATCACCTTTTATTGGAAACATAATGAAAGATCTTTTGCTCAAAAAGAAAAAAAAGTCTACATGCAGAGCTGTGTGGTTCAGAGTTTAAGTAGAGTAAGATCATGAACTACAAGTGAGTCTGGATGCTGTTTTATATGATCAATAAGAAAATCAGTTTTCAGTGGGAAGAAATATACCTGTTGAGGCAAAACAGTTGTCTTGAGTCACAGGTATTTGAAGAGTTTTCTTAAATCACACATATTTGGAATGGTTTAGTGTCCAAAATGTTAAACCGGGATATAAAATAAATCTGTGTTATAGGACCTAGGAGTAATTCATATTTCTTGGGTCCACCTGTACATTCCAGGTTTGTTCTGAATTCATCTTAGAGTGAGATCCAGCTGCACTCTACTGTCTGGGTAGACAGTCCAGGTTGACTGAGATTCAATCCATTTGTTTTCACAGTTTTCATGTGTAACTTGAGAGAATCATGTATTCTCTGTTCTTTAAATCCATTCCCTCACTCTGTGAAACATAGATCATACTATATACTTAAAATACACAGGATGTATGAGAATACACACTAAAATATGTTGAGGAAGGTATGAGAGGGATGCATGACAGGTAGGTTAAAAGTTCTGCCAAAGTCAAATTTGAATAGAGACTCCTGAAGCATAAAGAATGCATGTACTAGAATTTTCATTAAGTAATTTCAAACTGCTTGGAGAGACAAATACTTTAGACATGAGTGCATCAATAAGCACGAATTTTGAATAACTGATATCAGGCTTTCTAAGATGGACAGTTTAAATGCAGAAACTTTGCTGAGAGTGTACTTCTCTATAACATTTGTCTTAACCTATTTTGGATGAGGGCTGAAGCATCAAAATTCTTTTTTATAAGAGATGCTAGATAATATTTAAGCAAGAAATTCTTTTTGTGTTCAGCTGAGTTTAACTTTGGATACAATGAACCTTTGCCATACAATTTACTTTTCTCTTGGTCTCAACATTTCTCTTGTGTAATATACAGTCAAACAGTGGGTAATTGTTTATGGTTCAAATTAATGAAAAGGAGGTTGTCAAAAGCAGCCATACAGTCTACATCCTATTAACTAATGTAATTTTTGATCTGCCAATACAGTACATGGCCAAACCTGTCCAACCTGTTAATATAACTTTCCAAAAGATATACAGTGGGACTTGAGCTCTGATCACTCTATTTCAGATCATAAAGAAGATGATATAACAAGAGCCTTAGAATCAAAAAACATTGTCTAATAGGAGGAGAGGTTTTATTTATTAAACAGAGATATTAAGTTATTTAATACTTTGTGGTTCAAGATTCGGTTTTGAATCCTTACATGAAAATGTAAGACCTGAGAAGAAATTACATCTGTGTTTTCTTAATACTTACTCTTTTATGCATATTTTCCTCCTGTTCTTTCTCCATGTTTCATCTTGCTCTCACTTCCACCTTTCTGTCCCATTCATATGATAATTTTCTTCCTTCTAATAAGTGCTACTCTTTTGTATTTCCCTTCTTCTCCCAATTTTCTTCCTATTGTAGCATTCTACCTAATCTCTGGGAACTTCTTTTTTCTTACTGATTCTTACTATCATGGGTTGTGATATCTCCTTCGTGTCACTTTTAGCTGGAGCTCATAGATTTGTTCTCCCTCTCAGTACTTTTCCTTCAAATTCCTCCTTTTTTTGTGTGTGTACATATACATCATCAAGAAGTCCTGCTTGCATTGTATTGAAAATTGTTATATTGCAGCCATCTATCCTTTAAAATTCTTACCTTTTGCATTGGGAAATTATATTTATTTTTATGAGGATGAATTATTAGTAGTATTGACCTACAAAAAAGAAAGTAATCTCTCATTATACAGTCATAAAGGCTTTGTTTTTCTTCATACTATCCAGAGGTAAAATACTCATGCAGCACAATGCACTGCATAATTTCCCTGTCAGAAAGATTTCGTACATGAAAAAAACAGTTATTAGTGTTCATTTTCCTCTGATAATTGTGTTCAATGAAATTGCAAGGAGTTGGACAGAGGGATTCAGAATCTGCAAGGGATCCTTGTAAAGCACAGAAATTAGGAACTACAACCACTAGCTGCAAAGAGAAGTCAGGAAAAATTGGTAGACAACAAAGAGAAAATAATTATTTACAGGGTAAGACTGGGCAGGAAAACTATACATTTAGAGTAGTTAAGAAAAAAAAAGCAGACAGAAAATAAAATAAGATATTTAAGTAGGAGAAGACTAAATTTATGGAACTACCTTTTAAGAAGAGTGCTTAGAAGTTAACCGGAAAATTGATTAATAAACTCCAAAGGACATAAACTGTACATTATTCCTGTATCAGATCACCTTAATCATGCAAACACATTTTGGCCAGGCCCCCAGTTGTCCTGAGAGGACTCTGCAACTTCAAAAAGTAAGTTTTGGCAATAGGAGGTACCTAAAGCTGATGCCATTCTTTACAAATTGTAAATGTAAATGAAGATTCTCAATATTATAGCAGCTTTTCTAATAACATCCACAAAGTTCTCTTGTCTTATTTTTACAGCAACATGTTATTTCTGCTGGAAAAAAAAAAAAGAAGCAGAAAGAAATCATATTGGTATCTTGATCCACAATTTCCTTTGGCCCAAGGATTGAAAAAAGTGTTACTTTGTGAGTTCATGAAGCTATATTCTCTCTGTAGACTCATGTTTAACTTTTACATTTGCTGTACTCATCAACCTTGCAGCTGGTGCCCAAACTATGATGCGGATATTTCGCAGAACACATTCTCCACATTGCTGCAAATGTGTCATTAGGCAGCAAAGAATGAAAGGTTCATTGAGCCAGAGAAAGAGAGCATGAGCACCAGTATGAGAAGGAATATGACTTTCTAATCTATTAATCTGGGCATTCATCATACAAAATTTCTGGGGTTTAGCTCTGCATAAAATGTTTCATATATTACATTTTGTAGTTTATGATCCTTTAACATTAAAAAGATATTAGGCAAAATAACCGTCAATGAAATGTAGTCTTGGATCTTCCAATTTTCAGTATTTCCTCTCATCTAATTTAGGTAGTTCTGATCACTTGTATGCTGATTGGCTTTGTGCCCTGCATTTGTAGCTTAGATTCCTGACCCTGGGCAGTTACAGGTACATGAGCTTCTATTTGCACTCTCTGGACAGTTATATTCTTGCTTTACCTCCTTTCAATTGCTTAAAGCAAATTGATGAACATAAACCCAGATATTTAACTTTTAGGAGATATATTAATAGAAGTTCTGAGTAATTTCACAGTCCCACAGACCTGCACTTCCATCAGAGGAAGTTCACATATAACCAATACATATTGTATAAGTCTACTCTTAGAAAATGACATAGGCCCCCCCTTCCTATATTTTCACTGTAGATGTGAAGTTTAAAGTTTGTATAGTATTAAGTAGCCTGACAATTTTTTAAATGGATAAGCACAGCATAAAAAAGGCAGTTTAACAACAAGAAGTCCCGCTATGAATCTAAAGGAATTTCCAGAATTTTAAAGGTCTAAAAAAATAGGGTGCATTTCTGAACACAAATGGTATCTTTGAAGCAATGGAAATAAATTTCCTTGATTTTATCCAAGCAAAAACAAGATAAGAATGTATTGTACTGAGTATGTTTTCATGTGTTTTCTAGCCTACACTGCTTTAGAGATTTACCCCTTTCCTGATCCAGTAAAGAAAGATCTTTTAAACTATAAAACCTGTCTAGCAGGTGAAAAAAAGAAAATGAAACCAAAATGGAAATTATTAATTTCTTTGTATCAAAATCTATAATGGCTCTTGTCTATAATGGCAACCTGTGGCCCATGGTGCGTCAAAGAAGGAAGCAGCTCTAGGGGTTATTTTATATTTTTTTTGCATTTTATAAAACCTAACTACCTATGTACCTCACTCATGAGTGTTTTATTGGTGTTGGTTTTAAAATATGGCCAGTTAGTTTAACTCAGAACAAAGAAGTACACAAAATTAGTGGTTCCTTCTTCTCTGTCTCTCTCTTTCTCTCTCTCTCTCTTTTTTTTTTTTTTTTTTTTTTTTTTTTTTTTGTTTTGTTTTTTTTTTTTTGTTTTTGTGGTATTATACTGCAAGTCAATGATCTTCATCAAACAGGTGGACATAAAAGAGGCTGTCTGACCACAGACAAAATTCTCCAGAGTCTGACAGATGCCTTCACCTGATGCCTGGTACCATTACACCAAGATATATTTGGGGGATAAATTACAAATACAAATACAAACCTTGGGCTGCCCGAAACTGCTTTTGAAGAGTTTGATGAATCCCATGGTTGTATAACATAAACCCAATAGTGATTGCCAAAATATCTCAGGATTGCCTTAGCATGATAGTAGAAAGATATTTAGAACTTTAAGTAACTCAGGCCTATGTTGAACAAATAATTTAAGCTAAACATCAAAGGGCTTCTGTGGCTGATATTATTGGTAAAATAAAGTAACAACAAAAATTCTTTTATGGTGTCTCCAGTGTACAAGGAAGAATGAAATGAAGGGCTTTCTGTTGTATCAGAAAGAAAAGCATAGGTTGCATGACAGAAATTAGTTGGAAATACATCATCACAGACTTTCAGTTATTTTGAATGTTTCAAAAATAACAAGAAAACCTGCTTATAAGAACATAGAAATGGCTGCACTGTTTCTGATGAAAGATCCATTGACTCTGTCATTTTGTCTTTGAGTAGTGACCACCACCAGGAGCTTCAGAAAAAAAGTTTATGGGTTTATATGATCACCTACTCCTGTCTACCTTCTGTCACTGCCTGAAAACTTGTGTGGGAAACACAAATTTTTGTGTTGTCAAAAAGAAAGGATTCCTGTGTTGTAACAAAGAAAGAATGACTGATCTTTCCTTGTCCTCTCAATCTCTTTTTATTTTACTTTACTCATTATTTTACATAATTCACTGTCTTTCCTCCCTGGCATCTCTTTTCTACCTGAAGAGACTTATTTTCTTTTCATTATACAATACTTACTCTTTAATTTTAGTTATCTTTAGTCTGTTACTACTTTTCTTAAGGATATTTTACTATATCATGTTAGATATCATGGTTCCTGAACTGTATCCTGTATTCAAAATTTAAGTATCTCCTGGAGGGTCAGTGGCATCAGTATGTTTACTATTTTTTTCCTTTATTTTATAAGAAAGTTTTGAGATATTTACCTCTCCATATTATGATAATGTTATTATAGGTTTATTTCTAAAGATAATATAATCTTTATTTCTAAAGATTATTTGATTTATTTGCAAGATCTCTTCCCTAAAAATAGCTAATTTATAAATGTTTATAATTTGTTGTAATTAAGACCATTTTCCACACAGGATTTTATAGATTGACCTTTAATTTTATCTGTCTTTTTATCAATTTATTGGTAACTCTCAATTCAGGATTTCATCTTACAGTCAAGCAAATCTTTTTATCAGTTGCAAATGTAATCATCTTTCACCCATTTTCTTCTTATCCCTGTTATGATCTTGATTTCATCCCATGATGGCTTAGTTTCTTTAATAAGTTTTGCTACGTCATCTTAAAAGGTTTTGGAAATTGAGGTGCACTTTATTAAAAGAAGTGTTTCAAAGATTTCTAATTTATTTTTCCAGTGTAACTTCATTTAAAATAAAAGATATTGACTTTCCCTGACATTTTTTAAGCTAATAATTTTATTCTTTACCATAATTTTTAACAGTCACAGTTATGTAAAACTCAGACCTAATTGCATGTAGATATTCATATGCCCCCAAATCTTATTAACTCGTGTATTACATTTCACATGTCATTCCCAAGGGTAAATTAAAGCCAGTGTTAATATTTAACAATTTTGTATTTGGCTTCCTTTAACACTCTGGGATGAATACCGTTTGCTTCTGGAAACCTGAGTATTTTACTTTATTGCTTAGCACTTGGTTTATTCTGGTGACACCTGTCTTTAATGAAAGTTCTATCTCAGCAAAGGAAAAATTCAATGTGGCAAATTTCCTTATCTACTCCACAAGAAATGTAAGCTACTGAAATAGTTCAATTTTCTACAAATTTGGAGTTTTTCACACTTCTTGCTTGTTCTTTTATGTCATTATCATCTGTGCACATGGTAAATTCTTGTATCATTCTTCTGAATCCGAGAAGTTTCAATTTGTTTCTGTTAATAAATTTTCAGGAAGTATTTTCTCAAATTTTCTTCTGGCCATTTTCACTAAGGATTTATATTTGTCTCTTCTGTTTTCTTTGTTGCATCATATCTTTTACCAAGTGAAGATTTCATTTACTTTATACACATATCTCCTTTTTTTTCAACAGTTTAAATTTTTTTAGTTGGTTTTGATGGGTGGAAAATATTTCCATTGAGGTGCCAATGCAGTATCTTTAATAATATGTTTCGCTTCACTTTGATTAAGAGTGGTCATGTTACATAACTGCTTCTCACTAATGCATTACTAGGCCATTGCAAAGTCTTTTATGAAAATATTATTTTCTCTTCCTGCCACAAAGGGCTGACAAATGCCAAGACTAATGGATGCTCCTTCATATGACCTATGAGGTACCTAAGAAATGTCAACAAAAATTAGAGGAAAAGGTTATTTGTATATTTATTTCCTGAGATTTACTCAGCATGGTGTAAATTGTGAAGTCATATAATAGAGTATTTATGTCCATGTTACTGTTTTTCCTATTCTTTTCAAATGTGTGAAATTCTCCAGTAGCACTCTGAGGATACTGCTTGGTTCAGGTTGGTATGATAAACATTTGAAAATATTGTACAGCTCATCTTTCACTTTTAAGCTTTACTTTCAGAAATGTAGTAAAACTTATGTGTCAATTTAATGGCATTAATCCTTGCAAAAACAATTACCATTTCAAAGGAAAAAGTAAATTTTT
Organism: Edolisoma coerulescens; assembly: GCA_013397115.1. Lineage (NCBI taxonomy): Eukaryota > Metazoa > Chordata > Aves > Passeriformes > Campephagidae > Edolisoma > Edolisoma coerulescens. Next base: position 2,736,944 of record VWZW01001754.1, read on the forward strand.
AGTAGCAGGCCAAGTGAATGTTGATTTCAAATGACAGAACACTGTAATGGTCACAATGCTTTCACAAACCGTTGTATCAAAAAGCAGAAAGAATTTTGTTTAATTCAAGCTGAAATTATTAAAAATATGCCAACAATGTAAGATAAATGGCTGAAGGCTTTTAAACCCTAATACAAGACAAATATTGTGGGATGAAAACCTTTGCTATCAAAGTTAATAATGAATATTGAACAGGCTTCTGATGCATGAAAAACACAATATATGGAATTTTCATCTCATTTCAGTCAGTTGCCTTGAACTAAGAAAAGAAAAATGTAAATTGAGTAAGACAATCTCACTACTTATTCTGTCCATGAAAATGAGCTGGATGTGATAAGATTGATCATAATCATTTCAGTAAATATGCTTACATAAAAACTCATAAGGCCATAAAGATGAGCTTGTATTTTTAAAACTTCAAGACCCGTTTCTTAAAATGAATAATAAGATATCAGACAGGGACATATCTGGTGCTACTAGAATAGAGAAAAAGTCAAATGTCTCACATTTTTGGTCAGAGTATAGGTCCGGTGTATAAAACAGAAGTCTTAGCATTAGAACAGTTACTACATATTGTTGTGGAAACCATAGGAGATCGAAGAAAACCAAAATTCTTTCTGCATGGTGTTTTCTTAAGACTATCTAAGTTTTCCTTGCAACTTTGTGTTAAGTACAGATGGTAGAGAAATCATTATATAAGTGTAGGAGTGATAGTGAGCTATCAGGAAATATGGTTATTTAAAATATTTAATTAATTAATTAATTAATTTTTTTAAACCTTTTAGACATGTCAGCCATGGGGCACTCTTTTTTATAGACCAAAAAAAGAAGGTTTAAGGAATAAAAATAATAAAGTAAGTACTTAAAATGTAAATTAAATTTGCATTAGTATGCGTGTTTGCCATTCATAAAATTCTATGGTGAAAGTCTTATTGATAAAGAAAAATTAGTAGACTAAAAAACTAAATTAAATTATTTTATTCGATGGCTGTTTTTCTTTCCACTCCTTCAACATCCCTCAGCAGATCACCCCTTTTCACAGTCCTTCTCAGTCTTGCCTTTATGATCTCTGTCCTTTCCTCTCCTAGTTTTTCAGTCTTCCATTTCTTCTTACCACTTCTTCTTACCACTGAAGGAAAAGTTACTGTATTCAAATTCCTTGTACTTATATTCTTTGAAACTCCATGATCCACAATAACCCTCTCTTCTTTTCCTATTCCATTCTACAGTGTTTCACTTTAACCCTTTTCAGCCATATTTTAGTTCATTAATGTTAAGGCATGGAAGGAAACTATTCTTCAAAGCAAATGACTTTCTTAGGCTGAAAAGGAAGAAGTAGTAAGAACATTTCATAGGATCTAGCCATGTCTCAAGGCTGTCTAAGGGTGATTTTTTGCATAAGGTGAACTAATTTAGGTAGTTAGGGGAAGAGGAATAATATTAGAGTTTTCTCTTTCTCTTTACTGTTCATAAGGGGAGTCTAATTAAATAGCTCAGAAACACAGGTGTGATGCATACAACTAAACCTTAGTGAGAAGGATATTGCATAAATGTCAACTTTTAACCTAAGGTTCAAATTCAAAAACAATATAGTGGCAATCTTTAATAATTAAATTTGTTACATTTGACAGCAGATCTCTTGACTCAGAGCTGCTTCTGATTTCAGTCATTTACAGTAATGAAAACTGACAGTAATAACATTAGTCTCTAGAAATGTTCACACAGTAAGATAATGACAACTGGAGATTTCCGTGCAGTGATTTGCAAACTCATTCTTCTATGATTTATACTCAGTATTCCTTGCTATTACTTCCTCTTCCAAGTAATGAATATCTCATCTGCTCCTCTTGGAGGGCAAATGTTCATGATGAAAAATTTTCCATAGCAACAAAGTGTATTATATGAGAATGGAGTATTTAAAATAGTAGATATATACCTTAAAAATAAAACTAGAATATAGTATTATTATATTTCCATAACAGGAACATTGTCTTATATTTCTCTGTTACAGAAGGGGTGAAAAAAGTTCCTTTTTCCTTGTTGCAAGACAGACATAAAAAGTCAGGCTCCACCATGGTGAAAATCTGTATTGGTAGAGACAGTCATGCAAGGAACAAAACTGAATCCCAATAGGAAGAAAAAGGAAGGAAATTATTATGTCTAGGATTTGCAAGTGAAAACCTAAAAGATGCAGATGCATGAGATCCACGTAGGTTCTGAAGAATCATGATACTCTGTTTTACTCGAGGGAGAAGACTGATTGGAAACTAATATTTTTCAATCTGATAGCTTTGGCCCTCTTTGAAATTTCAGTTTAGACTATGGTCACCACAGTTGAAGTTTTCACTTGGAGAATTAAGATGACAACCTGCAGGAGCACATTTAAAGCATAGCTACTCATCCTTAATAGAGAGATGAGAAAGCTTTTAAGTGAAGCTGTCTGAAAAGCAGACACAAAACTTCTATAATGATACTGTAGTAGTCTCAGGCATTCTCCCCATTGCTGCAATATCATGGAGGCCGATAAGACCAGAACCCTGAAAATTTTGGGCAACATAATACATGAGCCTGTCCTGGATATTTTTTCAGTAGGAGCTTGAAATATTGGTCAGATGACCACTCTCTGAAAAGCCTGAAAGGTCAGAACAACTATGAACAAATATTACTTGGGGTTATTTTTGGTTTGCTAACATCACTGAAACAATGTCTAAGAGCAAAATGTTAGGATAAAATAAGTAAAGAAGTAATTTTTTTTGACAATTCAAATGCAGGTCATATAAATAATTTTCTAAGAGGAATGTAGGGGTATGTAAGAAAAAAACATGCTTAGATTTACCTATACTTTCAATCAATACCAAGTATTTCAGATTTTATAAATGTTTTTCCATAGCTAAATCTTGGTTAGATGAGACCCACTTTTATTTTATAGATTTAGAAAATATTTCAATGCAGTTTTTATAGATGGTTGGTTGGTTGGTTGGTTTGAATAGAACTACTCTTTATACACATATACAAATAAGAATATGGATGATACCCGTTCCAAGTTCCTGGCTGAAATTTGAACAGTTGTAGCTGTACTTCCAAGGTAGTCCCACATGACTACTTATTTCCCTTTTGAGGGAGACCATGCACTAACATACACCACGTGATAAGTATGGAAGTAAAACTGTCCTGATTAATTTGCCATGGCACCTAGCAGGTAACCTTATAAGACCTAGCAACAAAAAGTCATAAGTATTTTAAAAAGGATGGACTGTGTTTATTTCTTACTCTAATTTCATCAAGTTCATCAAATGGACACGATCTAGTGGAAGATATTCTGTGACCATCCATAAGCACCAATTCATGCTTTTCTGGGAAAATATTTAATTCTATGATACAAGGCTTCATCTAAAGATGGACTTCTTCTTCTTGGTCTTTTGTTTGGTAAATAAACTGATGGATTAGCATCTACTATGAAAAAGACCACCAGTGCTATATTTATTTGAATTATCTTGGAAGCCCTTGAATTCAAATATATAATATAACTAAAATACCTTGTTCAGCAGGTACTTAATACCTGGCAATATTTCCATAATGACACACAATCTTTTGGGTTCACATATACATAACATACAATAGTTTGATTAACTTGACATCAGCTGTGCAAATTTCAGAGTTTCTGAACTGTTAACTAATACGACAAATAAAATTTGTAATAACTTGGAGTAGGGGTTTTGTTTTTTTTTTTCTTCTCTAACACCCTGAGATAAGACATTTCATCTGTATCACATATTGTCTGAAGATTAATGAACTCAAGAACAGCACACACAAAAAATGAAAAATTTGCTAATGTCAGATAGGAATACTGTAATTCTCTATGACAGAGAAAAGTAAATTGTGGTACTTACACTGAAATGTCCCTACATGTCTTTCAAAAGTTGTATTGCAATAAGACAATTGCCAGAGTAATACACTTCTCAACATGAATACTTGATCTTCAGTTGAGATTTTGTTAATTTAGTGATTTTTTCTGTCCCTTCTCTATGTATTATTTCTAGTAAATGCTCAGAAAGAACTCCATATATTCTTTCATAGAAAGCACTCAATCGCTCACAAATAGAACATTTTTCAAAGTAAAAAATAGTGAAACCAGTGTAACCTCAGTCAAAGGATGGCTTGCAGCTCTGTCCTTATCTCCCTTCATTTGTTGCCACATAAATTTTCTTAAATTTACATTTTATTACCTTTGTCCTTCAGAACCTTTATCTCTGTAGAGGAGCACATTCTCTGTTAATAAGGAGTAAAAACTGAATACAGTCCCCATGAGTTCCTGATCATCCTGGGCATAGCCCTACATATAAATGTGGATTTAATACTGCTGCAGTTCACTGAACATCCGAAAAGATAAATGTTCCCTACATAGACTACTGTGATGACTTTGACATTGCTGGACATATATTTCCACAGGACTGACATTCACTGAGGAGACAAAAGAAGGATTAAACATTATAATTGTACTTTGACAAGAACATATGACTTCTGGGATGGATTAATACTCCTGCAGAGGATTTTACTACTATGTCAGACAAAACTGCCTCATGAACTTTTATTCTGGGTGCCTTTTTTCTTTTGCAGTAAAATGACGCATGAAGTGCTCTGAACAAACGTTTATCTTTATTCCAAGCAAAAAATACTTCCAATTTATGAAAGGTTATGCAGACCTTTCCACTGGCAGCAGAATTCAGTCATCTCATCTGACCTTACAGCAGGTCAGAGATTTTTGCTTTTTATCCTGAGTGACCTCTTCAGCCTATTAATCTCAGGTAACTGAAATTTAGGTTGGTTTTTTTTCCTGCTGTATAAGTCTGAAATCCACAATAGACTCCACTTAGATGGTTGGCCAAACTACGGATAAGCAGAGTTTTTTCTGGGCACAATTATCATCTTTCTTCTGAACCTTTGCAGGTGGCCAAATTTATTTCTTCCAGAATAGTAACACTGCCTTCAGTGATCTGCCTTGAGTGATTTCAGTGGCAGCCTTATTTACACGGGCCATTGAAACAGAACTGTCTAGATTCTTTCTTAGAGAAGTACTCCAATACTACCAGAAAAACTTTAAAACAAAATGAACAAATCCTAAAGAAACAACAAAACAAAATAAAAATGAAAACCACCTCAACCTACTTCCTGCCAAAAATCAAACCAACCAACCAAAAAAAAAAAAAACCACACAAAAAAAGAAGCAAAGAAGCAAACAAAACAAAAAACCAACAAGCAAAAAGCCCCACAAAAAAACCAACACCAAAGACCAAACCAAACCAAACAAAGAAACCCAAAAAAACTCCAAACCAAACAAACAAACAAAAAAAATCTAAACAGAAAAAAACCCAAATGAACCCAGAGCAGAAAGTCTAAAAATCATTCTCATTTCATTATATTGTGGGATGGCAAATCACTATTTTCAGCTGTGGGATTAAGGTTAGTCTCTCAGGGGCTCCCTCAATGAAAACTAACTCTGCACAGTTCCACTTAGTTCCTTTGAAACCATCTTCTGTTTGTTGTGAGTTCTTGTCCAAAGCCCAGTTATCTGCTCTCTTCCTCCTAACTGATGTCTTAGTCTGTGCATGAGGGGCAAACTCTGTTCCATGCTAAATTATTAGCATTTCTCCTTTCACTGTCGCAGGAAAAACCTTTTCCCAAAGCATGCTAAAATAGCCACAGAAGTTCATCAGGTTCCCCTGGACAGCCAGGAGTTCCACCTGACCTTCTCATTCTTTCCTTTAGGGAATACAACACAACACAAGGAGAGTAAATAAAGACATTGGCTGTCATATTGATACTGCAGCAGTGCTGGTCTCTCAAAAAAAGGTGCAGGGTAAACAAGGTTGTTGTCTATAAAACCCTGGTGTTACTTTACACCAGGGCTTGTAGTGACAGGACAAGGGACAAGGGTTTTAAATTAAAAGAGATTCATATTGGACATAAGTAAGAACCTATTATAAGGGTGATGAGTCACTGGAAGAGTTCACTCAGAGAAGGTGTGGATGCCCCGTCCCTGGCAGCATTTAAGATCAGGTTGGATGAGGCTTTGAGCAACTTGATTTAGTGAAAGATGTCCCTGCCTGTGGCAGAGGGGTTAGAACTAGATGATTTTTAAGGTCCCTTCCAAACCAAGCCATTCTATGATCCCATGATTCCATAATCATTTGCCTCTCACTCATGCTGGAAATGAACTATTCATGCTGATTTACATACAGAATTACGTGTAAATGTTTACATACAATTTTCTCTTTTTTTTCCTGCAATTTTGTGGCTAGTATTTATTAAGAAAAAGATATTTTGATGGCTTTTCAGATGTTATTAGTTTTCCTCTTCTTCATAGCACTATAAAAATTAAAAAAAATCTTTTTAAAGAATCTTGAAAATTTTAATGATTACCTGAGTAAAAAATTCTTAACTATATTTCTGGAAATACCACTTTTCTGTCATTATTAAAGGTATTCAAACTCCTATTAATCAAACATACACCAAAAAATCATCATCCCAGAATGCATTTTGATTAGTCTTAGGAATTCCCAATAGATAGTGCATCAAAGCTTTCAGACACAGCAACTGGAAAAGAAATCTCTCACCTCAGAGGAATACACCCACACCCATGCCTCAGGTCTGTTTGAAGGAGATACTTTGAGAGTCATACACTGAAAGAAAAAAATCATTTCAGCTGTGCAACTTCAAAGTTTCTCTAATATAAATCAGATCTTCATAAATACTAAAGTCCCAAAAGGCAGAAAATGCCTTTTGGCAGGGAAAATTCATCTCAACTTTGGCAGATGGAAGTAAAAATATTAAAGTGTTACTTGTTAAGCAGCAATATTTTGGTAGTGGCCCCATGTACAGACTGACACTGTATTAAAAATAAAGAATTTATTTAGATTAAAGCAGTATTCATGCCAGATGGGATTTTTGTGTTGTTGTTCTTTTTTTTTAGTCTGAAAATTTGATTAAATGATAAATGTATATGTGTAAGCACTCTCTGTATGCACCACTTAGACCACTATGACCTCTTAGGAGCTAATTATGTCAGTATGTGATCATGTACATGAATGATATACATTGTTATCTAGCAATCCTACGTTGTTAAAATTCAGGAAAATTTCTAACATGTTTGAAATCCACTTGCAACATTGAAAAATCGCTGCACAATTAAATATATTCTGAATCACTCATATTTTAACATCTACGGGGATTGGAGGAAATGGGGAATCCAGTAAGATGCCAGACCCGTTTTTTGAAGCAAAGGTGAATGAGGTGGAGAACCATACACCCACATTTTGTCCATGCTACAAAGGGAGCAACTGAATTGAAGTCAGGTATTTTCTTAAGGTGATCCCAGGATATAAGTTATCAGCAGCACCCCAGAAACACAAAAGGCCAACAGAATCCTGGGCTGCATAAAGAGAAGCATTGTCAGCAGGATGGGTGAGGTGATCCTTCTGCCTTAGTGAGACACATGTGGTGCACTGGGTCCAGGTCTAGGCTCCCCAGTGCAAGGGAGACATGGACATACTGGAGCAGATCCAATGATAGGACGCTCAGATCATTAAGGACTGGAGCATTCATCACCTGAGAAGAGGCTGAGTGAGCTGAAACTCTTTCTCCTGGGGAAGAGAAGGTTCAGGAGGTCTTATCAATACGCATGAATAGTTAGTGGGAGAGTTTAAAGGAGAGTTCACAAAAGGCAGAGCCAAACTCAGTGGTACCCTGCAACAGGACAAGAAACAAAGGGCATACATTGAAATATAAAAGATACCACTCAAATATTAAAAAAAAAAAAATCAATGGGATGATGGTCAAACATTGGAACAGGTAGGCCAGAGAAGTTGTGTATATCCCCAAGTTGTCATGGGTAATATTTTTTCTCTTCCTTTGCCCAGATAGGCAGCAAGCCATGCCAGACATTTTTTAATCGATTTTCCCTAGCATAATGATCTTTCCTTTCTGGAAGAGTCTTTCAGGTCTGAATTCTTACCAATCCCTGCTAAAACTGATGAAAGCCTCAGCGTTGATGCATTCACTATTAATCACAAATGTGCTGAAAAAATAATGTTCATCTTCTATCAAATCTCATCCAAATTGAGTGGAAACTCACTAATTAAATCTTTCTGCAGCTCATTTGCCATTCCTTAAAAATGAGAGTAATGCTATTACAAGACAATACATGAGTGTAGTTAAGATCTGTTAATAGATTCTAGTCACATGGTGATGACAGACACAGAAAAATTCAGAATAAAATTTGCAATTTATTTTTTAGAGCAATTTCTATGGTCAATTTGGACTGGAAAAATTATATGAAATTATGTTAAACATTAATCAGTATGACAAAAAGAAAATAATGAATGGTTCATTTTTATGTCCATGCTACCCTTTGATGTGCTCTGATTTTGTTGGGATCTGTCTGAAGAAATATAGTCAATTAACTAAGCAAAGACTGCATTTTAATGCAGAAGCAGGATACTAAAACAGTAAATTAAAATTTCACAAGCCTTCATATTTGAAATTAATTTCAGTATTTCAGGTCTATTAAGCTCTTGACCCTATGAAGTAACTTAATGTTTGTTTAAGATGTTTCTAAAATGTTTATACAATCTGCAACACACTTCCTTCTATATGTCACTTTTTGGTATTTTGTCAAGATTTCAAAACAGAAGAAAGTTTCTATTTCTGGATTTATTATCAGCCTGATTTTTTTTTTTTTTAAATCTCTTGTTTCATTAGGGTTGGGATTTTTGTTTTGGTTTGGGTTTCTTTTGATAGGAAATTTATGCTTGTTTGTTTAGCTGTTTGTTTTCCCTGAAATATATATTATGTTTGTCTCAGGATACTTGTTGGCTAATTTATATATCTTCTTTGCATCTGCAGTAAACTGGAAATGCACATAAGCAGGCTATCACAAAAAAATTAGGTTTTATTTTCTCAAATATTTCTAATTTTATAAAATAACTGGAAAAAATGAAATAGTAATACTTCAAATAAGTAAATATTTAATGACTTTGGAAGTAAATGCTTCATGACTTTGGAAATCTAGTGTTTAAATATAAAAATCTCTTTTTACCATTTTTAGAATTCATTGCCATGACTACATACTTGTGATTAGGATTTTCTCTTCATTTCATAATGAAGTTCTTACCTTTTCAAAAAAAACCAGTAATAAGAGATGTTATTATTACTGTTCGTGAATTGCAAAAAGTAGCGATAGAAATTGTAGGTAAATCTTATTTGTGTATGCATAGAGATGCAAACATCTAAAATGATGTACATTGCACTGCATTGTTTTAGATTATATTGATTTAAATATCATATTCCATAAGGTAATATCCTTCCAAACTACTATCTTTTCTTCCTAGCACTTTAAACTAAAACAGAATATAACATCCTATCCTGTATATCCTGTAATATTATTTTTAATTCACCAGTTGAATCACATTGTTTCAGTACATATGTGGTTCAGTTTACATGTTGCAAGTGACCTGTAGTGAAGCTGATACACCACACACACCTCTAAGGCAAAAACTGTTGAGAAATCACTATTGGCTCCCACAGTAATTATCAGAAATAGTGGCTACAAAAGGAATGGTGAAGATACCAAGTCAAAAAGCCTGTCATATGAAGATTTTTCTGATACATGTTAAACGAAGTTGTGGTACAAGCAGCATAGAGACAAACGATGTTAAGCAGGCAAAGTTTAGGCAGTCAAAAAGTGCAGTGTGCCCTAACAAGTAAGAATAAGAATGCTGCTCTGCAGAGTCCAAGCTAAACAAGAATAGCTTTTCCAGTCTTAGGGAAAAAACAACAATGTTAACCATTGTCTCACACCTAAAATTATTACTGTCATGTTTCTTAGCATACTGGCTTGTTTTGAATGCAACAATGAAAGCTATAAGGTTCTAAGCCTACCGATGAGGTGAATAAGCAACTATTATCATTAGTCACAGTCTTTTTCTTACCTCAGGAACACTGTGTTTGATTCTTCCTCAACTCTAAATACTATTTGAGAGGTTTATTGTTCTAGCCGATTGCTTTCATGCTGAAAAAATTCTCTCCAATTGGAAAGCATTCATCACAGCAAAATGCTACCCTAGGTCAAACACGGTTTAATTAATAAATGTCAAAGTTTTGAAATCTAGTACTTTGTAACTTGGCAGATATTAGGGACCAGATCTTAAATGAGAAACTCCTATTAATGTGCATTTTTAGTAGGCCTTGAGATACTAATCTTTTAAATCAAATAAATTTTAAAATCTCCTTCAGAGTTTACCAGTTATGGCCCACTATACTGAATGTCAAAAACTGTTGTCATAACTGAAGATCTATCTTCAGTGATAGAAGATTATCTGAAACATTTGCAATTTCAAAACTAAATAAACAGTTGCTAAAATAGAGACTCAGTGTCATAAAGGACATTTGCAGAATATAGGAACAACCTCTATTTTCAACCACATATGTAAGTATCTAATAGGGGTAAACTCTACTCTTTCCTGGTATACTTTGATGGAAAGCTCTATCATTTAAAATAAATGCCCTAGCATTCTTCAGAGTTCATGTCTTTAAAACCACAAACTTTTGTAACTCACAACTTCTGTTTGGTACATACTTAACATATAAAGTACAATTTCAGAAGCGCTATACTGATTATCCCACAATGTTAACTTATACATCAATAAAATACAATAAAATCAAAAAGGAAGGTATGTGATAGACGAAAGATGTCACAGAACCACAAAATCACAGAACAGCTGAGGTTGGAAGGGAGCTCTGGTCATCTGGTCCAACCGCCTTCAAGCAGGGCTACCTAGACCCCATTGCCCAGGACTGTGTCCAGACGGCTTTTGAATACCTTGGAAGAGGGAGACTACACAACATCCCCAGGCAACCCCTGCTTGGTCACCCTTAGAGAAAAAAAGTGTTTCCTGATGTTTAGACAACACCTCCCATGTTTCAGTTGGTATCCATTGATTCTTGTCCTGTCACTGGACACCACTGAAAAGAGCTTGGCTCCATCCTCTTTCCACCCTCCCTTCAGTTTTTTTATATACATTGATGAGATTACCCTGAGCCTTCTCTTTTCCATGCCAAGCAGTTTCATCTCTCTCATCCTTTCCTGATAGGAGAAATGCTCCAGTGCCTTCATCATTTTTGTCACCTTTGTTGCATTCTTTACAATATGTCCGTGTCTCTCTTGTACTGGAGAGCCCAGACATGGACACAGCAGTTCAGGTGAGAGCTCACCAGGGCAGAGTAGAGGGCAAGGATCACCTCTCTTCTCCTGCTGGCAATATTTCATCTAATTCAACCCAGAACACCATTAACCTTCTTTGCAGCAAAGGCAGTTCACTAGTTTATGCCCAACTTGGTGTCCACCAGGACCTCTCAGGCTTTTTCTACCAAGCTGCTCCAGGTTCCTCAATAGGTGCAGGACTTTGGACTTCTCCTTATAGTGCTGTCATAAACCATAATCAGTAATTCTCACTATTTATATGTAAGTAATGCCACAGAAATTCAAAATGTTGGACAGCATAAGAACTGAAAATAAAAATGATTTCACAAAGAAATGAAAACAATGTTTGGCACAGCATAGAATAACTATACTGAAACATTTTTAGGAAAAAAATGCAAAATATGAAATATTTCTCTGGGTTGAGACCTTTATTTTATGTAGTAATAGTGAATCACAAACTGCTGAATACTTACAAGTGGATTCATGTAGCTTTTGAGATAGAAAAAATGTGACAAAAAGTTCTCTTTGGTTTCTAATATTATATGTTAAGACCTGATTTTTTATTCTAATATTTATGTTTATATCCTAAAGTAAACACTTCTGTACTGAAACATAGTTATATAAGAACAGAGCTTTCACTATAAGTAAATCTATATCTCTGTGTATATATCTATAAATACAGCATTTTAATAATGCAAAGGAAACCTTACATAGGATGTTCCTTCACTCATTTTTTTCTTAGCTTTTTTTCCCTTTATATTTTCTTTTATAAAAGTGAACACCTTTCCATGACTCTTCACCTTGCAAGATATTGCACAAAACTAAGCAAAAAACCTAAACATTGTGATCAATGTTCCAGTCCTTCAGCAGCTTCAGTTAATTAAAACTTCATTCCTAGCTCAACTTGCATTGAAATTCAACTTGAAAATATAGCCAGGTTACACCCCATTTTGTATTGCATACAAGGCTGAGGATTTACTATACATTTAAAATGTTTAGCATGAATTTGGTGCAAAGAAACTTAACTGACAATCTTTTATTCTAGTCTGCACCAAATAGAAATATTTTAGAGTGCACAATGATACAATTAATATGGGAGATTATGATTTTTTTCCTGCAACTTAGGGATTATTAGAGGCTAAAGGTTAACAGGCAGAATGTGAAACACATTTTTTCTGTGTTTGAATTGACTATTTTTCTTTCTTCTTCCAAGAACATTCAGTTTTGTGCAATTGTGCTGCATCACTTTGTTGAAAAGAATCGGTTCAGAGGGGATCATTACAGAAGCTGACAGTTGCACTAGAGAAGGAAACTCTGGCTTATTTTGAAGAGTTATCAAATCCAAACAGAAGATAATATAAGCTGCAAAAGAGTGGAGCTATGTTCATAAGCTTGCCTCAGGCAAACCAAATGTTCAGTTCACTTTTACTCCTCATTTGCCACAGAAAGGAACTATAAAAGCTAGAAAAAAAAAAAAGGCTTTGATCATATTTTATTCCTGTGGAACCTTGCTGTATCTAAAGTAGTATGATCTCTACTATTTGTGACGGGAAGAGTGATCTCTGGAAAGCATCAAGTCTGCTCAAACCCCCTGAAGTGAAATTTTCGTATACAGTACTTTTGAAGATATATCTCCATTGGAAATGCCAATCCTCTAGGGCACAGCTAAGATTTAACTGTCCTTTTGTTTAGGTAGCTGGCTTTAATATAGTTCAGCTGCTACTGGAGGGGGAAAAACATGTGTATTCAGAAGTGATCGTCCTGATTCTTGGGAGGATTTAGAATCCTCTAAACCCAAGCAGAGATCTGTTATTTTGACTAAAGTACAGAACAGTTAGGCAAAAGAAAACCTCCAGCACCAAAAACCTCTTTTTTGACAAGCTCACTAAAAATCAAGGCACAAGATAGGAAAAATTACTTGATTTCAAGTATGCAATAAATGGACATAGATTATTTGTGCAGTCAACCTTACTGTGATTTTCCCCATAATGTTTGCAGGGGAGGCAGAGAAGTGCACAGTCTGCATTTAACCTCTTCTGCTACCCATTCTGCCAATGAGACAGATCATTATAACAGGCAGCAAGTGAAACAGAAAGGGGAGGGGAAAAGATATGACAGGTGAAGACAACATTGTTAGAGGCAGCATGATGCATCGCTGTTAAATGAAAACATGCTCTGTAAGTGAGAGAAGATTTTGAAAGATTGAAGCGTGATGAAACTGTGTATTGCCACAAACAAGGTCTCTACAGCCCTAGATCTTCTAGTAACTTTGCATACAAGTCAGGCTGTAGCTGACCAGCTCAAAGAATATGCTCAAATTTCACCACCTGGAGCCATGTTGATGGAGGAGTATATCATAACGAAGTTTGAAGTGTAAATAGGGTGGCCAAGAGGATTTCTACTGAGATACGTGTTTCTACAGCGAGATCCCTCTAGCAGCTGATAGGCCTGGCTATATTTATGGCCCTGGCCACATACAGAACAAGTAGAATTGGGAGCCATTTGAGGAAGTTTTCTGAGAACAAATTATTTGTCCTGTATTTGAATTTGGTCTCTCTCTAACACTGATAAATGAGAAACTGTCTCCTTGCTACACCATAAGCATGAAATGATGCCACCTATTAGCTGGCATAGATGTACAAGAGAGGACTAATTTTCCTGAAACTGAGGTGTCTGAGTTATCTAAGAAGCCAGAGCTGCACAGCCCAGAGAGCAGGAGTCTGAGGGCTGGGTACTGGAGGGACAGACCAGAGGTTGCAGCCAGGCACTGATGGGACCCATGCTCGTGTATGTACCTCAGGAGGTGGTGAGATCTGACCAGGCAGCAAGTGAGAGCAAGATCAGACCATTTCTGTTGCTCACCCTTATGTCAGTGGTGTTCAAGTGTAAAGTGCTACCAGTAAAGGCACTGCTATTTATTAATCCATGGGCTGATATGTGTGGTAGCACACACACAGGTCCTGCAGACAATCAGATTCAGTCAGACCTGCAGAATTTACACAAACATTGCTCTCTGCATCTCCATGATCAGGCCAATGAGTCAGAAGTGATGCCAAACTAGTTAGCAATCCACAGCTACTACAATCCAGAGAGAGAAGCAGGGAATTTAGATAGTATGTGGAAAGCATTTAAGTACAGTGAAAGAGCCATAAAGATAAAATTGGGGGGTTCATTAGTAATGTGTTTCCTTCAACAGATGAATACACTTAAATCCAAAACCGTAACAGTGCAAATAAAATCTTGTGACAAAACACTTCTATTGGATTAATACACAATGTAGTAAATATATATGTTACCATGTTCATTTTTCATATATAGATAAAATATAGAAGTGCATTATGTAGAAATATAAGCTGGAAAATCAAATTTTCCTGTGAAAATAGTCTGATTAATTGCCATCATAGCTTTCATATTTTCAATGTTTTAGTAGGATCACATGTCAAGATTTTCTACAATTATTCTTAATGTTTTCAAGTGTAGAAATTATTTTAGACTAGGCTCACTAGTGATAAACCCTAAAACAAGCATATCAAATATTTTGCTTTGTTACTAAGATAGGTAATATTAGCCTCATTTAATAGATTAATTTGGAAATGAAATTTATTGCTATTGGTTGTTTCTGTCAAGCATGATTAATTCTCTCTCACATAGAATTAGTTATTCCTGTATCTGTAGAGGTGTCACATGCAGAATGCACTCAGCTCATTTTAATTCATCAATCTCTATAGTTCAAGAAGTCTCTCAAATTAAGATAGCAGAATATTTTAGGAGACAAAATCCATCCGTGTTAAAATGTATTTGGAAGTAATATATTTTAGCATTACAATATTCCTCCTAAATTACAAAAGAGCCATTACTGATTGCGGCACCTGGATTATGAGGTAAAATGGCAAATCCACATGAAGTATATATGGCCCAATTTCAAAGTATATGTGCAAATTTTTATCTTACTTATAGTAAAAGATGTTTCTTATTTCCCAATAATGGAATGCAACAAAAAGTAATAGTTTTAAAGCACAGAACATTAATAGGTATTGATATTAAATAAAATGTCAGAAAAATAAAATATGTTTTCTTTATAACCAGACGCTTGAAATCTTAACAACTTCATCAAACATTCCTTAGTTACTGGGCAATGCCTGCCAAAACTCTTCAAGTACACTTTTTTCATCACTAGCATCAGCTAGTTTATATCAAGACTCTTTTGTATAAAATTTATTTTGCTTGCTAGGTTGCTTGCTTACTTGCTTCTAAGAGCATATTTAATAGCGTGCTTCATGTTTTGGAGTGACAGATGTCATAAGACCAGGCTTGTTCAGTAAATGAAGAAAAATTTTGCACTTCTGTTTCCTTCAACTTCACTCCTTTGTACTTTGAGAGGGGAAATGACAAGCTTAGAGTAATTTGAGGATTTGGGAGATATATCTAGTAATACCATAAACCTGTAAAATATGAGTATTTGACTGAATACAGATGCTAGCTGTTTCACAGCTCAGTTTTTAATGACATAATGTTAGGTGCTAAATTTCCAAAGCAATGCAAGGGGATTTATTGGTATTATTACTGGATTTGAAGGCAAGTCAAAGACTTAATCCCTATGTACTCCTCTGTTTAAAAAAAAAAAAAAAAACAAAAAAAACCCCAAAAACTATAGATTTGTGAACAAAGAATAGGATTTTTATGTAACAAATTTTAACCTTGAAAGAAAATAGAACAATCCTGTCATCTTACGCTTGTGTTGTTTTAACAGTATATCTTGTTTCATCTGTTCACCATAATATGAGCTGAACAGAGCTGGCAGGCCTTTAAGAACATTAGTCTTGGAGTGAAAGAGCTCTAAATTCCCACATGTAAGAAATTGGACAAGGACAACAGGAGACCAGCACGGCTGAATAAGAACCTCTCAGTCAAGCTAAGGTGTAAGAATGAAATGCACAGGGGTGTGTGCTCTGGGAAGAATATAGGGACATTTCCCAGGTAGGTAGGGATGGGATCAGGAAAGTTAAAGCCTAACTTGACAGGGGATGCAAATAATAAGGGCTTCTAAAGGTACATTTTTCAGAAATGGAAATTAAAGAAAATATGCTCCCCCCAGTAAATAAGACAGGACAACAAGTGACAACCAACATGGGAAAGGCTGAGGCATTCGACATTTTTTTTGCCTCAATTTTCAATGTTAGTTTCTTTCCCCATACCTCTAAAGTTCCTGAACCTCAAGGCAAGGATAGAGGAAATGACATCTCTCCCACCATAAGTGAAGATCATGTTGGAGACCACATGAGGAATCTGAACATATACAAGTCCACGGGACCTGAGGAGATGCGTCCCAGGGTCCTGAGGGAATTGGCTGATGCAGTTGCTAGTTCACTGTCCATCATATTTGAAAAATTGTGGCAGTAAGGCAAAGTCACCAGTATCTGGAAAAAAAGGAAACATCATACCCAATGTCAAAAAGGGTAAAAAGGAAGCCCCTCGGAACTATCGACTAGCCAACTTCCCCTCTGTACCCAGCAAGATTATAGTACAGATCTTGCTGGAAGATATGTCAAAACATGTAAGATGAGGAGGTGGTTAGGGACAGGTGCCATGGCTTCACAAAGGGCAGTTTGTGCTTGAATCATCTAGTGGCCTTCTCTGATGGAGTGACTGTATCAGTGAACAAGAAAGTACAGGTATCATCTATCTGGACTTCTGTGAAGCGTCCAAGGCCAGATTAAGTGGAGTTTTGAGGAACCTGGCCTTGCTGAAGGTGTACCTGTCTATGGCAAGGAGATCTTTATGGTCCTTTCCAAACCAAATTATTTTAATAATAACAGTAATAATCATAATAATAACAATAATAATAGTAGTACTTATGAACTCTAAAATATTAATGGCATTTTTTCTTCAGTCATTGGGGGAAAAAAAACCCACAAAAAATGTGTCAATAGATATTTGGAAATGGAAGCACTTTTGTTTTGCTCTCTTTTTTGGCACCATATTTTCAATCACTGTAAGAAAGTGGGTTCCCCTCTGTTAAAGAAATTTCTTTGCCCCAGGCTTCCCAAAGCAGACTCTCAGACATCTGATTCCATAAAAAAAGAAAATTAATAATTGAGCGGTACAGCAATAAGAACAGCTTGAACTGGGTGCCTCCAGAGAGGGACTGAAAACAAAGAAATTCGTCGACCTTTATACCCTCACAGTCTGTACTACCCATCCTCACAGGCTCTTCATGCACCTTACATGTGATTCTTGATTCGGTGGTGAGTTTTGGTCTATGGTCTTCTTTGTTCCTTAGTGAATTGTTTCTCTGTCTCCTGGCAGATCATTATCTGTTTCTTATCTGGACAGGTTGAGCTTCTGATCACAATCATGGCTTCCTTATCTCCCCATTTACATTACCTTCAGGACCTCCTTTTATATAACAGCTCAAGATAAGTTAGTTGGAGCTGGGAGCTTCCTGCCTAAGACTTCATCAACTTTACCATATTGTGCCAAACTTACTCAGACAATAGAATACAGTTAAAAGAATTAAGTTAGCTAAAATGAATTTATAACATCTCTGTGTACACTCTTCCTGTGGGAGATAAGGGATGCTCTGGTTTTAACTGCACCTCTGCTGGCATCATCACCTTGATGATGGATGTATTGCTGAGAAATCACCTGTACTTGCACACTTGAGGTGTGATTCCTGCAGTATCACCCTGAGTGCTGCACCCTGCAATGCCACCCCGCTCACCAGAGAACAGCTTCTCAAACTGCCCCATGTCTGGTCTGTCCTGCATGGGGAGGGTTGGGGCACTGCAGGTGATTCCCAGTGTTGTCAAGACAGGCTTGACTGCTGCTATCTCCTTTTCAGTGTCTCTGAACTCTGATTTCTCTTCAAGTTTCCTCCTTCTTTGTTTGAAAAGTCACTTGGTAATTCACTGCTTACTGTTTAAACCAGTGGATTGGTCATCTCTCTTTTTCATATGTAAAAGCCTGTCTTTGGCAGACACCCTCTTGAGACTTTTGGTTGTCTCATTTACAGCCCATTTTTTAAGCTTAATTTCTACCTTAACAGCTTTGCCAATTATGGGCTGTGTGAGCTTCCCTAGAAATCCTGTCCTATACTGCAGTAATACCAATAAGATTGTATCAAAAAATATTGTTCAGCCTTGTTAAAATGTCATTTAACATTTTGGGAAGTCTTTCCCATAAGATCACCACAGTACGGATAGGCTTAATACGAAGTAATATTTTTTAGTAGCAATATTTCAGTAATGCTTCAATAAGAAGTATGTTTGAGAAATTATTTAAACCTAGAATATAATCAAAGGTTTTAATTCACTAATTTTCACTGGAGGTTGAATACACACAGAAAAATATAAAAAACACCTTTAATCAAGAAAATAACATCTGAAGAAGTTATACTTCATACAGACAATTCTTGATACTCGAAAAAGTAAATTTAAAATGTTTCTTGTTTCACTTCTTCATAAATCCCAGACGATTCAGCAGCTTTTTGTCTGTTCTAGAAATCTCCTCCATTGATCACGAGTTCTTATGGTAAGAAGGATAGCTTAATCTTTTGGGTAACTCTGAGAACATTCATAGATTTATTTCTGAGTTACAGGACTAATTCTGAAACATATATTTAAACCACTGAAAAAGTGAAAACGTGTTGGTTACCTACCAGTGACTGGGAAGGGATGTGATCATGCTTTACTGTAGTCTTTGCCAGGATAAAGTTAATATCTTCTTAAAATGTTTGAGTGATGAACCTATAATAAGAGGGAAAGTATTGCCATTTCTTATCCCACAATTCTGTTCCAGGAAAGAAAAGCACCCGGAAATCATGTATATTTCAATACAATACAATACATTTAATTATAGTTTAATGATATATTTTTCTTAAATGGTGTTTCCTACTAAGGTAGTTCCCCCAATTTACTCTTTCTTCAGCAAAAGCTAATGTACAAAAGCTGTAGGGCTTTAGCCAGCATTACTAAATGAAAAATCACCTGCATTAACCTCCAAAATATTTTCTGGCTCTCTGCAGAATGTACCCATGTAACAGACGTCATAACTTTCAGTCCAAATTAATACATCTCCTCATTCAAGTCTCTTTTACTCACCCCTTTTGCATAAGTGGTCACTATCAAAACTATTTTACACAATGTAAGCATCTTTTCCGATAAGTATGGCTATCAGAACATGACTCATGTATTTGAAAGTTAGTAGAAAATCTTTTTTCTTTCACACTAAGTTTAGAAGTTAGTGACTTCTACTGACTTTTATTAGAAATTATAAGGCTCATACCATCTAATTTTAATCATAAAGTTCTAATACACTGACACCTCTGCTTCTAATTCATTTTCACTCTATTAGCTATATAGGGAATTAAGAACTAATTTCCAAGTCTCAATCACATCTCAGTTACATGTTTAAAGTACCCAAAGCAGATAGTGTGAATAACCCCTTATCTGTTTCTGCTGCCACTCAGAACATGAGCTATCACAGGCTGACATTTGCCACTCTCTTCTCTGCATTAACAACAACACTGTTTCTCAGAGACAGGGAGGAATTACTAACCTTGTCTTTTAGTTGGTGATATCAGAACAGACGTCTTGAAGTCTGGGATCCTGTGGGGTAATACTGCATGACTGTATTGGGTTTCTGTGGTTTAGGTAGAGAAGGGCTATGGAAACAGCTTCTGTGAGATGTCTAACAGAGCTAGCTCCAAGATGGACCTGCCACAGGCCAAGGCTGAGCCCATCAGCATTGGTGGTAGCACCTCTGGGATAAAGTATTTAAGGGCATGGAAAAAACTGTGCAGTTGCAGTCAGAGAGAGGAGTGAAAATATATGAGAGAAACAGCCTTGCAGGCACCAAGGTCAGTGAAGAAGGAGGAGGAAGAGGTGCTCCTGCAGCCCATGGTGAAGATCACGGTGAGGATGGTTGTTTCCCTGCAGCCCATGGTGGTCCATGGTGGAGCAGAGATACATTTGCAGCCCACAGCAGACTCCAGACTGGAGAGACTCTTTGCCTGATGGAGGC
The DNA here is from genome assembly GCA_013397115.1 of Edolisoma coerulescens. Classification (NCBI taxonomy): domain Eukaryota; kingdom Metazoa; phylum Chordata; class Aves; order Passeriformes; family Campephagidae; genus Edolisoma; species Edolisoma coerulescens. The sequence goes on from VWZW01001754.1 coordinate 2,757,261, forward strand.
TGCAACCTTGTGGGAAACCTCAGCTGAAATGGGCTCCTGGCAGAAACCCGTAGCCCCACCGAGAGGAACCTACATTGGATCAGATTTTCAGACAAGACTTGTGACCCTGTGGGCAACTCTCACTCAAGCACTGTTCCTGTAGGGCTGCACCCCACAGAAGGTATCCATGCTGGAACAGTTTGTGAAGTGTAGCCAACAGGAAGAAGAAGTTAATGGATGACACTCAACTGTGGCAGCTCAGGCGGCTGGAGCCACTCCGGCCACTCAGACCAACCCCAAGCTGTGGTCGAGAGCCCAAACCTGAGATTTCACTTTGTGTTTAGGGTGAAAACCCACAATCCCCCAGTTCAATTATCGGCATAGTTTGATGTTATTGGTTTGTGTTTCACCCTCCCGGTTTTATGCAAATTTTTATGAATATTCATTTCCCCTCATTAATATTCA
>VWZW01001754.1:2758944-2785143 GCA_013397115.1 Edolisoma coerulescens
GGTGATATCAGAACAGACGTCTTGAAGTCTGGGATCCTGTGGGGTAATACTGCATGACTGTATTGGGTTTCTGTGGTTTAGGTAGAGAAGGGCTATGGAAACAGCTTCTGTGAGATGTCTAACAGAGCTAGCTCCAAGATGGACCTGCCACAGGCCAAGGCTGAGCCCATCAGCATTGGTGGTAGCACCTCTGGGATAAAGTATTTAAGGGCATGGAAAAAACTGTGCAGTTGCAGTCAGAGAGAGGAGTGAAAATATATGAGAGAAACAGCCTTGCAGGCACCAAGGTCAGTGAAGAAGGAGGAGGAAGAGGTGCTCCTGCAGCCCATGGTGAAGATCACGGTGAGGATGGTTGTTTCCCTGCAGCCCATGGTGGTCCATGGTGGAGCAGAGATACATTTGCAGCCCACAGCAGACTCCAGACTGGAGAGACTCTTTGCCTGATGGAGGCTGCAACCTTGTGGGAAACCTCAGCTGAAATGGGCTCCTGGCAGAAACCCGTAGCCCCACCGAGAGGAACCTACATTGGATCAGATTTTCAGACAAGACTTGTGACCCTGTGGGCAACTCTCACTCAAGCACTGTTCCTGTAGGGCTGCACCCCACAGAAGGTATCCATGCTGGAACAGTTTGTGAAGTGTAGCCAACAGGAAGAAGAAGTTAATGGATGACACTCAACTGTGGCAGCTCAGGCGGCTGGAGCCACTCCGGCCACTCAGACCAACCCCAAGCTGTGGTCGAGAGCCCAAACCTGAGATTTCACTTTGTGTTTAGGGTGAAAACCCACAATCCCCCAGTTCAATTATCGGCATAGTTTGATGTTATTGGTTTGTGTTTCACCCTCCCGGTTTTATGCAAATTTTTATGAATATTCATTTCCCCTCATTAATATTCATCGTTTCTAGAAACTTCTGTTACACTCGACACCCCATTGGTTCTCCCTCCGAGTCCCTCCCATGTGTTATCCCCATTGGCCCAAGTTCTGTAAACCCTGCCTTTCATCCCCCATCCTATTGGTTGTATCCCCTAACCCCGCCTTCCCTGGTCCCCATATAAAACCCACTGCAAAGCCTATCAGACCCGGCTCTTTGTCTCTACGCCTTCTGTGGGATAAATCTGCTTGTGGACCATCAAACGAGGAGTCCCCTCTCAGCTTCTTTGTTTCTGCTGGTACGCCTTTCTAACTGCTTTGGAGAAAGCCTCTTTTGGGTAAGGAGCTCGGTCTCTGCTTGTTTTTGTGAGTGTCCTGGGAGAGAGAGATAGCCGCAGCTAACCTCCGGGCTTTTGCGTGGAGCTGCGTGCTGCTTTACTCTACTGTGTGAGGGACCCCACACCAGAGCAGGAAAAGGAGCGAGGAGACCTCCACCTGTGGAGGAAGGAGTGGTAGAGATGTGTTATGAACTGCTCACAACTCCCATTCCTCATCTCTCTGCATCACTGGAGGGGAGGGGGTAGACAAACTAAGTCTATTAATGTCACACTAAGGGAGTGACGTTAAGCTTGGGGAAAAGGGCGGGATGAGTGGAGGTATTTTTCATATTTTTTTTTATTCCTCATTCTCCTACTCTGATTTAATTGGTAAGAAATTTAAGTGATTTTCCCAAGTCAGCTCCATTTTGCCCATGATGGTAACTGGTAAGCGATCTCTCCCTGTCGTTACCTTGAACCTTGAGCCTTTTGTTATATTTTTTCTCCCTCTATGCAGCTGAGGAGGTGAGAGAGAGAGAGAGACTTTAGTGGAACCCTGGTGTCCAGCCAAGGTGAACCCCCCACAATGTGATATAATGCTGGTACTGTGGGATAGATAATGTTATCAGATAACTAACAGAAATTAGTTATGGATTCTTCTTTTAAAGGACTAATCCCAAATAGAGGATAATCCTTTTATTTGAAGGGAAATATCCTTTCTCCCATTTTGCCCTCCATCTGAGTGCCACTGAACAAGCTTTTACAAGTTGTTATACATGCTGTCAATCCCAGTAACTGGACTCTGGTCATTGCCACCTCCCAGGCAAGCAAACAAACAGTGTTCTTTCCTGCTTATATTTGCTCTGTTAGTACATTGACAGAAGAGGGGAACGTTTTAGGGAAATGTAATTTAGTCATGTATATTTTAGGTGGAAGTGGAACAAACCCTAGCATGGTTTTGGATTGGAACAAGTAACACTCTGCCTGACAATTTCTGGGCACAGCTCAGGAGCTGTTATGTGCCAGGATCATCTTCCGTATTCAGTTTGGATGTTGCCAAATTGTTTCTGAGGTGAAGATGGTTTAATAGAACAGGTATGGGCTATTGGCCTGAGTGCCAGAAAAAATTCTGGGCATGTTTAACTTACTAACAGATGAAGTGCTAATTTAGATGGATTAAATCACCCTTTGGAGATCTTCAACAGTATATGTCTCTCTCATAACATCATTATAAATGTATGTGTGGAACAGAGCTGAAGAATATGGTATCCTATGATTCCACAAATATCATAAAACCAAGTAGAGAGCTGTATAGCAAAAAGCAGAAAGATTGTATACAGAAAAGGGGGAGAAAATTTTGGCAGAAGGTGAAAGATGCAGAAGCCAGAAAGGGTAGAAAGGTTAGTATATGTTACCTATAACTGAAAAATTTAGTTCAGGACTAGCCTGTATCTATAAAATAAACTTAGTAATCAGAAATTGAAAACTGCAGAAACAATTGGAGCTTAAACCTGTATTATATTTACCCAGAGTTTAATCCCATGCCTCACTCAGGCATTCCAGGATGAAGAATCCTGAGATAAGTAGCACTCTGAATCTTTAGGACTGGAAAGAAGCCTCTAAGATCATTGAGACAGACCTTTAACCTAGCACTACCGTGTTCACCACTAAGTTGTGTCACCAAGTTCCACACCCACAAATTTTTTGAGCATTTCCCAGGATGGTGATTCTACCCACTAGCCTTGGCCCATCAATCCAGGCTGTTCAGGTCCCTCTGCAGAGCCTTCCTTCTACCCATGAGATCAACACTCCTGCCCAACTTGGTGTTGTCTGCGAATTTACTGAGAGTGCACTTGATCCCCTCTTCACATCATCAATAAAGACATTGAACAGGACTGGCCCTGATACTGAGCCCTGGGGAACACCACTGGGCTCTGGCCACCAACATGATTTATATCCACTCACCATCACTCTGGGCCCAGCCATCCAGCCAGTTTTTTACCCATTGAAGAGCACATCTGTCTACACCATGGTAAACCAGTTTCTGCAGGAGAATGCTGTTGAAGCAGTATCAAATATTTTACTAAAGTCTAGCTATACACTAAACTCTTAAACATTAGTAAATTTAAGTGATATTTATAGAGAACTAGCGTAACAGAAATGCTTGAAAATAGAGATTTGTTTATATTTTCTAGTATATTTTCAGATGATAAGTAACAGTATAAAGCACTTTGTAGGATCTAGACTAGGTCACAGAAATTTCATCAGGCAGTAATTTTCTGTATTTTTCATTGTAGTGAATGAAGGTTCTATATGTAAGTCATTTTAGGTCCAATGGTCTTTCAATATCTTCACAAATGTCTCAGATGAAAGGAGTCAAAGGTACACTCTGTAAGTTTGCCAATAGCTGCTTGGGGACAAGCTGAGCATCAGTCAGCAGGTGGTGAATACCTCTGTTGTGCATCACTTGTTCTTCTTGTGTTTTACTCTACTCTCATTCTTTTTCATTACTATTTTTATTATTACTGTTGTTATCATCATTAGTGTTATTGTTCGTTTGTTTGTTTCAATTATTAAACTGTTCTTATCTCAGCCCAAGAGTTTTAGCTTTTTTTTGATCTCCTCCTCCACCTGGGAGGGGGTGGTATGTGAGCAAGTGGCTGAGTGGTACTTAGTTGCCCACTGGGGTTAAACCACAAAACACATATCCTTGTAATCCTTTGGATAATTATTTTTTGTGCCTTAGCTAAATAAAAAGAAGAAGACAAAATATTCTCAGCTGTTCTGGACTGGAACAGTTATGACCAAAAAGGGAAATGAAGAATGATATCAAGCTTCTGAAGTTTAATTTTATCTCTTACAAAATTCCATCTAACACATCTTTCCCCAGACAACAGTAAGTTTGCAGGAACAAGTTAAGAGATTGCTTTCTTCTTAGAGGAGAAACATTCTTACGAGAAATGCTGTGCATATGAAATTTAATGTGAAGTCTTATCTCAGTTGGCATCCTTAAACAGAAAAATGAAAGTTGTTTAAAGATGATGGTGGACTCTGTCTTCAAAAAATAAAAGAGATGATCTGCCCAGAGCAGCAGTGAAGCTTAGTAGAAGAGGTTTTTGATAACACTGTCAGAAGAGGTGGATGTCAGCGGTCTTGTAAGTTTGGTAGCTTGGAAGTGTGATGGCTTTTAGATCAATCAATTATAAGTAGACTTGAACAGAAAATGGTTTTCCATGAAGAGAGAACTTTTGCAATTTGAAAAAATATGTATTTTTAATGAAAAAAATAGGTAGTCTCAAAGTATTTAAACTCATGCTCAAGTCATGGCTCTGAATTAGGTAAACTGTGGATCTAAAGGTGGGTTTACCATATCAGAGGTAGCATAGCTGTGTACTACTGGTTATTCCTGTTTCTCTATTGGTTTTAAACAGCAGCAATGGCATAGTTTAGTAATACTTTACCTGAAAAAAGCTTAACTGCAGCTGATATGTTTGTGAAAAGCATCCGTGATTTAATTAGAATTTAAGAAACAATCCAGCCATAAAAACCCCAAACCCAGAAAAACACATCTTTTCCTTCCCTAAAAATATCCTTTGAAATAAGTCCTTCGCCTGAGTAATAAATGTTAAAATTTACACCAATTAACCACATTTTGGAGAAATCTACAGTATAGTCATATTTGAACTGGTATTTGTCAATACGGTCATGCATTGTCTATATATTGCCTCCATATTTTATTTTTGTTCCTAAATAACAAATTACACGAAGGTAACAAAAAGGCGTTAAATATTTAGTCTTTTGGTTTATTTATATCTGTACCTACTCCTCAATAAGCAAGTTTCTTTGGGGCAATTTTTTGATACAGATGCTGTAGAAATTGATGAAAAACAGTATCTAGATTGTGGGTTAGGACTATACTATCTAATGTTTGAACTTTGACATTTGTACTAAACTGATTTGCATACAACTTGCTTAATTTACTCTTTGTCTGATGATAAGATTTTGTCCTAAGGAATATGAAATTAGGCCAGTGCCACTTATCAAATATCTAATAAAATATGAATATTCTAATTGCATTTATGAGTGGATGAAGTGATTATTCACAGTAGGATGGCAATTATAATCAAACACTGTTTTTTACTACACAAGGGAAAGGTCTTCATAATGTTAAGTATCAATTCAAATAGAAATAATGCTATATCAAATATATTATACTTCATGGACACTTGATTCTTCACCTTTAGAAGATAATAGAAAATTCAATTATACCTGGAGAACATGTAGAATATATTAGCTTTGAATTTTTTCAACAGTCAAGAGGAAAAATTCCTTAGGTAAAGATGGGATTTCACTCATTTAAATGAAAAGCAAAAAAAAAAAAAAGTTATTTCTCAAATGGGGAAAAAAAAAAGAACTACTAAAGATTCCTGTCCCTGATTAAAGAGTCCTTGCATTTGCAGGTTTGAAATAGATAACTAACCTTTAAAAAGTATCTAAACTAATCCCTTTTTGAGGGCGTGTAAGAAACTTCTAAAGTTTTGGTGATACAGCAGGGCTTCTTTAAGGACAAGCAGCTGTCAGTAAACTCCCGTGGCCAGGGAGTTTTTTGTGCAACCCCCACATGGTGTTCTCATCTTAGGACGAACCACACGGACCATTAGAGGCAGCAGAAAGGGCTGGGGTATGTGTGTGCGCAAGACTGCACGCAAAGACCTGGCCATCATTTGTTGCTGTCACAAAGACTGAACACAAAATTTGTCAGAGTGACACTACATGGCAACCTTTCTTGGAAAGAGAGTGGTGGCCAAAGCGACCTCCTCAGGACCCTTCAGTTCTCTTGTACAACTGCCACTGCTGAGAACACCAGTGATAAAGCCACTAAGAAAAAGTACTTGGAAGGCTCATGTACAAACTGGTTTCTATATAACTAAGATGTTTAAAAGCATCACTTTTCATATCTTCAGCTGTACGTCCAAAAAAAGGACAGAATTCTCATCTGTCAGCAGTCTAGAGAAATACCATCTGACCTATATCCAACTCTCAGATAAAGAATGGGGCATTAATTTAATGTTTGTGTGTTGTGTTACATGCTATGTTTACTTTCTGTGAACCTTTTACAATTACCATTTCTCTAACTTTGGGAGAAAAACCCTGTTCTACCCCGGCATTACAGTAGAAATGGAAATATAGTGAAAACCACAAAATTCAATTTTTCCCGAGGAAAAAATAACCAGAAATTAGGGTACTGAGGAGACTTGTAGGTTCAGTAGTTTGTGCTGAGTCACTGCACCATCCCTTCTGCCTCCTTAAACTGCCTCAAGTGAACATTTCTCTGGGAGTTTCAATAACAGATTTTTATGTCCCTTGGGTACAATAAGGCCTCAAATAACACACCAGGCCATGAAGGAGCATCAGTGAATCCTCGGTCATGGAAAAACTAGAAAATGCGCTGAACGCCCAATGTGTTATGCCTCCAGATCTTTCAGAAGGCTACAGTACATACAGGCTACAGATTAAAATAACTGTTGATAGACAATTGTTTCATCACTAGGGTCTTTCTGTCATGAACTGTGTTAAATTACTTTTGTCTTAATGGTTTGAAGAATTCTCTATAATGCTTATTTAACTGGAGAGTTTCCGATTACTCTTTGAAAATAGCTTTATCTTCCTTCTATAAAAATATAATGATAGATCTACTGATCTTGCAAGGCCATATCCACCCTAAAAATTCCAATATATTTGATTTTAAGAATGCAACATAAGGAAAAGATCACATTTAGATAAGAACATACTCATTTTCAGTTTTTCTCCTTGGCAAAGACAAATCACACTAGAAAAATTCCCTTGTATTTCCATTCAGGGTGCCCCAGTTCCACCTTCACAAAGAATGCCTTCTGGGAAGCAACTCTTCCATGTGCACACATATTTTGCAGTCAGAAAAGTCGGAATGGAAGAGGAAATTGTAAAAAGTGAAAATTTTCTGCAAATATTGGGAAATTAGTATAAAATACTAAGTATACAGAGCATAGTGTGAAAAAAACTATGTTAGAGCCCACAAGGCAGAGGAAATCCAAGAAGTCATGAAGAATCAGAGACATGGTATAATTCATGTTAAATAAAATGAATGCACAAGGAGCAAACTACAAAAAAGAGACCTAACCTATTTAATTCTTTCTTTTTTAGCTGTTATTCACTGAGATAAGAATTGTCGTGACACAGGCCCCTTCCTTTTTAATCGAAAAACACTTAGTGGAGGTATCTAGGTGAAAGCAAAAGAAAGTGACATAACTTTCTCATAGTGAAGGGCAGATACTATTTTTATAATTAAATACAATTTAATCATAAGGATAAAAAAAGAATTAGAACTCAATTATTAAGTTTGTTTTATTATGGCCCTTTCATCATTTAACATATCTCCTCCTTTTTTGCAGTCAGTAGTAAATACTTTCACACTGAAAGCTGAGCAAATATTTAAGCCTTTTCTGTTTTATTCCATGATCACACAGTAACTTCGATGAGCATGTCCTAAAATTCAGGATGGAACTCTGCTTTTATGCAATGTTCACTCCAACTAAGAAGACTTACTGTTCTCTCCATCTACCTATTTTTTCATTTGTTTACATGACAGGTGAATGATATTCAGGTCTTTAATCCAGCCTAGATCATCAGATAAATTGTTCTTCATCACATACCCACCTGTTTATTTTCATGGACATTCAACATATTCTGTGAAAAGAAAGCCTTTCTGCAGTTCAGTGAACATTTTGGGCCAAAAGACTTCAGCAATTCTCATTAGTGAAAACGCAAATCAGTTGTCCTGCAGCACAGATACAGCACTTAAGAAGGTGAAGTTGTGGCCTTTTGAAGCATAAAATAAAATAGCAGAAGAGGTCTGACCTTTTTTCCTCTTTTCTTTCATTTTTAGTGATAGGCTTTTCTAATTTGTCACGTTTGTTAAATGTAACTATTTCTGCATCTGTTGCTATGTGCATTTTCCCAATAACTCCCAATGTGTTAGGACTCTGGATCTTTAGGAAGGCTACAGTACACAGAGGCTACAATTTAAAATAACTTTAGATAGACAATAACTTGATCAGTAGGCTCTTTCTGCTCTGAATTGTGTTAAATTACTGTTGTCTTATTGGCTCGAAGAATTCTCTGTAGTACTTCACTGAAGAGTTTCTGATTGCCTTTTTGTTAATAGCTTTAGCCTCCTTCCATAGTATGTGCAGGTGGCTGTCTTTTCCAGATGAATTTCCACAGTTCATGGCTTTTAAAATAAATTCAGTCACTTCTTTCACTCATATCTTTGTAGGATATTATTAACCTATTTTGAAGACTTTTGAAAAAGCAGTGACAAACTGTCAAAAATACAGAAATGTCTCTAGTAGATTCAAACCTGTGTAGAATTTCATTGAAACAAACAGGACAAATTATGTCTCTTTTAACCCTGGTGAATTACTAGCACAAAAAAAATTTGAATAAAAAGAAAACACTGCATATCCATACCAGTCCAGTTGTTTCTCCCAGGAGAAAACTAGCATTTGCTATACTGCTTCTACTCTGACATCTCATAAATGTTTCAGTTAGAGCATTTAAGGCTTGAACCGGTGCTTCACGTGGTTAAATTTTCTAGTTCAATTAACTCAATTTCTGTTATAAGAATTCATTTCACTTGACCCTAAGTATCTAACCTAGGACACAAAAATAAAATAAGTAAGAATTAAATAAGTTTTTTCCATTAAATGCCATCAAAGACACCTGCCTCTTTCCTTTGTCTGCTTTGGCAAGTTAAGCACTTTTTTAACAGATTAAAGATCTGTACTTAAATTATCCATTCATTAGTATTTCACCATATTTTTGGAGGAACTTAAAAAGATTTCCTAATCCATTTCTGTATTTCTATTCTCATGTAAAAGTGTCAGGTAAGTACGAAAAAACCCTCCATTCTGTGTGACTAGGTAAGTTCCCTTTTTACAGTTAAAGTTGAAAATGTGACATAGACAGAAGATATTAACATTTACCAGCTTCTGTAAACAAACTTGAAAACCGTCTGAGCCATATGCATCTCTCCAGAAGAATTTTCAGATCATATTCATAGTGAATGGATAAATAAGCAATGGGCCAAATCCCCAAATAAAACACTTATATCTCTGCAAATCATGTGAAAACTCTCATTGTCATTAACAGAATCAGGAATTCAATCTCAACTAAGAATACTGTTCATGGAAACTTTATGTGAATGATCTGTGCTACACTACAATGTTTTATTAGAAAAAGAGTCAGTGCCTTGTAATGTAAATTACAGTAATCTGCTGCAGCACAATAATTCATCTCTATAGTCTGACTAAACTTGCACTCTTCTGAAAAAACAAATATTACTTCATGGTGACGTTTTTACTCATTTTAAAGTTTAATATAGCATTTTGGAGTATTCAGGGATAGATTTACAATGTATAAGTAGCAATTTTTAATACTATAAATGTATATATAAAGCCTCAATTTTTTTCTTAAATTCTAAGAGATAAGTGTAAAAGGGGTTTGATCTGCCTACTTAATTAATCTTTGGGGTTTGATTGTGAAACATGAAACAGCTCACTTTTCATCCTTTCTCTTCACACATAAACAAATATATTGCTAAACAATCACGTCCGTATATATCAACAAAAGTAGTTAGTACAGATTAAATCATCTATGTAAACACATGCACGTGTAAGTAGGAAATTAACTAATAAATCATTACATAAAAGCTTATATTCATATTCTTACACAAAATAGTGTGTACACATGAGCTTTCTTCAGAAGATGCTATTGCTAATCTATGTCAAGAGAGAATAAAATCAATAGAACAAATGTGCTGTCACTGTTCTAAAGAGACATTCTAGAGGGCTGGAAAAAAATCCCACAGGAAAAAAAAGATTGTGATTTTCCTGACTTAAAACTCAACATAAGCTTACAGTTCTGAATTTTATCTAACAAGAATCTCGATGTAAAATTCACTTGCAGAAATTTATTTTGAGCATATCTTAACTATACAAAGGTAAGTATTTTTTGTGAATGCCATTACAAAATCTACAAGACAACAAAATTAAAAGAATGCTTGAAAATTATTAACTTCAATTTTCTTTATATTGAATATTTTCCACACAAAATAGGCTGTTTTCCAGAGAACTGCAGCCAGTTTGCATGAGTTTTATAAAGTCTGTATATATGGATCCTACACGCATCACAGATTCAATGACAACATAGTTCTTTTCTATAGTCTTTACTTTTCTTCTTTTTAGTGACATAGAAGAGGAAGAAAGGTAACTTTTAAAAGAACTATTTTAAAAACCTATTACCAAAAAAAAAAAAATCAATGGTTCCCTCCATAAAAGTCATGCAGGGAAACGGAAGACTGGAATACTTTGTGAGTGACTGTACATCAGATGGAAAAAATCAATAGTTTCTGTAAAGAAGGTATCCTCAGGGATAGAAGGCTTCAAGGTATGAATAGAACAGTAGCTTCAGTGCTTGGCATCTGCAGAAGTGATAATACGTTTTCTAATCCCTGCCCAAGAGTGGGTAAAAGAATACACTGTTGCAGAGTTCTGATGATCCAGGGTGAATATATTACACTGTCTTTCCTGCTGAGCTGCTTGAGCCCTACTTTACCTGTGGGATATGTTAGAAGACCAATCAAATAACTCAGAAAACCTCACATCTTAGCCAGCAATGTTGGAATGATGTTTAGCCTTCCTTCTGGGTCCTCTAATGTTTGTTGAAATCTCAAAGACTTACCTCAGGCAGCAGCTTGATAGCTACTAGCAAAGATTTCATTGATATGAAGGAAGAAAAAAAAATGCAGTTTTTGTAAATCTGTTTTGTGCATTAAGTTCACCTTGACGTACAAAAAATTACCAAACAAACATAGGATAGGACTTCCAGGTGACTGGGGATTAAGTGTTGCCACTGCCTGGTAATGTCCTGACTCCACATCTTCATTGTCCATTTATCTTTTCCTTGTTCCAGATTCCACAAAAGGAAAATAAGAACTGCAGTGTAATAGCATGCCCGAGCTGATAACATCACAGTCTGCTTACAGGGAACTAGGGTGGGATAACTTTAGACATATATTCGCTGTCATGTTTCTTCATCGTAATTGTCTCTCATGATGATGTCAGTCCAGCATCCATGCTGATATTGCATCCATGCTGGTTTTCTTCCAGACAAATCAAATCACAAAAAGATGACTTTGAGGACATATTTCGCACCAAAAATCATTGTCTAAAATCAGTAAAAAGTTCAACCTGGTGTAGGCTCTTTTGTCTCTGCAATATTACCCACTATTTCCTAGAAATACATTAAGAAATGTCATTGAGAAAAGAAACAAATGGACTTACATTACGAAAGTGCCCCAGGATATTAAGTATATGCTTTACCTCTGAAGTAAGAGTGCTGCGCAGAAAGAAGGGAAGGAAAAGCAGATGGCTGGAGAAAATGAAGAAGGGAAGAAAGGGTAATAGACAGTCTAATGAAGACAGAAAGAAAAAAGACATAAAAGAAAGACTGAAAGAAAGAGAGCAAGAAAGGTGGAAGGAAAGACAGGTGGAGAGAAAGACAGGGAGATGAGCAGAGAGGAAGCAGGAAGGCAGCAACGGAGGTAAGAAACGTGTTACATTATTTCAGACATTTTAAACTGAAGAAGTTATGCCTTAGGGTCCCAGGAACGCCATGAGGCTGAGAGGACTCAGGACCAAACGTTCAATAGTTCGATCATCTGACTTCAGAGATTATCTGAGAAATATATCTGGACACCATTCCGATCTACCAGACTGTGAGGTGAGTGTGTGCCCCTTGGGCTCACTTTATTTATCAGTACAGATGTAACTATAGTGAATATTGCATAGGAGTACTTATTTATATCCAAAACCATTTGAAGAGATTATTTCAACAAATAAAGAAAGGTTTCCCTTAGAGGTGTATAGATTGCCACCCTTTATCCATAAAAGTAGTGCAGACAGAAATTACAGTCTTTGAGGGGATTAAGTTATCTGCCCTTCAGATGCACATATCCCAGCTTGGTGAGACAATCTTCTGTCATCAAGTTTAAAGTAAGCTGTGCTTCTGTTGAGTCTGTTAGATATACACAGGCAATATCTGTTCAGCCTGATTCTTTTGTCATGAAAAGCACTGAAGAAGATCCTTACATCTCTGAGAGGCTCCCTGCAGATCTGAGAATCCCAAGCAGCTGCAGGTGTCAAGCAGCATGGCTAAGAGCTGCAGAGCATTTTAAGTTTCAGCTTGGTTTTTTTTTTTCCTTCCATGACTGCAAGTCAATTCATGCTATCCATTTCACTATGGTGCTTAGGAAAAAAACTCACACATGTGACACACTCCATGTTAGTATATCCTTGAAGTTAGATATAATCTAAACACATAATAAGAAAATCCAGGAAGATCTCACGGTTGCATTGCATCACGAAGTTTGAATGACTCAGATTTGTCATGTATTTGACACTCTCCTTTTTGATTTCATTTGTATAAACTTACTGCTACAACCTAATAGTTTCATGTGATTTAGCATACGCAAAAACTTCCAGTCTTTATCTAGAGTTCTTGTCGTGTCAAAAAATGTACACAAAAGTTCCAGATAAGCAAATATTGATGTATACCTTCCAGTCATTCTGAGGGCTGTCTTGGGTGTTTTTTATGTGCTGTGCTATTTTTGCAGGTGTTATCTATAATAGTCAGGCTGATCTAAAATTATAGGCATTATAATTTTCACATTTATCAGTTTGAGGTACGGTTTTTCGGTTGGAGAGGAAATCTGATCATGTTTAAGCACTAAGTTTTCTGTCATGTCTTTCTAAGGTACCTATTTCTCTGTTTTCAAAATGCATTTGGCAGTGTAGCTAGCACTGTAATTGATTAAGTAACTGCGAGGCATGCTGAATGTTTATCATTCTTTGAGAAGCCTTCAGAAGTTTTCCTGCTCTACATCTCCTGCTGTGCTGAATAATAATTTTACTTTGCAAAATGGAAGTGATAATGATGAATCTTGTTGAAATTCCCAATGGCTGTTTATTTAAGCAAACAGAAGTGAAAAAACCCTTTGGTTATTTAAAATTTTAATACAGTATTGCCAGAAGAAATAGTGACATAATTAAAAGACTGAATAATGTCTGACCTTGCAATGTAGAAGTTTGCTAAAATTCACACAATATATTTAAAAAACTAAATATAATTTCATAATATACGATTGTGGGATTTTTTTCTGAGTTTTCTTAAGACAATTCAGAAATTCAGTTTTGCTTTTTGTAATCATGAGTATTAATGCCAGAAATGTAAATATCTTCAGACATAAATTATGAAATCTGCCAATTAGTGTCAGGATACTTTGATACCCTACTTCTGTATGGTGAAACTTAAGAGATTGGAAAAGTACAGGAAAATACAGCATTGTAAAATCAGTCTAAATAATTTAATTGAAACGATATAATGTTGCAGTGCACTTGGCTAAAGCCACGTTGGAGGCAAAGTGGTGGATAGGCACTGGAGACACTGCAGTCTAATCCCTACATTTTAGTTAGGGCGATTTCCCAGGTTCCCAATGACTTCTACTTCACATGTTTTCAGTTTATTGGTTGAGGTAGCTTCCACCCAGTTTTTTGTATGACCGTATGTTTATGCATATCCTCTTGTTAAATATGTATGTTTCCAGATAGTTCTTTCTTCTTTGATGCCCCATTGGTTGTTTCCTGTGTTCCCCTCCCCTAAATTGTCCCCACTGGTCATTCCCCTGTTGGCTCCTCCCATGTTCTCTTTCCCCATTGGTTGTTCCCCTTCTCTCCGCCCCTTTTTGCCCCCATATAAAACCCTGGGTACCCGTATTGTCCCCTGTCTTTTGCCCCTGGGCTCTCCACCAGAATAAACATGCTGCAACCCATACAAATGACCTTTCTCTCCTTCTTTGCCTCTGCTGGCGCTTGAGCACCACCTTGGTTTAGGGCTTGCTCCTTGAGGAGGAGACAGCCATTCCGTGTGCTGCAGCAGCAGCCAGTGACGTCTGCAGCTGGACACTGTGGGTCTTGGGTAGCCCTGATAGCATCAATTAAACATTTCATAGTGTTTAAAGAAAATAGCATTTCTTTATTTTTTACTGCTTAAATGTTTCATAAAAGAAATTTGAAATATTCTGTGGGTTTCCATACTATCAGATAATGTGTATCTGGAGTCTTCTCTTGGGCTCTCATTTCCCAGTCAGTTGCAGTGTATGCTTATTTACTCCTATGCTGTCCTTTTTAAGAATCACATTACCTTTAAGACACAACACAACTGCAGTTCTCAGAAAAGTGCATTCCCCAGGCAGCCTCCATTTAAACAAAATGGAAAAATTAGCCCCAAATTATCCCCTTTACCTTGAAGATTAGAAAACTACATGCCCTTAAAAACCACTACGTGGTCTCTATCATAATTTTAGGATATGTAATGTACATTTATCATTATTTAGATAACTTCTGAGGTCTGCTTCGTAGTAGTATTTTTGTTAATGATCTTTTAAAGAATTCAAAAGAAAAATATCCATGATAAAATAGTCAATTTTTTATATAAAAGAAGAAATATATACTGGTTTGTTTTTTTTTTTTTTTTAATTCAAATCCAACTCCGTTTTCCAATTGTGAAGAGATTTTTAAGGAGGAAAATTAATTTGTGCTACTTATAAAAATTATTATTTCATTTGTACAGTGAGTCCTATGTAAGAGACACATGAAATAGAAGCTATGTGAACTCAAGCCAAATTTTTTTGCAAGAGAAGGATAATGACTCATTATAACTTCTAAAAGTACTTTCAGTGAAAAAAATATACCAGACTTTGTTTTATGTTTTCAGCATGAGAGCAGCTTTGGAGGACATTTTAATAGGAGAGACTTATGTTGCCCTTATTTTTGGGCCAGAAGGCAACTACTCTCTTGTGCCCCTCATAAATCTCTTGAGTGCAACCTAATATATCTATGTCAGTGGTGCATCTCAGCTTATAGAAATATGAAATGAAGTGTGTGTAAGATGCATGATTAAAATTGTATAGAAGAAATTTTTGAAGTATTCTGTAATTAATTTAGTCCTTCTGTGTTGTTGTGATTTTCCTAGATCTGCAGCTGACCTTGCCACATAGAATCAAAGAATTGTTCAGGTTAGAAAGACCTTTAAGGTCAAGTCCAACCATTGTCCAAGACCGCCACTAAACCATGTCCCTAAGTGCCACATCTACAAATCTTTTAAATACCTCCAGGGATGGTGATTCAACCACTTCCCGCCACGCTTTCTTAGGTCCGTAGCACTGCATCAGGTTGTTTGGACCGAAGTGCAGGATCTGGCACTTTTCAGCCTCATACCTTTGCCTCAGCCCATAGATCCAACCTGTCCAGATCTCTCCACAGAGCCTTCCTATCCTATGGATCAACATTCACACCAATCTTTGTGTTGGGGGTTTCGTTCTTCTCCCTGTCCCTGTCTTCTAGCTCAGAGGGCTGGGTATCCAGAGAACAACTGGTCTTGCTAGTAAAGACTGCAGCAAAGAAGGCATAAAGAAAGTACCTCCCTCAGCCTTTCCTCAGTCTTTGTCACTCACTAAATTAATTCTTACCAGTTTTATGCAGTATGCAAGTACATCCCTGTACTAGACAGTGCAGCAGTATGGCAGCCAATTATTTTTTTCCCTAAGAAACCAGCTTTATGAAAGCAACAAATGTTTAGTGTGACTATGCTGTACCATATTATAAAAATAAATCCCAAACAAATATCAGGACATACAGTATTTATAATAAGGGATTTTTGTTCCGCTCAATATAAACCAATTTTTTTTTAACCTGAAAATGCATGGCAACATTTTGTTTAGACTTCTATGGATTCCACAATTGTTGTCGCTGTTCAGGGTTAAGAGTTCTACTTTAATTGCTGTTTTCACAGAAGCCTTTTCAAGTCTGTTTTCATCTTTGCTACTCTTAATACTTTTTCATATCTTTTCATATCGTCTGGATTCTATTCAAGGGAGACGATCAGAACTGCATACAGTATATTATGTACCAACATTGACATATTCATATATATATATATATTTTTTTTTTACCTTGATAAAGTAATTTTTTTCAGTCACTAAGCCCTATTTAGAGCTCCTCGCTGCATAGTCAGGAGAGCTGGATTATATTTTTTAGTGTGAATTGCTTGGGAATTATATTCACAATGTTATGCTTCCATTTTATTTTCTGATAAATCCGTAGTATAAAATCCTTCAGTAACTCTTTAACTGTTGCCAAAATACATGAATTTTGTCATTAGTGGTCCATTTCCAGATCATTACTTATAAAATGCACATGTTTTGCCAGATGTGTCCATACTCAGCAAGGATGCACCCAGACAGACATTCTCAGGAAGCTTCACATTGAAAGAAGTTCACCAATGGAATCCTCTGTCTACTCCTACAAATTTGTATCCAGTCTTTTCACTAGTCATTTGAGAACAATTTTCTATTTCACCCTATCATACCTTATTCTTTTCAAGTCCTGTGGTGAGGGGCTATCCAGCATGCTTACTAACTCCTTCTGGGAAATACGGAATATAGAGCAGCCTTCCATACTTTTTTTCATAGATATGAAGTGTGACTTAGGCTTGCTCAAGGTAAGATACAGAATAAACTGATACATTGCATGATATAGAGGTAAATTCATAAAGATTGATACTGTTCTGATAACAAGTTTTGTTCCACATCAGTCATACCAGCTCATTTTCTAGGCCACCATAGCCCAAAAAATGCTGATCCATAAATCTCCTCTGTTGAGGATGTCTTATGATTAATTGATTTTGCTGTCTACAATAAGCTGGAAAATATGTTGTCAGATCATTTTTCCAAATCGTAAAAAAAAAAAAAAAAGAAAAAAAATAACTGCTCACATCCACATTCTCTAGGAGAGCAATAACATCTCGGGAACATGCCTACCCATGTCTACATTCCATGACTTTTTTAATGCAAAAATAAGTCCTGCCTTACAGGTGGTTATGAATAACCATGTACACTAGGGCATCTTAAATGTCAAGATACCCTACATGAGAAGAACCACACTGATTTCCTAAATTTTCATTGAGCATACTCAGGCAGCCAAGTGCAGTCTTATATTTAATAGTCTGTTAACTGCACCTCCAGCCAGCTCCCTTACACAGACAGCATAAGGTCCTTTTCTGTTCAATGGAGAGTAACAGAAAGCTCTGGAGAGCAGTTTGTCTCCTTCTAAGGCACCACAAAGAAAATAATCATCTGAATTTTCTGTTTCTATGCCTTGTCTGTAAAGGTCACTAGATCAGATGTAGATATGGGATATCTTAGACAGAGAAAGAGATATTTCCACTTTCTTGCTTATTCTTATTCCCCTATTTGTAGCCTCACTTTGTTGCCTGGAAGAATCTTTGAGCAAATCCTCTTCAAACACACTTTGTGGTGCATGAAGAAGGAAATGACTGGGAACAATTTGTATGGATTTGCCAAGGATAAGTCTGAGTGACCTGATTGATTCATAAGACAAAATGACTGGATTTGTGGGTGAAAGGAGAGGAGCAGATATAATTTGAAAAGCAAGTCTTTTACCACAGTCTCCTACAATGTTTAGGATGTCATAGTATGGCTGGGTAGTCATGTAAAGACCTGGCTAGATGATTAGGCTGAGAAGATAATTGTTAATGGTTTGCACTCTCCTAGGATGCAGCAATCAGAGGATGCTGCAGAAGCCTGTACTAGGACCTGTCCTGCTCAGCATTTCTATCAGTGACCTGGAGGGGATGGCACAGAGCACTTCCAGCAAGTTTGCATGTGACATGAATCTGAGGATGTACATGCTTGAGGGCAGGGCTATCTTCAAGGACAGACAGGAGGGAGAAATTAATGAACTTCAACAAGCACAGAAGCAAAGTCCCATCCCTGGGAAAGAAGATCCCCTGAAATCAATACAGACTGGGGGAAGACTGGTCACCTACCTTGTGGAAAACGCTTTTGGGAACCCTTGTGGGACAGTGACTGAATGTTAGCCAGCAATGTGGCCTGGATGCAGAGATAGCCCACAGTCTCCAGGATCATATTAGCAAAAGTTTAGGCAGCAGATAACAGGAGGGATTTATTCCCCATCTTCAGCACCCATTAAACCGTATTTAGAATATTACGGTTAGTTTTGGACCCCCCACTCCAGCCCCCCACTTTAGGAAAGACATTGGCAAAGAGAAGCAAGTTTATCAGAGGGCGAGTAGGTTGGTCAGAGTGGGAACACTCACCTGTGAAAAGATTCTGTGAGAGAGAAGCTGTTTCAGCTCAGAGAAGGGACTGTGTGTGGGGGGACCTCACAGCATTCCCCACATTTCCTACCGGGAGGTTACTGAGAGGATGGAGCCGGGCTCTTCACAGCAGTGTATGAGAAGAATATCTGAGACAAAAAATAAGTCTAAATGAGAGAGGTTCACATTGGATACAAGGAGCATCTTTTTACCCATTCACAACTGAATAAATTGCCCAGAAAGAGTGTGCAGTATCCATCCTTGGAGGACTCCTAGATCTGAGTGAATAAAGGCCCGAGAAACCTGATCTGACCTTACAGCTGACCTGCAGTTACCAGGAGGACCAGAAACCTCTTAAAGTCCCTTCTTGCCTGTTATCCTAAGTTTAGTCTCCTGATACATGTTCCAGATTTATGAAAAAACACAGGAAGAACATTGTTATATCTGACCATTTGTTTTCTGCTTTCTCACTAAATTTCATCTGCTTTCAGTATAAACTCTTACTCCTGAACTTATTACGTTGCTTGATTTTTACAGTCAAACAAACTAAATAACAGTGCTTTGACTCTGAAGTAGATTGGCCAAATCAAGTACTAAAATGACATAGAGCCATTGATTTAAATGTAGAATATGCAATGAAAATATTTTAACTCAAAGAAGATAAATTCCTTTCCAGAAAGATCTAATTTAGTCAGAAGACTTCATGTTTTGGAAGTTATCTATGCAATGAAAACTCAAAAATTTGAACTCAGTCTTTGGCTGGAGTGAACAAACACTCATTTATTTTTCTCAATTTATTGAAAATTCTGAGGAAATTCTGCTGCTTTACTGAAAACTGAGTCTTTCTTAAAAAACAGTAGTAGTATATTATAAAGATTTTGTGAGAACAAAATCAGATTGCAGCTATTCTGATTGTACGACTTAATATTATCTCCAAATTTTACAAATAATAATGTGTGTTTCATGATTTAGTAAAATGTGTAAAAAGACAAACAAAAATAAAGATTTATTTTGTAATTCTCCTTTAAATTGACTAAGGTCTAATATTTTGCTTCCATTGCAGATATGACTGTCAAACACTATAAATACTTAATAGTGACTCTAATAAGCACATGGATAATACGGCACTGTAAATTCATGTCTGCTGAGCCTTGCAGAATGAATAGATTGATAAAAGCTATTTTCAGTCAGTTCAAATACATAAATGAAAGAATGTAACTTCGTGAGAAAAGCTGCCATTTCAAATAAAATGATTGGCATCTTCATTGTGAGTAAAACACTCATTACAAGAAAAATTTCTTCTTAGAAATGAGGAGGAACATAATTTTAGTAACCGAATAATATAATTTAACTAGAGGAAAAGATGTATTATGTCAAATGGTTCATCAGTCTGGTGATTCATAATTACTCCTTGTCAAGTTTTCAATAGAGTTTTGCCTGATTTAGTTTTAAATGTTCAAGAGAAATAACACTCTTCATTTCCCCCAGGAGACTATATTAGCTGTGAAAGCTCATTTCAAGGAATTTTTTTCAAGTTCAGTTTAATACTTGCTGTTTCTATAAATAACTGGGATTTATTATTACTATTATTATTATTACTACTATTATCATTGTTGCTGATGTTATTGTTATTATAATCTTAGTTTTTACTCTCTTCTCACTCAATATTCTAAAATACTGTTTCTTATTTAACCCATATGTACATATTACTTTGACATAGTGCCCCTGTATGTGATCTCTCCAACTTCATGCACTTATCAGTATCTTTAGATCTGCCTCAAAACAATTGTTCAGAGGAAGAATGATACCTGCATAAACCTGTGCTCAAAACTTTTTGTTGTGATTCATTGCAAAGTGATTGCTGTTTGTTTTAGTGTTTCATTTCTCGTTAACTTTTGTTTGTTCCACAACGTCAAATATTTTTACAGTCTGAGAAAGTAGAGGATTTGTTAAATGAAAATTTGGTAAGTGACAACCATTTCTGATGTTTCTACGCAGAGAAAAAAATGAAAAAATACGTGTTAGTAGGCAAGGTATTCAGCAGGTAAGTGTGTGAGGACTGGTGGTGTGGAAACTGTCACTGGGTTTCATAATCAATGAAACCACTAATGGGTGGAGTTATATAAACGTATAAGTAGCTCTATTTTAGTTTTATCATGCTAGTGATAGTAGCAGGCAACTGTCTTCTGAGAGGTGCAAGAGGCATCCACTTGCTAACCTGATGTGTGAGAGGTGTGCTGCTTACCTGGGGCAGGTTTCAGGGCTCTCATTCAGAAAATACCAAGCCTCATACAGTCCTCTGACTATTTATTATTCACTGCTAAAGTTTCATTTAGGCACAAGAGATACAGCCAGGGGCAGTATGAGCATTATCAAGGATTACAGAGTTATAGGAGTGGCGGTAAAGGACTATGGAGCCCAGGTAGTTTTTGCATTCTATGAAAAACATTCAATGATTATAGCTTTTGGTTATTCTTTTGCAATAATATGTCTGCTTATTTTTCCTAGGTCAAAGTGGTCCCAGATCCCTGTGAACAGGTGCTCCTGCGTTTGTGTAATGTGCCAATTGAATTAAGAGATCCATGTGTGAACTTAGAGGTCTCTGTGTACATATATCCTTGTGAAATTAGTTTGTGTTGCATTTTATCTGGAATGAATGATATTCTTTTATCTTTTATGTTTTATTTTAGCCTTTTTTCCCATTCTTTACTTAAATTTTTAAAACCATTTATGATTATATCTAATCTGGCATTATTAAATCCTATCATTATTTCTAAAAATTTTTCTTTCTCCTTTTCTCATATTTCTCAAATTCTATTATTTAATCCTCTCCACTCTGCAATTCTTCTAACATAAAATATGGAATATAACAATAGCTATAAAATCACTTCAATGAGAAGCAGTTAACAAGCACGGTCTTGTAGCTGTTTTCATAGATCTAGAAATGGAAATGAAACCTGTGAATGTTGAAATGTCCTTTTGACAGGTTGTTACTGGCATCAGTAAGTGACCTCTCATTATGCTTAATGATTAACAGGTTTTGATTAATTCTTTTTATTATGGAGTCTGAAGGAAACCAGAACAAACAAATTAAAGCACACAAGCATGTTTTGGAGGACACGCTGGTGTTTGGGAAGGCCTTAACTTGGGTTGCTATTACAATCTGTCTGCCTGGAGGACCTGAAACAAGATATTTTGGTTTGCAATCAAATACTCCTGTTAATATGCTGTTATACAGCTGGAATCCTAAAGAGCACAGAGTATTTGTGAAAGAGTATCATTTTTCCCCCATACTGTCCAAAGTGTAAGCATATTATCTCACTCGAGTTGTCAATCCCTCCCATTACATAGCAACCAGTTTCAGCAGCCAGAAAGCATTGATATGTTTCATTTTTACACTGAATGATATTAAATCTCATGCCAATAAAAGATGCCTCTTAGTCTTACTTCAGAATGCAGACATATTTTAATTTTCTTACATTGTAGGAAAGAAAACTGAGAGTTAGCATAATGTGGCCCTGGAATTCTTCAGATTGCAGCCTACTATAATAACTGGGTAGGCTCATTTATCTTCCATTTATCTATGCTACCTCTAATAATAAAGTAATTAAATTTTAATATTTTGATTAGACTGCCTATTTTATGGAGTCTAATTCATATCACTTGAGCACTAAAAAAATGCACATATTTATTTTTAATTACGCATAAAGACACATAAAATGTACCTGGGTGGTACAAGATATCCCTGAAAAACAAGTAATATTCCTGTGTCTTAAACTGTACTTCACTGTTTAGACATTTGTCTTTGTAATTGCTGTAAAATTCTTCAAATTTCCTTTTGGTACAAAAATAAATATATTGCAGATGTGTTAGTATTTATAAAATAATAAAATAAAAGTCTTATGATGCAGCAGAATGCTCTTGGAAACTATAAAGGCAAACTGGTCTGAAATAAAAGGTGAGGTAAAATGTAAAAGCATTTCAAGCATAAACTGCTGTATCTGCAGGGTGAAACAAGGAAGTAGACTCTGAATTGTTTATGCAGATAAGCAGAGATGGTGAAATGGCCTGAACTCTAATCATATGGGATTTCAATTATGCTGATGCTGAAAACAATGAGAACTCTCGAGTAGTTAAAAAAAAAACCAAACCAAACCAAACCGAACCAAACCAAACCAAAAACCACCAAAAAAACCCCCCAAAACAACAACAAAAAGAAAACGACCCCAAAAAACCTGCAGGCAATCAAACAAAAAAACTCCCAAACACCTTCTATCCCCAAACCATAAAATATGAATACCCAAGCATGTCTTTTTTGACTGCTGACTGTTCATCAGACTGAGTCTAGCTGGAATCCTGAGAAAGAGAATAACATGATAAATGAGGTAAAATGGCTCTCATCTTATACAGCACCAGAGGGGACCCATCCTCGTGGGGAAGTAGATTCTGGTTTTGTCAGGACACTATCCTCACACCTCTAATTTTTGCCCAAGGCTTGCCAACATAAGCCTTTGGATTCTATATCAATACATCCCTGGAGTACAACACACTCTCTTGTCAGCCAGTATTAAATATTTTAACCACTGTGCTGAGCAGATTTAGGTCTCTGCACATCGCTGTGTGCCTCCAGGGATCATTATCAGAAAACAGGGTATCTTTTCTAGGAATCAAATAAATTACGTTATTATTTCAGAAATAAATATGAAATGCAATTTCCATTTCTTTCTAGAAGAAAATACTTTGGATTTCTTCTACATTTCAGTTAAGGGTTGTGTATCAGGTCTTAGGTTATGTAAGGGTTTGATTAATCTTGTGAGTAAAATACAGTATTATTTTAAGTATAGCATGAAACATTCATTCACAAAAATAAACAAAAGGCAAACTGAAAGCAACAGGAATGTTAGAATCAGAGAATATTCTGAGTTAGAAGGGACCCACAAGGATCATCAAGTCCAGCTCTTAAGTGAATGGCCCATACAGGGATCAAACACCCAACCTTGGCACTTGTAGCACTGTGTTGTAACCAAGGTAAATGTTGTTATCAAACTTCTCGGGACACACACCACTGTTTTCAAAGTCATGATAAGTAATTTGTCTTAGTTTTTATGTTAGGTGTTGCAGGAATATTGAGGATGATGGGGATCTATCATTCCAAGAATTTGAAAAATTCTGAGAAAGTAATTATGTTTTGAAAAATTTAATTTTTATCTGAAGAATTTTTAAGAGTAATTTGGCAGAAAAAGTGAAAGAGAAAGCAATTATTGTGTAATGTGTTCACAGATTTTTAGAAAAAAAATATATTTGATTGCTGTTAATGAGAGTAATTCTCATTAAAATCTAATTTGTTTTAATTATTCTTATTACACTCAGAAAATATCTGCTTATTTAAGTTCTATATTAACTCTAGGCCTCCTTTTTTTTTCTATTTTGGTGATGTTTCAATGCATACTCTTAAACTCTTCAAACAATGCAAACTAGGTCCTGAAACACTTCCTAACTGAAGCTGTCGTCAAAAATCACTGGACTTATGTGGAGTATTTAATTCTGTGTCAGGAAATAAAGCAAATTTGTCAGTTTTATAATGATACGAAACCAAATGATGACATTCAAAAACTAAACTGTCATTGAGAAGAGTTTTCATGATAATGAATTTTGTACGTGGAGATGCCTCATGCAAAGAAATGAAGAAAATCACTGAGGCATCTCAGTGCAGCTGGCAACTGCCTGAGAGGAAAGAAATATCTGACTTGCAGTCAGGAGGCTAATTTCCTGATTTCTATAAACTATCTTTAAGAAAAAAATAAATCAGACTACGGATTGGAGCCTAATGAGATTTTATGTGCCTTTATGTTTTCTGCTTCTGAAATACCATTGAAATAAAACTAGAAAATGATTTAGGTTGGAGAGGACCTCTGGAGATCACCTGGTCCAAACCCTGTCACACCAACTTTGAAGCTGAATCTAACTTCAAAATTTGATGAAGTTGCTCATGATAATGATTCATTTTTTGATATCTCAGGATGGATTCCACAAGCATTTGTGTGACCTAGTTATGGTCTGTGGGGTTTTTTTCCGATGTCAAATCATGATTTTCCTTATTGCAACTTGTATCGATTGTCCTACACCCTATAGCTCTACTTGACTCAGAACAGTTTGGCTTCTTCCACACTGTAAGACAATAAAGATATTTGAAGGCAACAATAAAGATATTTGAAGGCAACAATAAAATTATTCCTTAGTCTTCATTTATTATGATTGAAGAAATCTAGCTCTCTCTTTCTTTCCTATTCTCTCATATTTAAGAATATGAATGGCCACAATATCTGCCATCTGAGTTCTCTGCCTCATATTTTCTGTTTACACAAATGAAAACTCAGAGCAGTTGTAACCAGCAGCCAAAGTGCTTGATATAGAGCAATACAGAATCAAAAATCTATTTTTTTCCTGTCATTTAGAAAGTATAAGGATTTATAAATGTGCATTAATTTGCACTTTTTTTGGCAGCAGCATCAGTGATACTCAACATTACACTTCTGGATTATGTATCAGGACCAGATTTGTGTTAGAAACATCTCTGGGCCACAGCCTGTGAGATTGTGCAAGTATGTACTGACATCTGGTGGACGTTTGAGCAAACACATCAATAAAACACTGCGGGTACATAATACTCATTCAAAGAAAGTTTCACTGCATTAGTTCTGAGTCCTTTTTCCAACAACACCTATGGGAGAAAATAAAACCCCAGTAAAGATTTCAACGTCAAGATTTATGTTTCTACCATGCTATTTGGGAAGAAAAGATTTCCAAAAAAGTCTAATTGTTTTCCGGTTTTATTTGTAAACTAATGCACCTTTTAAAATATATACAACAGCAGATCAAAACATTTAGACACATATGACTATATTCACATATGTCCATCTGGTAGTATGTGACATAGCTTAGCCCATCTCTAGTTCAGAAACCCCCACATTGTAGCATTTTCTAGATGCTAGTCCATGAGGCTGTGTTTAATGAGTACCTACTTGACCACGGAACAGATACTGTTTGAGAATAAATGAGTGTGCTGGTGGACAGCAGCTCAATAGGAACCAGCAGCGTGCCCTGGAAGCCAGGAGGGCAAACGACATCCTGGGATGCATCAAAAATAGCGTAACCAGCTGGCCAAAAGAGGTGATTATCCTGCTGTATTCAACATTGATGTGGCCTCACCTGGAGTGCTGCATGCGGTTCTGGACCCCACAATTTAGGAAGTATGTCAAGATCCTTGAATATGTGCAGGGGAAGGCAACAAATCTAGGGAAAGACCTGGAAGACATGTCCTATGAGGAGCAGCTGAGGAATATCCTATGGGCTTGTCTAGAAGAGGAGGCTGAGGGGTGACCTCACAGCTCCTACAGCTCTCTACAGCTTTCTGAGGAGGTGAAGTGGAGAGGAAGGTGCTGATCTCCTTTTCTTCATATCCAGTGCTAGAATGCATGAGAATCGTTCAAAGCTGTCCCAGGGGAAGAACAGACTGGATATTAGGAAGTATTTCTTTGATGAGAGGGTGGCCAAACCCTGGAACAGGATTCCCAGAGAAGTGGTGGATGCCCCAACAGTCTCAGTGTTTACAAGGCATTTGGACAATTCTCTTAATAACACACTTCAACTTTTAGTCAGCCCTGAACAGGTCAAGCAGCTGGACTATAGGATTGCCGTACATCTCTTCCAGTTGAA